>CM033620.1:46703093-47255593 GCA_019453435.1 Rhinogobius similis
TCGTAACATGGTAGTAAGCAGACTTATTTTTTTAAGTTTTAGATCAATATTGCAATGTACAATGTCCAAAATATAACGTAATGAGCCATGGGTGTCATAGATTAGATCAATATAGAAGATAAAAGCACAATAGGTCTTTTCTAACCCAAACTCATGGGTGGAAACGTAGCAGGCTAAGACAGAGCATTGGAGTGAAGAGAAAACCCTTTTCTCTTCCCGGCCGCCTGTCTTTCTCTGCCTGTCGGTGTGTCTTTGCCTGTCTCCCTGCACTGATTTCCCCAGAGAGCAGCAGCAGGCTGTGGGACTATTTGCTGGTGGAAGGATATGTCTTTTCACGTCTTGTCCCCTTCTGTATCTCGCTCACTGTAATGACATCCACACTGACAGTTACAATATCAATATGTCACGTCAAATCATACAGCCACGATCGCTGTGCAAAGTAACTTCAGACGCTTGCGGTAATTTTAGCGAATTCATAGTTGTGTGTGGCTTGGAAGTTCAGGGGTAAATGCTCGCACAAGTAAAGAACGTATACTGTATAATTCCAATGCTGAACCCTTAACTGGGAGTGGAATTTTACATTATTGAACTACTGATGCAGGTCTGCCATTTTCTTCTGTCCTTAAAAATATCACAGCCTTCCCTGGGATGTTCCACAGTATGGCATTAAACTTATCTTTTTTCATTTATACACAGTATAAGTTACACCAGTAACTTGGAAATAGGCCACAAAAACACATTTTGAAGTGCTCTGGCTACACTGCAAAACACTGCATTCCATTAGCCCAGTACCATTCCGGGAGTTAGCACCAATGCATTTTCTTTTCAACAGGAGAGTTAGCAATAGCCTCCAAACATGGCTGTTTTGGCGACTGACAACCACACTTGAGTAACACCAGAGCCTTGTTTGAAAATATTACCAGTGTTTTGTGTTGATTGTTACTGTTAGCGATTAGCGCCAAATTTGACATACATGCTAACAATCTCGTAAGAAACATTTCTGTAATCTAAAGCTATTCTGGACAATAATGCACCAAAAACATAGCAGGACACATCAGTTTGACAATTAAAAATGTGTTTTGCTTAACCAAGTGCCAGAAATCATATAGTAATACGTGAACTCGGAGTAGGATATTGATAGTTATTACTCGTTAGCAAATGTGATGAACATAATTTAAACCACTGTCTACAAATGGAAAGTACAAGGTTGTGGGCGCAGCTGTTTTAAACACATCACTCCTGGAATGTGTCTCTATCAACAATAAGGTAAAACTTGAACATTGAATTCCAAATTTAGGTAGAAATTCTTACAAATTCACAAAACAGAACCAACATTTTTGCAAAGTTCTGTCTAAATCCCATTTTATTTCACACACCTTTAACATACAAAATCTCTCTTACAAAATCATCTGCACATTTGTCCCTTCTTGTTGTACGCCGGCTCCTTTTCAGATCTACAATACACATCATACAATCAAACATCAACACATCGGGAAGCAACGACAATAAATCAATTCAATTCTAATGTAAAACGTCAGTGCTTTTCCAAAACATGCAAAACCACAAATGCAACAACTTTGAATGTGCGAGTGAATCCTCCATCTCCAGCCGCAGCAGGGCCTACAGGTGCCAGCTGAATATGCATGCACGCTCACATCTGCGCACACAGACGCCTCATTGTCGCCCTCTCAGATATGAATCAGGAAGCATCACAAAACATCTATATATTCCCTTTGCTTTGCGCTGAGGACAAATTAGCATAATGTATTCAACGCTTCATCTTCAAATGCGAGACGACTGGGCTGTGCGATAGATCAGCAGGACATGCGCTGTCAGAGGCACAGGCGTATGGAAAAGTTGAGATTTCAGGCCAGACAAAATCAATATGGCGGACGTAAAAAACGACGCTATTTGGCGACGCTGAACAGTTTTTTTTTTTGTATTGTCAGCTCTCAAACCGACTGCATCATCTAATCTTTACTTTTAGGTCCTCTTTATGTCTTTTGTTCTTCTTGAGTTCTTTATGTCTTGTATACTGTGTTCTTCTTGAGCTCTGTGTTCTTTTGTGATAAGAGCAGCATTGTGATAAATCTGGGACTGTTAAATGGTGCAGTCATAACTTTGGAATTCCAGTTCCGCTCACTATTATGACATTTTAAAAGATTTGTAGCTACTCCCATCACTGAGATTTTTTTTAATGTTAAATTAAGTATATTTAGATTAGATATACTTCCCTGGCATAACTTACACAGTTTGTTTTTTTAGTATCTTAATAAAGTCCGTAAACTCTAAATCCAAAGCAACACAAACTTTTTTTCTTCTTGTACTAAGAGATACACTTTATTTGTATAATTTAACATCAGATTCATCTACAGATGCTTGATAATACAAATTGGACCATTGACCTCGTGTTAAAAACTGCAGAACTGAGGGGACCTATATCTTTTGGGGCATAAATACAGTCCAAGGGAACACCTACAAACTGACCTCAGAACAGCAGCTTTATAACCCACTGTTCAACAACTACAAAAGCAAACACTGAGTTTAGGAGTTATGCTAATTCAGACGCAGAATAAAGTGGTCCAACAGCCCAAATTTGTATTGTTGTCCAAGAATGCTAATGTTTGCTGCAGGCTTACTCCTACCACTGCTTGCTTGTATTTTAACTCCACAGAAGAATCAGTTTTGTTTATTTTTCTGAAGTAACATCAGGTCAACAACATCTGTTAAGACTCAGATGTGATTAGACTTGAATTGGTTGCACACGTAATACACATTATTTGCCAGGAAACGTATTCGAAGAAAGAAAAAGCAGCATTTCCATTGAATCAACAAAGAGTTTCCCCCGCACCAAACCACGCCAATGATATGATGCATCGCTGATTGTATCTACTGTAACACTGCAGCGTCGTCAGTTCTAATCCCGCTCAATTTTATGCATGTCCTTCCCCGCTCTCATCCCCATTTCACGCTTTACTGTCCTGTCTAAGCTTACGGGCCAAAAAATACTAAATCATCATTGCAAACTGCACGATGATTGCAATGCGGCGTTTTTTAACATAACCACAAATAAGTTATGGTGAAAAAAAAATGTATATAAAATGGTTAAAAGCTCATAAATGTGGTTTAAGCATATGTTTCCTAAAATTCATAAGGAGGTTCAGACAAAGTCCCCACATCTGTTAGCGCGTCCATAGAACTCATGATGTCGCACTTAACAGTCCCATTCCTCTAAATATAGATACCAAATCTGATTGCGTTGTTGAATTTTGCCATTAAACATTTGTGTATATTGGATTTTAATCTAATTTCCTCCAAATGCGCTCAGCCACAGCTCTCCAGTGCAATGAAAGTTTTTTTTTTAATAACACTCGTCAATGGTGCTCCAGACCTGACATCGCACGAGAAGAAACACTGCGATCCGATTGGCTGTTTGCCAGTGGGATGCAAGGCTGTGGAGGGTTGTTGGGGGGAGATTGGGTTTTGCAGTGTGGCTCCAGATGGCGAAGATTTATGAAGCTCTCAGAACGGTGCGACTAATGAACGCTCGACGACACGTGTTGGGGAAGGAGCGGCCGTGTTCCGCCATCACTCTGGGGTTTGAGGAGGCGCTCGGACACACGACCGCCAACTATGAAAAGTGAAGGAGTGTCAGAGCCAGCCACGTGCACAGAGGAGGTTTACAGTTTAGTTAAAGGTGTTCTGTGGGAGTGTTTAGGTGGAGGGTGCTTTGCCTCGAATGCTCCACAGTATCTAATTCATCTATATCTACGGAAACAAGCAGACAAGTGGGTTATAGGTCAAATATAACCCTCTCTACCACCCTATAGCTCACAGCCAGAATGCAGATTATTCAAGGTAAAACACGTTTATTAAAGACCTTTTAGAAGTTACCAAACAAAAACATTCAAACTTCTTCAATGGAGGCAAAGTTGAAGTGGAACATTATGAGATTTCAATGGGGAATATGAAAAATTTAGATGATATTGACCTGTGACATCAGAACCAAAATTTTCATCTAGAGATATTTTACCATCTGCCAATGTATGCTTTTGTGAAGCTCCATCCTTTGTTAAATAAAAGCAAACTGATCATAGTAAAAACGTTTAAAAAGTAGTTTAAAGGTCATCATCTGAACACTGATTGTCAAAAACAGTGTACAGATGACAACGTTTGAAACCTTTTCTACAATGGAACATTCCTGGACAAATGAGACCAACAACTTGATCCAAAAGGCAAATGTACTTACATTTCCACTCTATAGTTTCTTGAACCATTAGCATTTAGCTCTGATGTCAGTTAATCATTCAAAATGTACAATGATACAACTTTAGCAGTGACGCAGATCATAGTTCAGTTTAAATGAATAAAGCAGTTCTTAAATGAATAAAGCAGTTTATATATTTAAACTGCTTTCAATCTGTGGCCCATCGAGACAAAAATAAATTGAAATGGACTTTATCTGCAGTCGCCTCTATTCGGAAACCTTGAATATTCAAGTTACATAATGGACTTTTAAAGTCAATAGTGGCAGAGACATCCGAAAAATTACAGTTATTTCAAAATAAAAAAACTTCATTTCAAAACTTACAACTACAACCACTGCAAAAAAAAAGCAATTATTATACATATATGCAAAAAGAGAGAGAGAGAAAGGAGAGAAAGAAAGAAGAGAGAGAGGCAAGAGAAGGGAGAGAGAAGAGAGAGAATGGAGAGAGAGAAGGAAAGAGAAGATAAAGTTAAGAGAGAGAGTGGAGAGAATGGAGAGAGACAAGAGAAGAGAGGAGAGAATGAAGAGAGAGATGAGACAGAGAGAATGGATAGAGAAGAGAGAAGAGCAGAGACAGAATTAAGAGGGAAAAGGAAAGACTAGAGAACAAACAGAAAGAAGAGAAGAGCAGAGAGAGAATGGGGAGAGAAAAGGAAAGAGAAGAGAATAGAAAGAAATAAGGAAAGAGAATGAAAAGAGAAAGAAAAGATAGAGATCAGAGAGTTAGGAAGAATGAAAAGAGGCGAGAGAGAGAAACAGAAAGAGAGAAGAGAGCAAGAGAATGAAGGAAAAGAAGGGAGAAAGAAAGAAAGAAGAGAAGAAAGCGAGAAGAGAGAGGGAGATATCAAGTAATAACAAATAACGATTATGGTACACGTGAATTGCTCACAATATTCTGGCGAAATGTTCTCATGAAACTAAAACTTGTATCTTTCCTCACTGCAGCTACGTATGTCTTCCACCGCACTTCGAAAAATGAACATCGAATTCTTCTAATCCTATTCTTATTATTCCCGTCTGCACTCGTATGATTACTGCGCTATTTCTACAGTTGAGACGATGATTCCCATTTTTGTCATAGATGAGTGTAATCACATTATATGGGTCTGCTGCTCCTCCGCCCTGGCAGTGTGTCGCCTTTTGCATGCTCCAGGTAAGCCTTAACATAAGAGCAAACGGATAATGCATGGGGATTCAAAATTGGAAACTTATTAGAATTTAAGAATTTGTAAAAATATACCGTTTGTTGTTGCGTTTTAACTCCGTGCCAGGTTTGCGACAGAAGCCCACGTAATCCAAAAAGTGCGGAACACAAAGGCTTTCAAGATTTTTACCTGTCATCCGAGCTAGTGAGGAACCCCGCTGTTTTCAAGGAGACAGAGGAGCCGACTTAGAAGCTAAAGACTTGTTTGCCTCCAAATCAGTGACAAATGCTATGGAAAAGCTGAAGTAGTAAGACTTTAAAGAAGTATGGGCTACAGAAAACACTCAATCAAAAGTACATTATTACTAGAGCTATCAATCAATTATAAAAAGATTAATCACACTTTTCAAATATGATAAATCACACAGCGCACATTTTTATTCTTTATATGCAACATTTTATATGTATATATGTTATGTAACGTGTAACATATATAGGTCATTTGAAATTTCTTTGGAAGTTTTCTTTAAGATTTTTTTATTACTTGCACAAATCTAAAAAAAAATCAATTCACTGCCTTATTGGCTATAGTTGAAGTATATTTCATAATAAATCTGGGTCAAATGTTTCAAGTAAATTTACAGGAAACAAGTTTAGTGAGGTTCAAGGCACTTTATTGTTGCTTGCGGGTGTAACTGACTAATATTAT
Source organism: Rhinogobius similis (assembly GCA_019453435.1). NCBI lineage: Eukaryota > Metazoa > Chordata > Actinopteri > Gobiiformes > Gobiidae > Rhinogobius > Rhinogobius similis. The sequence continues at coordinate 46,709,217 of CM033620.1, forward strand.
TGATATTAGAGTCAGAGATATTATTGCTTTGCCTGGAAATGATGACAGTACAAAATTTAAAATATCTACCTAGCATTTACTATTTGTTTGAATTGAGTAATAACCACTGCTGTCAAAGTTCAAGTCATAGAAAATTGACACATTAATCATGAATTGAAGCTGATTATTCACATTTGGTCCAGTCTGTTGCTCAAGTAAGTCAAAAGGTCATGCTTAACCTTTTGACTTAGCAAAAGGGGAAGATTCAGGAGCAAAGCTGTATCACACAGTTCAATTTACACATACTGGGCCGAGTTTTGCCAGCGCGTTGGCCAGGGGATGGTTCCAGGTGGGGGACACTAGCTCAAAGAAGCTGTACTTGTCCGCTGATGTCTGGAGGGGGATGTGCAAGTACATATATGATAGACATGTTTGAACCAATGACTGAGATCTGTGGCGTTTAAAAGGCTGTCAGCGTAGATGTTTGCATCCATGGCATATCCAGACGAAGACGAGCGTTACTTGGGACAAAGGAGTTTTGGTCTGACCACCGATCAATTCATAATTTTATGGAAAAATTTGTTTTTTTTTTAAGCAGGTCCGATACAGTTTTGCACAAAAGTGCAATGGAAACTCAGCTGTCTGCTGTGTAAATTGGACTATATTCATTTTTCTGTAATGTATCATTTTAGTTATTTGTGCCCATTAAGGTAGTTTTATTAGGATTATCTGGTCCATATGAGCATAGTAATACTTCATACTCCATGAAATGTTTTTCACTGCTGTAGTTTGGAAGTTTATTAGTTATGATTCTGGCCATTCACAGAATGCATCACACCACGCCCTACATTTGGGTCACTCCACCTCATATTTTTGCCTGATCACACCTCTTGTTTAGACCTCCACAACCCACAACATCACCGTTTACATTGGCGCAAAATGTCTTCAAATTAACTCAATAATGTTGGCACTGTGCTACCACCGAGGGCAAAATATGGTCATAATCTATTAGTCCTTGTGTAGATTAGCGCAGATCTCTCTGAGCCTGATGTGTACAAGTGCAGTGCTGTGAAGAGCTGTAGAACAAACAAAAGACACAGTAGAGATCTCGAGAGATCTCTGTGACAAAAATAAACGTCACGTGAGAAACTAATGAGCCAAAGCTTCCACTAAACAGAACACTGGTAAACGGCAGGTCAACCTGAGCACCTTTAAGTTAAAGTCTACATAACAGGTACTCAAGTTTTTCTAATTATGACTTAGTTTGGTGGAATATAACCTGTGGTATATATATTTCACATTTGTGAAGTCACTTTTTGTTAAGAAATTTGGAAAAATAAAAGCTTAGAATTACAGGTACAAGCAGTGCTGCGTTCTAAAATGGAATCCCTCGACCTATGCCATCAAAAACTGACTAACAGTTAAAAATACAGATAGACAGTTAACGCTCAACTGACGTTTATCTGACAGTTTAAATGGTCATTCAACAAAATGACATGTCTATTGTGTAATTTATATGGATTTTGGCCCTTTACAAAATGGTTGCAATTACCTCTACCAATGTCATATTTGTTGCACATTTCCAACCAGGAAGTAACATTATAAATGTCAGGAAAACTAACAAACTGGGAATAAATTGGCAATAAGTTTAGTCAAATCTTAAATATAATCATGTTCACTACACTTTAAGGAAATGCGTAGTCTAATCTGACTTTAAAGTAGAAAGCTTCTACTACCTCCCTCCTGATACATTTGTCTGTTACTGCAACAACTACTTCTGCTAGCACAATGCTTAAAGATGAAAATGAAATAATTCCTCTAACATGCACTTCACCTCAAAGTATAGGGTTGCTGCTAAGCTTGCTACTTGAACACTTGAAGAATATGAAAAATAATAAGCCATAATAAAAAATTATGTACATTCCAGCTATGTCAAGTTGTTGCGGTATTATATCACAGTGAAATATATTGTAGGTTATAGATAGCATATATTCTTCATTGTTAGGAAAGAATGAAATTGTGATTGATGTGTCTTCAGTCACCTGAAGCAAAAGAACTCAATACATTTCTGTTTACTGGCTGTGTTGCACGGAAACAGAGCAGTCATAATAAGGTTTGACACATGTAAATGACCATTTAGAGTGCGGGGGAACCACACACGGCATCATCGAGTGGCATGAAGTCAACTGGTGACAGCAGTGCTTGAGCCCCTGTGAGCTGATAGAGACAGACCACGTAGTGCTAAAAAAGGCGTTGCTGGCAGGATACCGACTCCCCGCTGAGACTTGAAAAGGCCCAGCTTTCCATTCACCAAGACGTATCAGGCAGCCAGGAGCCAGACTGTCAAAGCAGATCCTTCGCGCTAGAGTCAGCAGGCACACAAAATGCACAGGATGGCTGGATTGCGCTTTTGTTGACCACTCCAAATATGGAACTGCAGCAGCGTTCTAAGGAGATAAGCTTTTGTATAGCCGCAGGTTAAGGCATACTTTCAATGGAAGAATGAGCCTTGATGATTTAATAAAAGGTAGGGATTTTGAGTGAAAGAGCACAGCATTTTTCTTTTTATGAAAAAGAAAGCGGTGAATAGGAAAATGTTCTTATGTAAACAAAGCCTGGGGTTTTGCAGTTACTATACAATGTTAGTCATGCTTTTCACGGTGTAAGTTATATTTGAATTCTCAGACGTAGAAGTAGCTGCACACTGCGTTAAATATTCTTTGGTATTTCTGAATATACTTTTGCTTACAATTGTAGATATTCATGCATACGGATTACTCCACAGTCCCTACACAACATATACACTTGTCGTACACTTGTCAAAAAATGGTAACAGGAAAAGCATCCATCTTTACAACATTGACACTGATAATTAACTGTCAAAAGAAAACACAACAACAACAACAACAGTGTTTTGAGGTTTTGTTTTGTTTTGTACCTTTTTACATTTTGGTGAAGTCTTAACTCAGGCAAAATAGTAGTAAAAGTACTAAATACTCTTAGTGATAATTCTATGCATATTTTTAAAACCTTTTTTTAGCCAGGAAAGTCCCATTGAGATTACGTTTATCTTTTCAAGAGAGATCAGGCATAAAATAACACACATTTAGATAATCACAAAAGCCAGTTACAAACCATAGATCTCATTAGCAATAGCAATATTAATAGTAATTGTAAGTCGCAGCGGTAGTATTTTTCATTTGTTGCCAGCTACATGTTTTATAGACTGAATTCTGAACTCAAACAGTTCACAAAGATATTTTAAATCCCACTTCTAATAAGCTGCAGCTGCACTAAATTTAAGAAAAACCCATTGCCGCACTGCAGGTGTATTCGGAAAGAACATGATCGGGCCAAGAACATACTCCTGGGGGACTCCTAAAGCAATGCAGCTGTAATACTTGTCTCTTGTCGCCCCTAAAATGCAAATCTTGTGTTTTACAGGATAAAGTAGGTTAATCAAATCAACCGAATAAACTTACATACTCATAAAAGCTCAATTAGCAATTCAAACGAGGCAATGGTTACAGGAATTCATGTTTTTATGCTGCTATCGTCAACACCTGCCTAATTAAAAATGAAAATGAAGCTACGACGATGATGAGTATTTGTAGGTTAAATCATAAAAATGTGAATTGAACTGTAATTGCATATATTGAAAGGTGCACCAAAAGTGAAGAAAAAAGAATGCTAGGTTAAAGGGATGCTGGCAAGTACGTAATATTCACCTTTTCAATATTCAAACACACAAAGCAAGAACAGCTGAGGCAGGTATTCGGCCAACCACAGGGACACGCTGTGAATATTTCATCATGTTTTTACTGGCCTGACAGGAGAGGCAGATCTGTGTCTGTGTTCAGAAGCTGGGGATTCTACTGTTCCTATTAGTATGTGTGGGTGACACTGACAGGCGGATGTCGTAAAGGGAGCCAAATATACATCGATCAAAGTTTCAGATGCACGATTTCGCGTAAATGGAACTTAAACTTTTAGTCTTGGTTCAGTCTGTTTTGTTTCAGCTTTAAATTGAGTTCATGCTTGTGAGTTATATATACTGTTGATACAAAATTCAAAATTATGTTCAGATCATCAATGTTTTGTCAGTGACATAAAGTACACATTTTATTCTTAATGGAATTTAATGAAATGTTTAAGTCTTGCCTAAAGCCTACTTACATTTTAAATTATGTTATGTGTATCTATTATTTTAACTGAAGGAATGCATCAAAGGAATGAATTTAACTGCAGAGAAAAGTCCCCTAAGCATAATTAATCAATGGCAAGCAAGACAAACATTATAAGTTTTAATTGAAAACAAACATTAGAGACAACAATGTGTAATTGTTTTTCATAACTTTTAACACTGATGTCATTTAATATAATTTTGATGTTGCTTGTTGTAACTGTTTTACTTTGATGCCTCTTGGCCAAAAGTTTTTTAATCTCAATGAGACTCTCCTGGTTAAATAAAGGTTAATAAATAAATAAAGCAACTAAAGCAGGATCACACCAAGCCCAGCACGTCTAAACCTGGTCTAATATAGGAGTAAATAAAGTTGTGCCAGAGCTAAAACTAGTTTTGTCGCAATTCTAAAATTTCCAACTCAATTTTGACAAGAAAGGGAAAAAAACAACAACAACTCTACACTTGGTATAAATTTCAATACCACAGTGATTGCAAAAATAGTTTGGTTATACAATAACAGACTTTTCAACACAAAATAAATGTAGTTTAGGTTATTTAAACTAGATATTTTATACATGTAGTTAATCTCCTGATAATTCTGTTGTTCTTTGTTATTTCACTTGAACATTTTACAATATTACTATCTTTTCTTGCTGGAAAACAGTTCAACAATTCAATTTACAAATACTGTAAGATTGTGAGAATTATTTGATTAATTAGATGTGCTAATTTAATTTGTTGTATTCTAAAATTGTTTATGCCTGCAGTAGAATTAACATTAGCATTAAGACACAAACACGTCCCTTTAGCAACAAACAAGTGCACTTTGATGAAGTATGAACCTGTTTTGTAAAGTCTTTAACTTCCACTGCAACTTCACATTTCACTGCCTGATCTTTATTCATTTTAGACTGACTTAGCAAAAACCTGATAGAGACTGAATTAGACAGGAAGTACTGACGCTAACACTGAGCTAGCCAGATGCTATTTTCCACTGAGCCCATCGAAATTCCAAAACATATCTTCAGTTAAAAATTGATTATTTAATGTTGAATCAATTCTAGACATATACAAAACTCAAGCTATAAAAACCGCATCACTATCCAAATGTTTGTGCTCGTAACTGTACATTTATCTGACATTGCTGGCATTTAGCGGCACATTTTTGGTAATACGAGAAGATGGTTTAATCATGAGTGTAAGATAATAGCAGCCGCGCTGAAAGCACTATTGAATTATGGCTGGGCCCGGTTATAATTAGTGGCTGCCTTCTCTTTCTGTATTGATTCAGAGCGCTGTTGGAATTACTGTAGCGCACAGAAAAACAGCAACATATTTTTGACACTGGGAAAAAAAAAGTCATAAATAATCAGGCCTACAGCTGAGAACACCCCACACAACCACCAGCACCAGCACCACGCTGCAGCTGAAACAATAGAACAAAGAATCAGCACAAAGTTAGTGAAAAATAGAAGCCTTCTGCAGAGGTCACCGATCTGATGACTGGGTTTAGCACATCCAGACACTTCTCGGAAAGACTTTGACATGGGTGGTAATGAGTGCAGGTCTGACAATGTATTCAGTTTCTCACTCAAAACTAAGGCATAAAACATTAAAGACATAAAACTTTACAGCTCCATGCAAACAGTTGTTTCAAACTGTGTGAAACATTTAAGGTGAACTATATAACTTTTCTGTTGAGTTGCTTGTGTCTGTAGAATGTAGAATGTAGTAATGTTATTACTGGTCTATTTTCTTGCAAAATCGACTTTTAGAAGCATTCAACCATAATGTTTCCATTTGTCATTAATAAACCATTGGAATTTCCCATTATGTTATATTTAAGATGTACATATCTGACTTGTAACTTGGTCTGATGGTATCAAAAGGAACAAAATTACCAAATAATAATGATAATTTTAAAAATCTATAAAAGAAAAAGAGATACTTCTAATTTTGAGAAAATTCTGTCATTGTTCAATTGTCAGTTCTGTGGTACAATTATTTTTATTCTTTCAGTCCACCCCACAATGTTTAGTTTTTTTCAAAGTGTTATGTTATATTATATCATGCAAAATTGTCTTTTTTTGAGCTTGTAACCATGTTCTAACATCATTCTTTCATCAAAAACATACCTGGAGTTGTATTTAGCTTCATTCACGGTAGTTTGATGAATACTCTACACTATAAAATCCTCTACGTTCTGGCCAAACGTTCTACAATTATTATTCTTTGTGGTTTTTTTTGTCATAAGCGGTAGGAAATGGATGGATGGATGCTGCTGTCTGTGTCTTGTTCTGTTTCATTATATTTTTGTATGTATTATTACAAAAAAGAAAAAAGAAACCCACTCCATTCTGAATGTCCCCGATTTGTACCATCATACGTTGAGCTCCGAGATCTTCTGCGCATTTTTGATTTTGTAAACAATTAACTTTTTTTTTCAGCTCTAAAACATAATATGCCAAAGTAAAGATATTCAAGAGCATGTTCAAAGGCCAAAAAACATACAAATAATGCATTATATTTAGTCAACTTCATTTACGTTCAGAAAAAGTAAATGGAACGCAAGATAAATTCCAGGGGCACACAATCGGACGAGTTCTACTGCACTAGACTGTATATATATAGATTTTTTTTCTTCCTTTTTGCTGAACTTTGCCAACCATCACTGCACAAACAAACCCCACGAATGCTGCAATGGTCTAGTAACACCATGTAAGAGTTAGACTATACATTCACCTTTCCTACCTACACCTCAACTATAATCTGTGCGCATTATCTCATCCTATATTCCAGCACATTTCGGCGTTATATGCAGGAAATGTCAGGTACAGTCTGCGCCTAGCTTGTTAGGAGGCTAGCATACAGAGCGCTGCGGGGTGAACCGGGTCAGTGCGCTTCTCCTCTCCACCGCCCCGCCAGCCAGCGCAACCTGCCCATTTGTTTATCCGTCTCCGACCTGCATCCGGCCGCCTCCCCGTGCGAACCCTCCCGCCCCGTCGGTTCAATCTCGCCCGGTAACAGGTGACTTCCCAGAACTAATTACAGCAGGCTATCCCAGGGTGCAACACGGGTCCGCCTCATTTGCAGTCGGCTGGAGCGGCGAGCGGGGCTGTCTAATAACATTTTCGACTGGCTGATTAAAAAAACGCCCATAAATCACCTGTTCACAAGGGGTCTGTCCGCGCTGCACTGTATCAACACTGTACGTGCGTTTTGTTGTGGATGTTTACTTATTCATGTGTTACGCGGAGATCCAGAAGGAAAATGTAGAAGACGCTGATTATTTTTTGCTTCAATTTGTGTTCCGAGCTCATAAAAAAAATGACAATTCGACCTCCTGAACGATGAACAATGAAAGTGAGTTATGGGGAGGTGGTGGAGTAAAAATCAGGCATCAAAGCAATCGACTGCAGGAGAGTCACGAGGGCACTATCCTTGTACTGCAGGTTTGGGCTCTATGGGGCGGGTGGTACTCAAACACAGGCAAGATCTAGCTGGAAGAAGAACGCGGTGTTGTTATTGACGTAAATCTATAAGTATTGGAGCAAAAAAGCACTCAGGTAAAAGTATGTCGTAAAACATTTGACTTAGGTGAAATATTTTGAAGTATGTCTTTAAAAATGTACATTTAGAGGGGGGAAAAAGTAAAAGTGTTTCATATTAAAGAGTGAAATGTGGTGATCTTCATAAAGAATTGTCCTGATTTTTCTAGTCAATCAGTTTCTCAATATTTGTTTGCTCAAAAGTCAAGACTTGAACTCAAAACCTTTAGGTAGAATGTCATCATGAATGTGTTAAAAATAAACCAAACAGAAAGTAGTTTTTACTTTTCAGTCCTCTTCAAAAATGTAGTGGATTAGAGAGAGCAGCTCTCAAATGTAGCGCAGTAAAGGTATTTGGTAACATCACGAATATTTGCAGTACAAATACATACATAGTTTACTTTATTACTTTCCACCACTGAGATTTAGGACGATCAACTAAATAAATTACACTTAAATTAAAATGATGCGCACAAACTTGAGCTGAGCCTTCAAAGTTATTTGCCTGAAATGCTTGAGTTAGTTCTGCTCGGTAATAAAGACCATTGCTCGTGTTGTACAGGAAATCATTATTACAATTAGTTGACCCAAATGAAGATAAAACACGTATCGCTTGAGAATATCTTCCTGTTCTTTTCATTAACAATCACATTTCACACATTTCTTTTGCCAGTTTGTTGCACTTCTTGCTTTGTCTGAGTTGTCAAACCTCTTCTCTCGCGCTCATGGCATGTTTTAGAGTCGATGTATAGTTCGTGAAAAGATTAATGCTAATTTGGTTGACAATTATTTCAATGATTGATTGGTTGCGATTGATTTTGTGTGCCTTGCCAAAAACAAACAATTCCCCTTGTTTATGAGACATCTGTTTGTATGTTGTACGAAGGGGAAAAAATAAATTACTAATCACAAAATAGAATAAACAATAGATTATGTACAGTCCCCTCATACTATATTGTTTTTGCAACTTAATGAGTTATTGTAATGAAAATTAAATGCCATTCACTGCACAGCGGCAGTACAAAATTGTAACACAAGTTTACATAATAATACAGAAGAATGTACAGAACTTGGAAAGCATTAAAGCAGCTATTTCCCAAAACAATAAAAGCAATTATCGTTCTGCATTGTTTTTCTGTAAAAGCAGTTGCATGTATATAACTGTAGTATCCAAGATTATCTACATTTTGTGAAAGATATTTATAGCATCAATCACAGGCTAAAACTGTGAATTGCTGAAAGGAAACCCAAAAATAAAGCAGGATTTCAAATCACATCTTGTTTCCCCAGTTCCCGATCTTTCCACAAACTTTTCATAAAAATCCACCCATCACACTTTGAGTAATTTTGCCAACAGGCAATCAAACCCACAGCAGGTGTTGAATATCATTCCCAATCTGGCAACCCCAGTGCTGCAACCACACAAACAACACATGCCTCAGGACCTGATAATGTGAACACATTTGCACCGGTATCACAACACAACCTGGCATCCACAAACAAACCAGAATAGAAATATGGTACTTTATTGTTATTTCAAATCAATAGCTTTAAAAATAAGGCTAGCTTTACAAACCCAAACATTGAATTGTGTATTTTCAGGGTCAGGGTACTACAAATTCTGTCAATAAACATCTGACAACACGATCTATTTCATCCATTTTGTCAAAGCACTGGCCTTATATTCAGGCCAAAGTGAATGCTGTGAGGTTGATCAGGACATTGGCCGTTTCCTCTGTCAGGCCGCTGGCACAATAACCCACTCAGTAGATTAGCGTTAGCGATAGCATCAGTGCGGGACTACACTGCAAACAATGGTGACACCCTCTGACGCACAGCCATTTCCCATGACTCTTAGCTGGGCAAATATGTTTGTCGACTCCACCGCTCACAAAGGGGTTGCCATTTTAGAGCAAATGGATGGTGTACAAGGATTTCAAAAGGAGGAAAAAAAAGATTTCAATTAAATTTTTATGTCTAACCATTTTTTATGGAAATAACACATCCACAAAAAAAAATAAAAAAAAAAACAAGACCAAAATTATGCTTTTCCATTTATTTTAGGCTTTGGACTAGCAACAGCAGTGAAAACTGTACCTAAATGTTGTTCAAAAGCATGACTTTAACAGTAGTCTTAAAACGTGAAAAACCAAACTATTTCATTTTCAGTCCAGCAGTCCTCACTTACACAATGCATTCCCAGTATCCTAAATATTCAATGCAATGAGTTTAAAAGTGCATTTCATGAGTCTCTGAGTGAGTTTTGCAGTCACAGTGGAGTTAACAAACACAAACACGGTAACAGCGCACTTCCTGCTTTGTGAAGAATAAAACGCTCTATAATTCGTTGCAGAGAAAGCGCTGTGGTCTCATTTTCATCTGAATGGATGCTTTTTCAATATATCTGCACTGGGGCAAAAGAGATTCTACTAAAAATTGGCTTAAAGAGTACAGGCCATTTAAAATCTTAAATAAATCACATAAAAAGAAATTGTTGGTCCTGTCTTGTTAGTCCAGAACATCTCATGATGTTTTAGGTTTTGTTATATAAAGCTGTTCTGTCGTTAGTTAAAGCAAAAAGAATAGTTGCACAGTCCATTTGGGTTAGTTTTGTCATATGTTATTCTTGTTTTTAGAAAATAAATGCTATTTTCAGTCTCTGCAGAGGTATCAGGATTGAGGTTGATATTGGGTATTGGTAGATACTTAAATCCCATGTATCGAAATCAGTATGTGATCTGAAAAGGCTGTATCGGCGCATCTCTAATTGAAATAGAAACAGTATCATGAAAGCACTATAAAGCACAGTCAATTGTCATTACCTCAATAAACTGTGTTCATAATAGCTGCTTAAAACTCTTTTTCTGCCATGTGAGCACTGAATTTGAGCACTTTTTACTTGCTTGCTGCCACTGCTCTATAAATTACCTTCCGAAAAACACTGCTGCAAAGTCTGTACCATTACGGCTACGTGTTTGGACTTAAGATCCTCGAAATCAAAATGTACGCTTCAAACACAAGCAATTTGGTCTAGAAGTCACGGTTTCTGCTTTCTTGTGCCTCCGTCTTGTAAGAGCTGCAGGTGAGCACAAATTATGATATGTGTCAAGAAGAGGCTACAGCGATGCCAGATCCCCTCGCTGTTCTCGTGTCAGGATGCTGCGAGAATGTTCACGTCAAAAGGCCTGTGTGAAGCAGAGCACATGCGAGGCATCCATGTGTCAGCTAATCTGCATACGCCAGCACTCAGACGGATACACGGTGCATCGCAGTGCACCGCGACTGCAGGTAAATCACATGTGCTTTGTAGGGGCTGCAAAGATTAAAGATAACGAGATAAGAACTTTGAAAAATGATGTTTTCATTGCAAATAGTTACAAACATTTGGGAGTGGTTTTACTTGCCGCTGACGAGTGCAAGAGGATGAACTGTCACCTTGAAATATCTTTTTTGTTTTGCTACTGCCGAACTTTGAATTTCCTTTGGGATCAATGAAGATGGTTTATTCTCTTCATCAATTAATTAATCACTCAACCAATCAATCTACACCATTGAATATATCACTGGTTCTTAAACTAGGGGTCGGGACCCCAATTGGGGTCACGAAATGATTTCCAGGGGTCCCCAGATGATGGCCAAAAATGTATATAATAGTGTTAAACAAGGCTTGACACCTTCAAATGCAGTGGTAAATGTAGATTGCCTATTAAAGTTATTTTTCTAGGTCTATATTCTCAAAATAAAATCAAACACTAGATATAAGGCTAATTTATCACTTTGCATGTTTGCATATTTTTTGTGTTTGGGGGTAGCGAATGAGAACTATTGTTATTTTGGGGGTCGCAACTGAAAAACTTTGAGAACCACTGGAATATATTGTATTATGGGTTTATGCATGTTTGAATTTGTACTTTTTGTGTTTTACAGGAAAGCACTTTGGTCCCCTTGAGTGTTGTAAAGGTACACTGACTGATTGATTGATTAAAAGGATAAGGCGGGATTAAAAGGACCAGAAGTGATTGTTGTCTTGCATTTCAGGATTTACAGTAGATTTAGTACACAATAACAGTTATGCCTATAGATTCAGATTTTCTGTTTTTAATATGACGTTAGGGCAACACAATTAACCGCAATCAAATCAAATATTTAATTGTAAAGCTTTAAAGCAAACACGAGACTGCTGCAGCTAATAATAGTACATATTTTATGTCTTCGTCAACCCAAAAGAAAGAGCTGAAGGCAGCGCTCTTGATTGGTTGCACTTGGGTGGTTCACAACAGTTTCACTTTGTTGTCAGGAAAAAACACCTATTTAAAGCAGAGCACTCGACTGAAAATGAACGCTTGTGAATATTGTCGATGTTCCAAAGTGTTTGTGAGCAAAAATCTACTTCAGATTTAACTTTAACCAGCTTTGACTGTTGTAAATATCAAATTGCAATTGTAAGGTCTGACCATCTTTTCGCAGTTATACTTCATTGATCATTTAAACATTACTACTGTCTTAATCTATACATGAAATACTACCTCTTGGCCCTCATTCTACATTTAAGCTATATTTACCCAGCATCTTAAACAGACTACAATTTTCGTCTCATTTTGTCTCTCACATCAGACAAACCACTCTTCTACACTCTCCTCCAAAAATCTGCTGGAGCTGAATATCCCGTAATAGTCTGCAGATGTCAGAGCACGTTGGGAAGCCACTCGATCTGCCTCCCTCTGAGCCAAAGATGGACTATCGGCCTTATCTCGTGATGGCACAGTCAAGAGGGAAACCTACCGAGACTTTCTGATTGGAGCATAATGATCTGTTTTCTGGGAGGCCACGTTTTAGACTCAGCCATATATGATTATGTTGCCATCACGGGGGGCTTGCTCTACAGGGCTGAAATTAAAACTTTGGCAATTACGGAAAGATTGAAATTGATGTGCGGTGTAATGAAAGATGCAAGGATTCCAGGAATGTGTGTGCGGCGTGTGTGAATGGGAAATTGCCCGGCTGTGTTGCTTGTTTTGCATAGTGTTTTGCTGATGTAGGCAGATAACCGGCGCTGCATCCTCACTCAACTCTGGAAGCCTCAAGCAAGAATGGGGCAAAAACCCAAAACGGGAAAATATCAAAGAGTAAGCAAAATCCAGAAATAAATACAGAGATAAACAAGTGCACATAGCTGCGATGGATTCAACTTATTTCAACTTGCAAGAGATGTACAGGCTTTCAGTTACACCAGAGTTGCACTGCACAGTCCCACAATCCCAAGCAATCATCAAATTTAGTACATTTTTAAACTTTGCTCACTCAAAATTAGGACTGTACATTAATGTATCAGTCTAAATTTGTACTTTTGAAACTTTTAATTCAAAAAATTTGTGGCAATACCGAAATTGCTTGGTAAAAGAGACAAGAATGTGTTTGTGTCCTTGGGAAAGACACTTTTTTGAGTTTTAAACCATGTTTCCTCAACAAAAAACATACTTGAAGTTGTAGTTGGCTTCATTCACACATATTTGTACAATCATGTTTAGTAAGTCTTCTCCTTCTAAGCCTCAAAAAACACTTTCCAAATTGTCCAGTTTTGTAATGTCAAAGATAGAGACCTTTCGTATTATTTTTAAGTTCAGTAATCATCGCCAGAGTGAGTTTTTCTGTCGTCAAATCACATTCAATACGACTGCGGTTTGTTTATCTCATCCATGTAATTCCTTCTGCAGCCAGTAGGTGGAGCTCCAACTCAATTTCTGATGCGGTAAAAGCCAAACTAACATGAAGTGTTCTAAAACATGAGATGCCAAAGTAAAGGTACTCAAGAGTAAGTTTAAAGGTCAATAACAAAGCAAATAATGCAGTATATGTCCTTTAAGGCTCTGTCTGGAATCTGGCATAAAACAACTACCCAAATAGTGGTCAATACGAATATCTCAGTTGTCTTTGAGAGTTATGTAAGCATTATTTTGTTCTATATTTAAAATGGCTTAGTTCTTTTAGTAAGCTGCTCCGGTCTATTTTGCTGTATGCGATCTTCCCATCTCTTAAAAGCTGCTCTTTTTTAAAATGCAGGTGCCAAAGAGGCCAGTCACGTCCTCCCAATCTATAACTGGCAAAAGACTCCCATTAAACAACCTTGAAGTGACACCAGCCAAAAGCCGAGGCCATACGTCTTCGCGAGCTGCAGGACTTTCCACCATCCGCGATTCCCCAGCAGATAATGAATGGTTTTGTTCAGAGCAGAGGTGCACCCTGAGATACAGTAGCCAGTTTTCCCGGGTCGGACAAGTAAAGAGTTATGTAAGCACAGCGCTAAAAGCAGGGCAAAAAGTGTGACCAGAATTGGGACAGGAGCACCGTTGGGAGACTAAAAAAGTCAGTGAGATGAACTTGCTAGTCCTGGTCATTTAAAGCAGGGCAATTCATGATATAATTAACTAACGACAAATTTCAATGGTGAACGTGGACAAACAGAATCTACCAAAAAGTGAGTTAAATGTGCACAACAGCTTATTTATTTCCATGGCGACAAGCTACAGGTTAGATCAGTGGAGAGACCCCGCTCAGAGTAAGAATGCGTGTTTCTGATTGCATTTTTCAGCAATAAAAACGTGTAATTGAATAAATGCAAAATAGAGGAGTTAAATGTCACATTCCTGACACAGCAGTAACTCACACAGCAATCTCCATGGAGACGAACAGGGAGCAAACCTGACCGGAAAAGTGCCCTAGTGCTTTTTGAACATCTTACACATTGAGTTTTGCATTCGCATTTTATGAATCTTTTTTCCCTTTTCCAATTTTCTCTTTAACACATAAAACACAGAACATAGAACATGACACACCGAGAGAACAAAAAACAAATTTAAAACAGTTTAACATTTTTCACAATTAAGTCAAATGTAAATGTTCTCATTTTTTAAACGTCAGTTATAATTCATGTCCAGTCCTTGATTGGTGGTTCAGTTTTTGTCATCTATTTTCTCGTAATGGCCTTCTTTCCTGGTGCCAAAAGTCTGCTCCAAAGGTATTTATTGTGTCCAATTTTGAGGTAGTTCTGAAGTGAAGCGAGCAAGCGAAAATATTTGTAGAGCACAATTCGTACAGAACGCAATACAAAGTGGAATGCCAATACTGAAAACAATCTGCTGTGCTTTATTAATCTCAGTGAAGAAACACTTGAAAATGGTGGGCCACTTGGCAACCACATTTTCCTCCAGCAACCGGCATTTCCCTTTGAACAGTGCACACTTTGACATGATGTTAATGATGTAAAAGAAAGTGATACATTTTCCAATAACACCATTCTCAACCTCTGTTTTCCAAAACTTACATTCGTATCAGTTGTTCTACTGGGGGACTTCAACGCCCATGTGGGCAACGACAGTGACACCTGGAGAGGGGTAATCGGGAGGAACGGCCCCCCCGATCTGAACCCGAGTGGTGTTCAGTTATTGGACTTCTGTGCTAGCCACAGTTTGTCCATAACGAACACCATGTTCAAGCACAAGGGTGTCCACCAGTGCACGTGGCACCAGGACACCCTAGGCCGGAGGTCGATGATCGACTTTGTTGTCGTGTCATCTGACTGACGCGTGTCTTAGACACTTTCGGGTGAAGAGAGGCGGAGCTGTCAACCCGATCACCACCTGGTGGTGAGTTGGATCCGCTGGCGGGGGAGGAAGCCGGAACGACTTGGTAGGCCCAAGCGCATCGTGAGGGTCTGCTGGGAACGTCTGGCAGAGCCCTCTGTCAGCAGGGTTTTCAACTCGCACCTCCGGGAGAGCTTCTCCCAGATCCCGGGGGAGGCTGGGGACATGGAGTCCGAGTGGACCATGTTCTCCACCTCCATTGTCGTCGCGACAGCTCGTAGCTGTGGCCGCAAGGTCTCTGGTGCCTGTCGGCGGCAATCCCCGAACCGGTGGTGGACACCGGAAGTAAGGGATGCCGTCAGGCTGAAGAAGGAGGCCTACCGGGCCTTGCTGGCTTGTGGGACTCCTGAAGCAGCTGACAGGTACCGGCAGGCCAAGCGTGCTGCAGCCCGTGCGGTTGCAGAGGCAAAAACTCGGGATTGGGAGGAGTTCGGGGAGGCCATGGAGGAGGACTATCGGTTGGCCTCAAAGAAATTCTGGCAAACCGTCCGACGCCTCAGGAGGGAAGCAGTGCTTCACCAACACCGTTTACGGTGCGGGTGGAGAACTGTTGACCTCGACTGGGGAGGTGGTTGGACGGTGGAAGGAATACTTTGAGGACCTCCTCAATCCCACTGTCACGTCTTCCGAGGAGGAAGCAGAGGCTGAGGTCTTGGAGGCGGACTCATCCATCACCCTGGCTGAAGTCACTGAGGTGGTTGGCAAGCTCCTTGGTGGCAAGGCTCGGGGGTGGATGAGATCCGCCCTGAGTATCTTAAGTCTCTGGATGTTGTGGGACTGTCTTGGCTGACACGTCTCTGCAACATCGCGTGGCAGTCTGGGACGGTACCTCTGGACTGGCAGACCGGGGTGGTGGTCCCTCTGTATAAGAAGGGGAAGGGGGGTGTTCCAGTTACAGAGGAACTCCTCACCCGGTAAGGTCTATTCCAGGGTACTGGAGAGGAGAATCCGACCGATAGTCGAACCTGGATTCAGGAGGAGCAGTGTGGTGTTCGTCCCGGTCGTGGAACACTGGACCAGCTCTATACTCTCCATCGGGTGCTCGAGGGTTCATGGGAGTTTGCCCAACCAGTCCACATGTGCTTTGTGGACCTGGAGAAGGCATTCGACCGTGTGCCCCGGGGCGCCTTGTGGGGAAGTGCTCCGGAAGTATGGGGTCGGGGCCCTTTGTTAGGGCTGTCCGGTCCTGTATGACGGGCAGGAGCTGTGTTCGCATTGCCGGCAGTAAGTCAGACCTGTTCCCAGTGCATGTTGGACTCCGCCAGGGCTGCCCTTTATCACCGGTTCTGTTCATAGTTTTATGGACAGAATTTCTAGGCGCAGTCAGGGCGTGGAGGGCGTCTGGTTTGGGAACCACAGGATCTCATCTCTGCTGTTTGCCAGGACGATGTCGTCCTGATGGCTTCCTCAAACCGGGACCTGCAGCATGCACTGGGGCGGTTTGCAGCCGAGTGTGAAGCGGCTGGGATGAGAATCAGCTCCTACAAATCCGAGGCCATGGTTCTCGACCGGAAAAAGGTGGCTTGCCCTCTCCGGGTGGGTGGGGAGTCCTTGCCTCAAGTGGAGGAGTTCAAGTATCTCGGGGTCTTGTTCACGAGTGAGGGAAGAATGGAGCGTGAGATTGACAGGCGGATCGGTGCAGCGTCTGCAGTGATGCAGGCGCTGTATCGACCGTTGTGGTGAAGAGAGAGCTGAGTCGAAAGAGCGAAGCTCTCGATTACCAGTCAATCTACGTTCCTACCCTCACCTATGGTCATGAGCTCTGGGTAATGACCCGAAAAGGGCGAGATCGCGCGGATACAAGCGGTCGAAATGAGCTTCCTCCGCCCGGGTGGCTGGGCTCCCTTAGAGATAGGGTGAGGAGCTCCAGTCACACGGGGGAGCTCGGAGTGAGCCGCTGCTCCTCCGTCGAGAGGAGCCAGCTGAGGTGGCTCGGGCATCTGTTCGGATGCCTCCTGGGCGCCTCCCTCGGGAGGTGTTCTGGGCATGTCCCACCAGGGAGGCGGCCCCAGAGGTAGACCCAGGACACGCTGGAGAGGGACTATGTCTCTCGGCTGGCCTGGGAACGCCTCGGGATCCCCCCGGAGGAGCTGGAGGAAGTGTCCGGGGTGAGGGAAGTCTGGGAGTCCCTGCTCAGGCTGCTGCCCCCGCGACCCGGCCCCGGATAAGCGGAAGAAGATGGATGGATGGACATTCGTATCATTTAACACAAATTCTAAACACAGAACATCCATGCATCACGCCCTCTGTCCATGCACTCAACATTTGCACCGAACAATAATTGCTTCTATGAAAAGGCCAATTCTTCTACGTTCTCTGCGGGACCTTGAGTCGAAGGAGCTAATCAGTATTCATAAACACTGCTTTATTTTCAGTAGCCAGAGGAACAGAGAAGAAAGAAAAACAAAATTGTTCGCCATACTAGTAGAAGATCAATGGAATGGTGTGGGTGGCGTGGTGAAAAGCATCTTCAACCGTCCAACGCAGTCCGACTTCAAAGAAACAGCGCCATTTATATAGTGTCCCACAAATAAATTGCGTGTATAGGAAAAGTGCTTGAAAGAATCCCTTCCCTACAGGGTGATGCAAGTCGGGGGAAAATAGTGGCTTGTTGACCTTGACTAAACTAGAACTAGCGTCTAAACTGCGAGCATTGCTTTCCATTTGAGTTTTTGCTGCGCTCGATAAAGATGTGAGGAGAGATTGGGTACGCTTGACACGCAATTTATTTTTTTTTTCTATCCAGAGAAAAATATCTTGTCTAAACAACAGTCATTAGTGACAATCAAAACACTATTTCTTTTATGTTGAGGCAGATTATGTTGTTTTTAGTTGGAAATTGTCAAAGAAAGGGAATTGTTTTCATACAGACTTGAGACTTCAGACAGAGCGAGATCAATAGTGTTTATAAAGAAGAAACTGGGGATTAGTTTGAGTGTTTAGACAATTTATAATAGAGATACAGCATAAGGCTTTGGATTGCGTTACAAATGACATCAAGCATATCTATAGAAGTCCCAGTAGCATACAAGAATGGCCTGAACAAGAAAGATTATGAAAGATTTTAAAAACTTCAAAGAGTGAATTTGCATATCTCTTCTACTATTATGCTAATGGTATTTTCCTGTCACCAACTGTAGCGTATGATTTAGACAAATTTAGTAGTTTTGCATTACTAATTACGAGCATTTTCATTGGATTTCTTTTTGATTTGAACCAAAATGGCTTCAAAATTCCCCAAAATACTTCTGTTTGATTTCAGAAACAATGAAAGTCGGTGTCTCCAACCAACTCGACCAATATTTAAACAACATAATTTCTGATTTCTATGCATCTCTTGAACTAGAACTACACAAATGGCTTGAAAGGACCCCAAAATATATCCAATTTCTAAAACAAACAACTCCACTGATCGCATTTGCACGTCTCCCACAACCACTATTATGCAAATTGTCTCTCTAACACAAATGACAGAGTAACGCCAATGGCTATGAATGACTCTTCGCCAAGTTGACTCCAAAAACGGGTAGTGGCGGGTTTTTCACGTGGCTCGGGCCTATTTGAGTGATTAGTCATTGTGTTAATCCGAGCGCTCGGGGGCACAGTGCTGGTGACAGAGGCAGGGGCTGTGGAGAATGCGCGCCAATGCAAAGATAATGATAAGAGGAGACGTGGAGCCTGAAGGGGGCAGTGGTCGGCCCGTTTGTCAGAAGGATTTCACGCTCAAGTCACACGAATGAAGTTTTTTTTTTTTTACGGTAAGAAGGAAGGAAACAGTGATGTGCTTGATGAGCCAGAACAGGGATTTAGTCAAAATTAGATTATAAGCACTGTTATTTGTTTCTTTTAGTATGATTAAATGCTGGAAAATTACATAAACAACTAAACTTTGGCTTATGTTCCGGTTTCAGGGTACGCAGTATGTATTCATCCAGTCAAAATATAGACATAATCTAAGTATAATCTAAGCCAAATTCATGTATCAGTCACATTAATGTCTTTGCAGTATAATTAACTAATCTGATGTTACGAAAGAGTAAAGTTGGACTGCTTAGGTATACAGCATTACAGCATAGCATTTGTCAGTGGGTAAGAGACCATTGCTTGGTCCTGTCAAGCCACAATTAGGGCATCTGGTTTAAAATCTAGTCCAACACTAAACAGTTAACTGATCGGAACATCAATATATCACATTTTTACTACACACTTATTATACTAGATGTACTGTTTTGAGCTTTTAACCACATTCTAACACTATTCCCTCGTCAAAAACATACCTGGAGTTGTATTAACTTAATTCATTGTTGTTTGATGAATCCTGTTTCCCTCTGAGCCTCAAAAATACACTTTAATTCTTTCATTTCTTTAAGGTCACGGTCAAAGCTCTGAGATTTTCTGCAATGTTGTTAAGATTGTAAATCATCGTTGACTCATTCTGAGCATTTATGCTGTCAAATCACGTTCAGTACAACCGCATGCCTGCATTAGCATGTCGGGGGCAAGCTAGGATTATTTAACTCTTCATTAGTAATTCCCTCTGCAGTCAGTATTTGGAGCTATAACTTAAATCCTGATGAGGGATCGCTTCACAGATACAGGGTAATGTGTTCTTGATATGTTTTAGAACATAAAATAAAGTGCAATAAAATACATTAAGCCACACATAAAAGATGATCAATTACAACACAATTTGTTAGTAAAATAATGACTCGGTGTATGTCAAAGGCCAATAAGAAAAGGTAAGTTTTAATGATGAATTGAAAAAGAAGCACTACCATGATTATCCTTTGATTGAGCAGCCTTAATTCACGGGTTTCAGAATGATGAGAAATTAGGACCATTCCCATAGCAATATATATATTAAAACACAACATATTACATCTTTTAAATGGAAAAAAAAGTCCTCAAAATGTGGCACATAACTGGAAGGTAAAACCATGAATAAACAGTCCAAAGCTCATTTCTACTGCGCTTTATGTACCGTGACGATTCCCAATGAGAGTACCACTATCAGGTGGGAGAGCGCTCTATTAATTTGGGGCTTTGGGCACGTCCTACGGGACAGTACACCACCCACAAACACACACACAACCCACTCACACTCCTAGCCAGTATCCCGTTTGCTTATTGAGCGAGGAGATGCAGTCCAATGTTTCGTCTTGGTCCGCAGCTGGGACTTTGGCCTGGAGAGCTCGAAGATGATCTATCACTTTTTTTCTTCTTTTTTGGTCGCCTACTCCACACTCGGCGGGATGGATGAGAAGCAGCGTGAAATAAATGTAATCTGGGTTCTCGGGGCAAGAAACAGGCTTTTGCTGGCCGGGGTAGAGAGTCCCCGCGACGCAACATGCTCCAAGGAATCTAATCAGTTCGGAATTGTCAAAGGATAATAACAAAAGATAACAAGATAGAGGCGCTGGAGTTTCTTCTGGAGTCTTGAGGCAGCTAACTTGTTAATGAGATTTTGCTTTGTTCAGTAAATCTACTATTAAGTAAAAGGATTGTTGTAGTAAAGTAGAGTCAATAGTAGATGTAACTTGTCAGTCTACACCTGGAACTTAACTAGGGCAAAACCAGAACTCAACCAGGACTTAACCAGAATCAAAGAAAGGACTAAGGCTCAGATCAGGACCAAATGCATAGGAAGAAAAGAAAAGTTTTAGTACTAGAATTACATTCCAAATCACCAGTAATTTCTTCTTGAGCACCTTGTACATCATTTTTTGTCTTAAAAGCCGGATGTCCGTTGCACGATTTTGGCCATCTGCGATGAAAGAGTTCTGATCGTGGAAAGAATCTTGAGTCCTCGGTGAAAATCATGGCTCGTAGGTCTCAGGGACAAAGACTAAACTTAGAACTGTTCTCAAGAACAGCTTGACATAAAACCTGTTTGATATTTTGGAATCTTGGTCACAGAGTGAGCCCTCCTGACGCTGAGTCTACGATCAATCATACATGTCAAACATGTAAACACAAGCGCACCACAAAGTGCAGCAGAAGAGCTCCGCCGCGAACGAGACCTTATTTCACATTTTTCTTTCATTTAACTTTTCATTTGTAACTTTCACAAATGCAGACTTGTACACCTGACTTTTCCACACAGCACTAGAGCCTGATATTCCCTCAGACAAACTTTTGTCGTAGCTGCGATTGATGGTGCAACCATCACACAGTGTGACTCTGTTCAGTCTTACCACTTTAAATTCTTGATAAATCTTGCAGTGTGACATCCATAAATCTTATAAGAACAAAAACATCACGCAGTGGACACCCGGTTTAAGTCAAAGGATTTTGTACAGGAAAAAAAAGTCACAAAAAAGTTTTATGCTGGAAGAAATGCAGTTTCTGATCTGAACCCAGATCAAAATAATTGCAAACTACTTTGGTAAAGCGCAAAAAACAGTACTTTAAAAACTGCCCAAAAAAATGAACTGCACCAAGAGACATTGGAGTTTCTTTAGATTTTTTTTTATTTTATATTTTGGCTTGGATGTACTGTTCTTTTTAATCATCAACAAGAACCTGCAGTCTACAAAGCATGCTCCCGATCACAAGACTTTCTTAAGACTCTAGCCCTGCAGCGCTCTTTTGAAAAGACTGTGTAAATCTTCCTCATTACTTCACTTCTTATCACTCTCTACCTTTTAAAACGAGATAAAATAAACGTTGACTAATTACGAAAAATAACAAGACGTTTTTGTTTTATGTTTGCAATTCTTTGTATAAAATTATGAAACGGAGATGTAGACCTTGGTAGTCGTAACGGTCTCCTGTGGTGAGTTCAAAGCCGGATGAAAAGTGGGACTGACACATGAGAGAAGCTGCAGATGCCGGTGTGTCAGTAAACACACCGTTCGATCTCAAGTAAAGATAAGACAGTTGATTTAATTAAAGAGAAATCCTTTGTGTGTTCCAGTGGAGGAGGATGTCCTTGGGGGTTGGAGGGAAGGTGTGTGCGAGACAACAAAACAGAAAGTCCCAATTGGAACTAAGCAAGTTGGAAAGAAGAGTTAGGGAAGAGACTGAAATAAAAGTATAAAAAATGTGTTCTGTTTTATTTTATTATGTATTTATAAAAACTTCTAATCCTGTACAAACAAGTTCTGAAATAGGTCAACATGTGATTGTTTAATTAGTCAGTTCATAGACCTATTTCAGTCTTTTTGTCAATTCTCCTTTTAAAATGTGAACTTTTTCAGAACCCTGTTATTAAAACATAAATCACAGATCTAATCGTAATCATCAGAAAAGTTTGATATTGTCCCTAAATCGTGCAGCTCTATTTTAAATACATTCAATTAAATAAAAACATTTAGAAGCAAAGTGTAGTGTAAACTTCTGAAAAGGCATATAATCTGGACTATTGTGATCAATTTCACAGTCCATTCAATGTTTGTACCATACTAAATCAGATGGATTGCTAAAATTCTGAATATTGTCATTGAGATAATTCCAAAACTTGATTATTCATTCAGTTTTTTTGGGCCTGGATCACAATTTATGTACACTTCGTATTTCTCAATTGCCTAGTCTAACCACTAGGAGAAATGTGTGGGCAAAGAATAGGTTTGAGGAAAAAAACTTATTAAATAGAGAATACTGAATTACGGTTTGACCAAAACAGCAGATTGTCACAGATTGTCATTGACCAGCCCAAGATTCATGTTTGTGAATCTCACCCAACCCTAATGTGAAGTGGTGCAAAATAATAAAATTGCTTTTTTAATACGTTTGAATAACCCTTTTTATCAGAGCCAACACCTTCTCCATAGAAACTTTCTCACTTTTCAAAGGGCCATTTTACCTGCTTTGATAATCGACATATTCAATTGCCATTAATTACTACCACAAGACATATCTTTTATTCACCTGTAATAATGTCATGCCTGATAAACGTAACTGCTAATAACAACACTGAAATGCAAAACAAACGCGTCTTTAGCAAATAGCATTAAGTATGGGTGGTACTTGAAAGGATCCAAGGGAGCGAACGGATATCTTGGCATTACAGACTCCGATGCGACGTGAGTGGGAGGACCAAGCGAGCACATGAAAAGAGGAATTGGACCGAAACAAAAATAAGTTGCATTAGGAAATTCCGTTTGAAGACTGTGTGGAAAAGGAGAGGCAATCAAAAGTGCACAAAGTGTCTGGTCTCGGCTGTGGTTATCGAGCTCGGGCCATATCTCGAGTGTCCCCTTCTCCGTCTCCCCCGTCGTCATCCGTCTCTCTCATCTAACGCTGGACTCTCTCATCTATCCGTCATCAAGAAACAGGGATGCTGGCCAGCGGGCGAGAAATCCGAGAGGTCTGATGATCCCTTTTCAAGACACTTCCTCGAACAAGCCAATCCCGCAAGGACACCGGGCAGCCTGAAGTCATCCCAAAGAAGTGGCGTCAAAGCTGGGAATGGTATTGATGGGGGAGGTTAAGTAGGGATATGTTAAAAGGACAGGTTTGCCACTGTTCCTTACAAACGTGCAACTTTTCATATGCTGGACACTGCAAACAATGAAGATCGCACAAAAGCAGTGATTTGGAAGGTGCAAATGTCGTTCCACTCACAAATCAAGTGCAAAATCAGGACTAAAACCAGACAAAAAAAGTTAAGATACGAGGATGGAATGAGAACTGAAGTACATAAGGGTTCCACAATGAATCGCAACCTAAAATAATTCACAATTGGAATTAAAGGGGCACGCATTATGCAAAACATTTTTCTTTGAGCTTTTAAATATCAAAACTCATCAAAAACATAACTGAAGTTACTTGTGTAGCTTCACTCACCCTTGTTTCATTAATCGGTCAGAAACGAGCCTCAAAAGATACTCAAAAGATGTGATCTGTGATGTCATAGGTTGACCTCTGAGATTTGTCATTGAAACAGAAAATGTTACAATAAACAATAATACTGACAGCAGGAGAAGCTCCCCCCCAAAAACTGCAATATTGTTAAAATACATGACTTGCAATAGATAAAAAGCAAATAAAACACTCTTGTAATTAGTTAATGTCGATATATTGAGTCATAGAAGTTACGTATTTCAGTTAAACAGCTAAAATCTGGAAAAATTAAGAAAAGAAGAAAATAAACACAATAAATGTTGATATTTTTCTTTCTACAGTATATTGAACGATAAGTTTATATAGTAATTATTGTGAAATTCTACAATGTTTTTAAGTCCATAAGACTCATCACCAGTATTTCTGCCTTCAAATTGCAATCAACAGCTAAAGGTACTCAAGAGTATGTTTAAAGGCCAGAGTATGTTTAAAGGCCAATAACAATACAAATAATGTAAAATACATTTCCTTTAATGCTGGTTAATCAGGATTATTATTAACAGAATGTGCTCTCCAAACAGCATAATATCCCTTCTTTAATAATAATAATACACGTTCTAAAATCTATGGTATCCTTGTATTAGTTTTGCAGTTCATATTTTCATCTTGAATATTCTGTTAATGGCTCTGGATGTGGTTTAAGCTTGCACTCTGAACTGCTGATTTCAAGACATAAATTGTAGATCTAATTTCAATTTCAATAGCTATCATCACAATTTGAATTATTTTCCCTGAATGATGGCGAAATTTACAAAAATCTTTTTTTTTTTTATGTGCGTATCCTGATAATGATTCATCCAACAGACATGTGTTAAAACATGTCTTTAATGTGTTGATTGAGGATTAATTATGAGACTAATTTGAAAAGTCTGTAAAATGAATTACAAAAGTGCAAAAATGTCACCTTATTCCCTTATTTGAACGTTTACAACATACCCTTTTTTCATTTTTATTTTTAATCAGCTCTTTTTGTTGATTTTTTAAATATATATATAAGAAAACGCATGCACAATATTATCTAAGTTATGATATATTGCCCACCAGACAACCATACCACGGATCTTGACATATATTGTCAACTCTTCACAGCTACAGACTTGTGAAACTTTATTTTCCAGAGCGGGTTATGCCGGGATAATAGCTGAAACCTCTTGTCTGTTTACGGGACAGTGACTGATTGGGGAGGCGTGATTGGCAGCCGGGCCGAACTCGGAAGGCGGGACAGCATCACCCCGCTGACGACTCCATCCATCACGATTTGACTTAATTATGCGAGAGACATGACAAGGCGGCGGGCCAATGTCTGATAGGAAGCACGCATGAACGGGTGCAGTACAGTAGACTTTTCAATTTCAGATCACTTAATACAGCCGGTCCATAAAAGAGTGTGTCGTAGTGGATGGCAGCCAATGGTACACAATGCTTAGCTTGCAACCAGCGCTCACTTCAGTTCTTAATTTCTCTTCATAATTTGACAGGGCTGCCGCTGTCTGAGGCAGTCAATATTTTTATCAAGAATTCAGCTGATAATAGTCTTCAGATAATCAGAACGCTATTGTGTCTTCATGACGCTCCCAGAAAATTGATGCGATGCAATTTTCCGTTCTTCTTTGCCAGCGATCAAAATAAGGACTTGATTATGAAACTGAATAAGAATATTGGTTTTACTTAGCAAGTTCTTTCTGAGTTTTATAAGAAAAGTGTCATACTTAACTCAAATGTGAGGTGTTTTATTGCCTAGAAAGTAGAAACAAATGAACAACAAGTCGCAATTGTGTAAAAGTGGTTAAAATATTTATCTTTAGGTAGCAATTTGGTTTAAATAAATAAAGCTATTAGTCGTTTACTTGATCAGTCGACCAAAAATTGCATGGTGGACTAAGTATTTCATTAAATTATAAGCATGAACATTCACAACAGAGGGCATGTTCACTGAAGATCAGATCATACACATACTGTACAGTTTTGAGCTTTTGCCAGGTTCACACAATTGTCCCCTTTACTCGACTAATCGATCAGCAGGACATGTCTTTAGTCAACCAAGAATTTCTTTAGTCGACTACAAACCTACAAATGAGTCATGTCTCATTTACATCAGCTCAGTTAAAGTTAATGTAAAACCTTTATGATGCTCTAACAATAGAAAACAGTTTTTAAACACAATTGTACTACTGGGTCAGGACAAAACACATTTCATTTCCTTGTTTCTGAAAGACTATAAACAGACTGAACACAGACGGATGCATAAACTCAGAACGCAAACACTCACCATCATGGTTTAATACAAATAACCACACATATTTCAAACTAATAGTTAAATATTTTACACAGGTGCAATTGCCTGATAGTGATCCCCTCTGCTATTATCAGATGTATCCATGAGTTTATGCAAATGAGGCGTTACTATGTGAAGCAGGAGCCTCGTGACAACAATGGAGCTCCCAGTGACCGCCCACCACTTGGTTCCGAAAGCAAATTTTCCACTCATTTTCCCCATAAGGATTCAAAAAAATATATATGTTAATTGTTTAAAAGCTTACTAGAGGCTAATCAGCTCTGTGGTAAGTAATGAGCACAAGACCTATCGTTTTATTTAAAATGTGTTTCTGAAAATGTATAAACCGCTAAGTTAATATGGTCTACATTATGGAGTTAGCTGGTTAGCCTCTGTCGTGCCCTTAAAGGAAAAATATTTGGCATTTTTGTATTGTTATTAGCTTCTAAAACTGTTCTTGAGTGTTTTCAGTTTGACATGTCATGTTTTAGAACTAAAACTAAAATGCTTTTACAAAGAAAAACATAACTTTATGTTACGTTGGGAGATGCCATTTTTACTTAGCTGTGGCTCCATCTACTGGCTGTAGAGGCATGGATGTATTAAATGAACTGGATAAGGTACGCCCCCTCTGTCTGTGGTCCCAGATTGATTTGTGGCCATGCGAGGTACTGCAGCCTCTTGGAACCAGCCTTTTTCTAAAATTGCACATTATAATTGCAGACAGTACTGAATTATTATCGGTATTTAAATAAAATAGAAGGAAATGTTATTTTCTACCGTTTCTAAAATCACAGAAATTACCGTTTTTATATGAAGTGACGTCACGGCAAACATGTGTGAGCCACGTGAACGAGCACGTCGGACGATACAAACAGAAGCTCGTGGAAAAGGCTCGACTAGCGACACCTGTAAGTTATATTTTATTTCATTTCAGACGCTTTCACGTGTGTCTAACATGAAGAATACAATTACAATCACACAAGCTAACGTTAACACAAAAACTTGCAGCTGCTGGTCGTTCACGTCGCTCAAAGCATCATGGGGGATTGTCGTCATGTGGCGCCCTAAAGCAAAGATGGCAGCCTCCATATCAGGAAGTAAAGCAAAGATGTCAGCCTCCGTATCAGGAAGTAAATGCGGAAGTAAGACTTTTTTTGGGGGTCATGCGCCAATGAGCTCACTCCATAGGGATAAACAGGGCAGACATTTTGGATACATCTTCCAGGTTTTATTATAGTTATATGTGTAGAGGCAATTACACACATGTAAATATATACCCACAATGCTTTGCAGTAAGGAGTTGAAGGAGTTGATCTGACGAAGTTGTAGTTATCATGATTAGTCGGAAGAAATGTTCAGAGCGAGTCTAGCCCTGATTTAAAGACTTAAAACAGTAAAAGATTCACAAATAAATAACATCAGCACCATCTACGTCACACATCGAAGGAGTTTAGACCGCAGTGTTGGAGAGAGAGGATTTTCAATCAATTCAAAGTATTCGTCAAACAAACGTGAATCAAGCTAAATACTATGATGAAATAATGTTAGAACATGGCTAAAAGCTCCACAAAGTCAATACTGCATAATATTTGTCCTTTAAACTCTTTTTTTTCTTTAAGTATGTCAAAAATTAATGAGAAACTTACTTCCAGAATCACGGCAAACTTCGAAGTAGCCGGGACTGGTGTGCTCTATATGCAGTAGTAGATATGGGTGTAAATGTTTACTAGCACGTTCAATTATTACTGATTTGTTGCTAAAATATTATCAGAATATTGTGATTTTCATAGACCAGAAACAATTAGAGATTTCTTTTCATCACTATGGCCCACCCCTAGCAGCAGTGATAGTGGTGGCACTAGACTCTAAGGGTTAAACACAGGAGGTACAAGTTGTCTACTTTTACTTCTATTCAGAATTGTACACAATGCTAGAGTACATAAATGTTTGAGTGCTTCTTCCATCTTTTTCATGGCAATTGGGCGAGCAGAAACAAGATATTCAAGAGATTTGGGGATTGTGAGGACTATCCAGGAAGCTTAAAATCCTCCCGCTAGCACACAGCGAATGTTTGCACAAGACGGTAAAAGTGTGTATTCCACCAGATTTACAGACACTTCTCTTCATGTAATTGGCTCTGGCGTTCCCACAGAACTGTCCAAGCACTCCACAAATCTTACTCATCAACAGTTTTGTGTCTCTTCTGCCTGTTAACAACACATAAATTTGAAGTCTCCAAAATAATCTGCAAAAAACAACGTATTGCAATCTCATTGTTCCGCAATGGTAGAATGTTGATACCAAAATCCTTTCTTCTACTACAAGTAAACCATCTACTACTACTACTACTACGACTACAACTACGACTACTACTACTACAGCTCATATTATTTACAACCTAGACCTCTGATCAAATTTGAATATAAAGTATATCATTTATAATACGAAAAATACTGCAAAAAGAGTTGATTTAAAATAAAAATGAAAACGTTATATTGTAAGCGCTCAAATAAAAGTATAAGGTGGTAATTCTGCACTTTTGTGATTCATTTTACAGACTTTTCACATTTGTCTGCTAACTAAACCATAACTAATATGTTTAAAGACACAATTATGTTGAAATGACATAACTACTTGTAATAATGTCAATCACACCGCCTACTTACTTACTTAATACCTAATTTCGGAACAGACTGTGATTTTTAGATGAAAACCACCTCTCTTGTGACGCTGTTTTCTCCACTAGCTCTCACCTCATTGCCAACCAATCCAACACCCGGTACAATTAGCATTAGCTTCCCTCTCAATCACGGTGATGGAGCGCAGAGACACTAGGCTGCTGCCTCCGAGCTAGATTTAACTCTTGCCAGGTCGACACAAACCATGAGCGAAGTAGCGAAATATTGTTCTTTGGCCGTCAATAGCCTCGCCTCCACTTCATTATGTTGGAGGGGCCAGTCAACATTAGCGCATTCAGCTGTCCGTTAATCTGTCACACCGCCACCCCTTCCTGTCATCATGTGGGCATCCATCTTGCCTGGTGTACCCACATACCTGCGGCAAAGTACTTTTAACTGTCAGCACACGGGCCCCGCGCCAAGAGGAAGCCGTCTTTAATGATGACTCATATGGAGCGTTCATTATTTCTCAGACTGCGTCTGTTGTCTGGCCTTTTACGGAATTCAGTAGCAATTTACCGTCCATCCTAGCCATATGTCCAATTCCTATGGGGGTTTGCTAGCGGCTATACAAAGTTTGACTCATTATCAACAAGAAAATGCCTTGTAAATAAACAGACAACTCCTCATTGCATTACAGAATCTACTCATTGAATCTCTTTTCAATGATGGTTCATGTAAAGTTACTCCGTATTCCACCAACTTTGGGTGTTGGGTGTTTTGGCAATAACATCTCACAGTTAGAAGATCTTGGGTTCAACGCGTCTGGTAGTTCCTTCCAGGTAGACTAGTCTAATTTCCTATCTAAGTCGGCTTGGTTGCGAAAAATATGATTACTTGTGTTACTTATGTTAAAATGTACTTAGAGGTTGTTTCTCATTTTTCTATATTGCTTTTGTGATTATTGTGCAGGATTTTAAACAGTTTAACACAAAATAGGAGGCAGAGCTGATTATGGCTGATGAATGCTCATCAAGTTAAGAGGAATAATAATAGTTCTACAATTATTCTAAAATCTTAACAGTAACATATACGTGCTTTGGTCATTATTACTCCTTCAATATATAAAAAAAAGATATATGTATATATATATATATACACATATCTACATTTCTACAGATAATACCTTCAAACACGGAGCGCAGTGTTATATTTAGAGATCAATAAACATGCGAAACAATAGAAAGTATAGAAAGTAGACCTGTCACTCGAACTCATACTCATACAGTTATTACATTTCAACAACCACGATCACTAAGTGGTAAGTAATATTTCATTTTTATGTTAAATGTTTATATATTAGAGCTGAACGATTAGGGAGAAATATCTAATTACAATTTTTCTGCCAAGAATTACGATTGCAATTAGATTTGCAATTTGTGTTTTAATAATTAGATTGTGTTCAAAGTTCACATTTGAACTGACAAAAAGGCTGGACTATGAACTGACAAACTTTGTACAGGGTTAACTGTTTTTTAAGCAGAATAAGATAGGATAGGTAGATAGATAAGAAATGGTAATTGCGTCCATTCAAACTACGATTTCAATTCAGTTCAGCTTAAACTTGCAGCCCAATTATACATAGTTACGTTTTGTTTTAAGCTGTCAAATCAACTCAACCGGATGTGAACCGAGTAGATCTTATTCCTACACCACCCATTAACCTTGAAGCATGCACAATAGGCTAATCTTCCAGCCAGGTACTCCAGACCTCTATTTGACTTGCATAGGTACAGTGTCAATTGTTATTTTGGCCCGAGACAAGCAGAAAGTTAATTGAGGACATGAAGTGGACTACCGGCTACCGATGTCTGCTATGCTTTCTGCAATGCTAAGCTATTACATGACATGCAACCTAGTGACATAAAGGCGCTGACTCCATCCAAGAAAAAGGATGTTGTGAGCGAAAAAGGTGCACGTTTCTACATGCGTGCGTTTAAGCCACACTGCATACAATATATTATTAATAGCAGCCAGGTTCAAGGTGGTTCTTAATCACATGTAAGTAGGTCACGTCGAATGCATAGGCAAAACCCAAAAGTCAACTGCGATACCCGACAGGATTTACAGCAGTTCTTATGGATCCAGGCTGCAAATGAGCTAGCACTTGTCTGTCCATCTGCCTGTCCGCCGGGGGTCCAGTGATTCTGTTGTCACCCTGGCAGCCCTGGCTTCTCCTATTAGGCCTCTAGTTAGTCTGGCATTTAGACTGGCACGACAAGAATGGGCGCGTGCCAGAAAAAAATGGGTGTCATTTCAGGCCAACGCCAAACCGCCTGGCGCTAAAACGGTAGACAACCTCACCATGCATCAGCTGCCCCTTCCAATCGCATCACTCCAGTCTGATTCGATTCCACCTCAACAGGATTCAATTACATTTCATTAATTTTGGCACAGTTTGGACTCTGTAGAGTTTGATTCAATCTTGGGCGATGCAATTTAACTAGATGCAATCACATTCCCACACGCAATGAA
The DNA here is from genome assembly GCA_019453435.1 of Rhinogobius similis. Classification (NCBI taxonomy): domain Eukaryota; kingdom Metazoa; phylum Chordata; class Actinopteri; order Gobiiformes; family Gobiidae; genus Rhinogobius; species Rhinogobius similis. The sequence goes on from CM033620.1 coordinate 46,740,845, forward strand.
ATACATTTTAAACCTGCTCATTCCTGACAATGTGCATCAAAATTTGGCCTGTTTGGGATTCGGAACGTATCCCGTAATGAGCTAACTCAGAGGGGCATGTTGCTATCTACATTTCCTTGGCGTGTGAATCCCCCGAAGAGAACATTAGTCACTCCCATGATAATAATGGATAAGCCGAGAGAAAATAGACGAAGGGTTGGCAAAGGGTATTATTGAACACGCTGCTGTTTCGACGCCAAAGCTGCATATGCCAAATGCCTACACTCCATTTTGGTTCGTCGGGATGGAAACACGGCCAAAACTATCTTAGCAAAACAAAGCAGTGTCAAGGAAGTGTGAAAGTATTAGTTCTGCAAGTTGGATAATCTCTATCCTAGGATATGGATAGTTCCTCTAGTTCTTTCAGCCGTTATTTTCTAACGTCCTCTACATCTTCTGCTTTCACAATGTTGTCATTGATTATAACCGAACAGATTACGACTTAACAACCCATACACTCGCTACCTCTCCAAACCATGCCAATATGGATCATTGTGAGAGTTATGTTCTATTGTTTCTAGGTGAGAACATCAATAGTTTCTCTTTCTGAACATCCTGAAAGGTGTGTTTCCCAGTAATGACCTAAGACGACACTGGAATTCTTCAAATGTGCGATACTTTTTCACATTTCCGGTCCATCTGAAAGTATATAAAGAAGATAGGAGTCAAAATAACCTCGTTTAGATTTTATTTTATTCTATGACAACACAGATGGGTCGCCGTGGCATTGCTAGGCGTCTCCAGGTGTTCCAGACTATAACACCTATTCCCGTTTTATACAAATCCAATGTTGAGGTTTGAACTTGGCAGATTGGGAGCTAAAGGGCACGCTGGAGAAATCAAAAGCTCGCAGGCAAATAAATAGCATATCCATAACAGTGAGATTGCCCTTTGTACAATTCGGAGGGCCTGCTGACTCTAGTCGTTCCTTAAATTGATTTCTCGTATGCGGCAGCCTCCAGGGAGCGATTGCATTTTCATATACACATTGGTGCTGTATGTGCGCATGAGTTTAGCCCCCCCTCCCGTTCTATTAATCAAATAACGCAATCAATTTCACCTCGCCGGACTGAAACACAGGCCACTGCTTTGTGTGAACAGCCGTGCATGTCGTTAATAAGAGTGTGTGACCAGTGTTGCATAGTGTGATGGCGGGATTAAGACCTTGGCAGACTTGGAAAGAACACAGTAAAGTTCCAGGGAGTAAAACCACTGACTTGAATTTGATGATGGAATGGTCCAATTAACTTGTTTTTGGACAAGGATACTTTGGTTATTTGCAGTAAGTTGAAGGTCACAGTTACATATGTATTCCTTGAGCAAGTCTAGAGCCTGAGTAAATGGAGAGAGTAGCAATGAAAAGTCCCACTATTAAGCACTCAATATGGAAATGTTAATGTTGCAACATGAAGCAGAAGATAGCAGAAGAATTAAGAATAAAACAATAACATAAAAAAGGATATCTTAACACATGCAGAAGATTTGCTGATAATGTTGTGTCCTGGCTGACAAAGACAAAGGGACATTGTCCACAGTAGTTAATGGGTATAATTCACCTATCCAATAGTTTAGCAATACGAAGTCTCAATCAAATTTCACAATATTTCAAACAACCGACAACATCCGTCTTCACAGATTAAAGATTACAATGTCAAATGAGCATTTTAAGGAATTTTACTCTATTTCAATTAAAAACTATGGAGCAACATTACACCTTTCTTTCAAATCAATGCATTTCCTCTCCAATAAATTAATCTGAAGACTTTTGACAGTTGGATTGGATCTATGGATGTCAAGGTTATTCAGTTACAACATAATTGTAAGAACTAGAAAATAATAATCATGATCATTTTAGAAGTAAAATTAGAATGTACAACGCTTTTATATCCAGCTGTTTTTGTCACATTAACTTCACTTTATCATTCAGAAAGTTTGATTTCATAAAGCTGGTCACAAACTAGAGGATTGGTGGTGATCTGTTAGACAGTTAGAATAAGAATAAATTAAGGATTAAATTGTTGTTGAGTCACGGTGCCAATAATGGTGACTCATCGTTAAATCATGATGTTTCTTCTCAAAATAATCATAACATTAACATTTTATATCATGACTTCTCTAACTGGACCACACAGATCTGCTTTCATACCCAATAAGATTTGCTGCTTTCTGTTGCTTCTTCCTTGAACTCTTTTCTTTCTATCAGAAAGACCAAGAGCCCAAATGATCTGCGGATTTGGCGATGCTCAAATTGTCATCATAATTTGCTAAATGTCTACAAAATATGTAACCAACTTCATACCCATTCAAGTTACAAACGCGAAGGAACACCACTCCTCCTGTCCGTTACCATTTTATTATCTCCTGCTACTCATAAATGGACTGGTTGAAAAGTCCTCATCCAATTACAGCCACCCATATGTTAAGCCTTTACACCTTTAACCACACCAACCTTTCTCATGCAAAGTTACGAGCCTAAATGAAGGATGTTAGCGTACCGCTCCAGCACATGCTTTTGCCTCGCCTCCGGGTGCACTGCGATACACTTTGGCACAGTAGCATAAATCTTTGAAACCTAAGTCGGTGACATTTCCCCCTTGAGATGCACTGAAATATCTTAATTACGCCACTTAACATCACATCGCAGAGTCCCGGGCGAGCCAGTACAAGCATATAATTCATGGGACTGAGAAAAAAAGAAACCCGCGTAAACCTTCGTCGCATGTGGTGACCTGGGAGTTGGAAAGTAAATGTTGTTCTTTAAAAGCCAGCAGGGTGAAATATGTAGACTTAATGTTGTAAGATACACCCCTCCATCACCAGTTGCTTCATATTAAACGATATTCTAACAGGGGCATTTGCATGGCTTTCAGAAAAAAAAGCATGGTTAAAATGGGACTGGCTTGGCTGGCATGATGTAATAGCCCCGCAACCCAGAAGAGAAGGAACAAATGAGTACCCGTGTTTAGGCTTACAACTCTGCTTGCAAAGTGAGGATTTTCATGCATTATTAAATTGGTGCTCGCTACAGTTGTTCACACACACACACACAAAAAACGTTTTCAGCACTAGGCGAAACGGACAGCTCCTGGATCACAGCAAAATCAAAACTTCTCTAAACTATCACTTACTGTTATCCTTCCAGTACGAATTGTTATAGTGTTTCGAAAAGAATAAGGGCATATAAACAGAATACATTATTTATAAAAAGAACATAAACAATGGCAAGTGCTGAAAGTGAGATATTGGATTGCTGGGGAAAGTCACTTGATAAAGGATGGGAATATAATACAGTAATGCAAGCGATTCAAGTGCTTAAATTGCAAAGATATTGGACAAAGCGTAGCTATGTTTTACATTTCGCAGTTTAATATATCACGTTATCAGTTTCAGGCAGAAACAAATCAAAAAGCAAAAGTTGGGGCATAGGTGAGTAAAAATTCTGTTGAGCGACCTAACAAACCTAATTAGCACATTCATTTTTCCAAGCTCTTTGATGCTCCTATCATTTCAAGGTATATTAACAATGGATTGTAAATAACTTCATGTATTAACCTTTATTTAACCAGGTTAGACCCAATGAGATCTAGATTTCCTTCACGAAGGTGAACTGGCCAAGCGTTCTGCAGCGCACCTCACATAACAATCCAAGTGTCCATCTAATCTAATCATTTACAGACTCATAGTTAAGGATGGAGAATATCGACAAAAATGAATATATTTTTTGATGATATTATGTCAATCCAATAAAAACGTGTTAAAAGATGACAAATCTGAAAAGTCTGTTAAATTAATCACTGTGCAGAAATCTTATCTTTCTTAGTATAAACAGTATACTTGGTTTTGCAAATTTTCAAAACAGCATTGACAGTATCATCTAAATTTGGATAAGTTTCCCATTTCTACTCATAACAGCGCCATATTTGGTTCAAAAACTATCTACGCACATCTACTACTATCAAGCTCACTGACACCAACCCATATTAGAACGCTGAGTCTCTAGCGACATCTGCTATCTTTCTCTCTCTTCAAACCGCATTTGCCTTTTCACACCAGCCACTGTCATACATTATACATTTGTGGTGACAGTGAGACTCCCTATTAAAATTCATCGACATTTTTAACACCTCTCTCTCTCACACACACACATTCTGGGCTGCTGCCTGGAATAGTCAAAGTTCAGAGCGTGCGCCATCGTCGATCTCTGGCTACTGCTCCTGTGCTTTGCCCCTTCACATTCGACAGAAGAAACACGGAGCAGTGCGCACGGGACGCTGCCCGTACAGACTCCGTATAACGAGCAGCTTCCCCGTGGCAATGGCTTTACACTTGGCGCCACTTTGCAGCGCTCTACCCCCACCTGCCGTTGCACCAGCAAGTCTCTATGGTCAGTGCACAAACTCCTTCCAAGTCTACATCAAAAATAACCCGCCGTTTCTTTACAGTAGCCTCTCTGAATTGGAGGGAGGGAGGAAGAAGGACACGCGTAAAATCTTCGAAAACGTCTAAACAAAACAGCACGCCTGACCACAACATAATTAAGTCGAAGCAGTTCAAGACTCGCTTCCTCTTCTTCACACCCACGTTGTCCACAGTGTCCGTGCCACGCAGCGGTCACGCGTCCACGTCAGGTGCATTCATTAACGTGCCAAGAAGTGTCCCTCTGCGCGCTCCCTATCGCCACGACACACGTTCAAATGTCAAACTTTCAACGCGGCGTATGTCACCACGACTTCCGCCGCCGCTGGACAGACACAGACGCACAGCACTTACATTTGGACTTGGATTTTGTAGCGCTGTGCCGTTTTTTGTACATGTTTGGAAACGTGTAAAGGAGACATGAGACGGGAAGGTTGTTCAAGCAGTAAATAACCAAGTGCGAGGAAGAAACGTGGAGGAAGTGTGGCCAAAACGGACATAATCCCCCGCTTTTCAGAAGAAGAAAGCGTGGTAGCCCCTCGCAAGACGTGCCTCAACTACAAAACAACGTCCAGTTTAAACAATCCGCCCCTCTCTGGCTCTTCCAAACACACACACGTCCGCACACACACTGGCGCTACTGTGCTTTCTCGTTTCTGCCACCGCCGCAGACTGACCATCCACTGCGCGCTACAACAACTTGTCCACAAAGTCACCCCAAAGCCGCGGTTCTGTCTGTGGCACTCTCCCGCGCCCCGGACTCGTACCTTGGCCGCTGCAGACGAGCACTCCGAGGAGCTGGATGAGTTGGAGGAACGTTTTCATGGCCGGAGATGGTAGAAGTGTGGTGACGGTGGTAACGGGGTTTGGTTTGTTTTACGCAGCAGTAAAAACGACAAGGCTCCCGCGCATCCGTCGTCTTGGGCTCCGCTGGCGACTGGACTGATGAGCTGCTCGCACTTGAGCTCGTGTGTGTGTGTGTGCGCCTCTGCCTCTCTCTTCTTTCCCTTCCGATACGCGCGCGCACGCCACCTCAGCGCTCCCTGCTTGCGCGTTCACGCCGCTACGCGCTGCGCTGCTGTGTGGAGACTGAGGACCCCTCCTTCTCCCTTTCTCCTACTCATCGACTGGAGTCAGAGTCAAACGCGCAAAGTCGGAAGGATGAGATAATACAGTCGACGCCTTGTGGCATGGTTTCAGGTGGATTTCTGTCACGTTTAAGCAAATACATATGCTTTAAAAATGAATGTTTTTTGTTTTAGTTTCCAAACATTAAAACAGTTCTTAAATGTATGAATAGTTTTGAATGTTTTTCCTTACACTTTTCTATAATGTCATTACTTCCTGAATTTCCAGTGAAATACTATAAGAGTAATTTAAAGGTGCACAATGTAATTTCTTTGGTGAAGGTCCCCCACTTGATTGTCTCCATGGAGATGTTATTGCTTTGTCTAGAATGCCACACTCAATAATTGAATTGATTCAAGACAAAAATGTGTGACACTTACCACAGTTTGAGAAGCATGGAACATTCCAACAGTGTCACAGAGAAAATGTTAGTCATAATTCTGCTTTTTTAAAATTGATATTTATTATATATATAATACTTTTTAAAACCCACGTTGGGATGTCACTGTGACTCCCCAGTTTTAGTCAGTGCTGAATTTGCAGCAACATTAACCTGTACATGCCCAATGCCTCTGCCCAAAGGCATGAACGTTGGTGTGTCTGCACGTACGTGGACAACAAATGTTTGGAAATTGGGTGTGGGAACAGAAACACCACAAATTATGTTTATTTGTTTGACACAAATGCTTGTTGGTAATCATTTTTATCATATGATGCATTTGCCACGGCTTTGGACTGTTCATGCATTGGGGGCTTCAAGAAAAACGGTTAGGAACCAATTACTTCTACCTTTAAGTAAGTATATTCTAAGTTAAATATGAGCTGTTGGTGAAAACTGCTAATAAACCTGTCTATGTTTTTGTGATAGTGGCACATATGTGTGTTTATCAGAATTAAACGTTAGGAAACTTTCTTTACAAATTCTGTTTAACTTAAATGATTGGCAAAATAAGTCTACAACTGACAAAGAACATTTTTAACCATTTCTGGCTATTTAAATGATGAAAATACAATCAAGCTAATGACTAGAACAATTGACTCAAATTTGGCAAATTACTTAATTTGAGTAATGAGAGTCACAATTATTAGTTGTTAGAAAATTATTTGGAGGAGAAATATCACTATTTTACGACTCATTGACACCCTGACAAAAAAAACAAAACAGTAAAATCCCTAATTAACTTTCATCCACACTAGTAGAAATGTATAGTATATGTCTAACTTCATGAAATTAAACTTTCTGAATGATAAAGTACACCGAATACGACATAAACAGCCAGATAGAAAAAGCACATAATTACACTTATTCCTGATTATCAATTACCGCCTCCCCAGTTCAATTCTTATGTCCGCTTATCCGTCAACAGCGACTGACTAGAGTAAACCATAACTGACATTATTCTGGTTAATAAAACTCAACAAGCACATTTCTTTCACGATGACAGACTACATCTACAGTGAGCAGTCCATAAAGTGTCAACCCGGGTTCTCGTGGCGCTGTAGTGACGTTTCTAATTGGCCGTGTTTCATTTCATTTGTCTACAACGGTGTCAATTCGTATTTGTTTTAATGCTCGGATGATGCGCCGGCGCCAGTGGATATTGTTATTGTTTTATCACCCAGGTTTAATTGGACATCTCCCTGGCACTGGCACTGTTTTATTCTGGTGACTGGACTGGAAAAATGGCTATTAAAATGACATAAATAGAAGCAGGCAGGGTGAGAACACATTAGCGCCGTGTTAGGGGTTTCCAGTCCCAAAAAACAAAAATAAAGTTGTACAAAAACTAACATTTGGGCGGTAATGTTTTGGGTTCTTAATGTGGCCCCTGTCAGTAGTGTGTCAGTGTCAGAAGGGCCCCTCGTGGCGCCAATTCCCTCCGGTGCCCTGACAGACTGATGCAATAAAACTAAGTGTAGCAGATAAGCGGAGTCCGACCTGCCTTTAACTGCCTTCTGGAGGTGAGCTGGTGCCTCCAAGGCTTTGCGATTGGCATAATGTCTGAGGGTGAAGAGGCAAAAACTAAGAGGGAAAATAGGCGAAAATAACACAACAAAAACAAAGACATGAGTTCTTGATTTTCTAGTTTTGACTTTCTTTTATAGACTATTATATTTATAGATGATGCTTCTTGTAAATATAAATGCGTTTTACACCAATTAAGTCGCCGCTTGTGAAGAAACAGGGTCCGTACATCTTTCACAAATAAATTTCAAGCACCTTCAAGGTGCTTGAAACAGGACCGCAGAGTGCAGTCCATCTGCACCTAAAAGCTACAAATCACTCGTTTGAGGACAGTGAGGTGAAGATTTTGAGCAGAGAGAAGAACTGGTTTGAAAGAGGAGTAAAGGAGGCCATTTTTGTAAAAAGAGAAAATCCTTCTCTAAACAGGAATGGGGGCTTAAGATTTAATTTAGCCAAAATTTATGACAGCATCCTAACACCTTGGTCCAGATCAATAGACCAGTCAAATGCTAATGAGGTAATCAGCAGTGAGGAGGGAGCAACAGCCAGCTATCAATAGAACAATAGACCTTTAGACACAGGTGAAACTAGGTGAGGCCAGCCATTAATCAACAAGATAGACCAATTAATCAAGTCCCAGGTGACAAACAAACAATTTTCTAACAAAGACAGGACTCAGTGACTCCTCCCTGGGGGCAGGACTCCCAGTACTCAGAGTAGCATATAAGCCCGAGTTCCCAGACCAGCTCTCTGATTGACAATGTGTTAGTAAATTATCACACAGACAATTAAACCTAGACAGTCTGAGAGAACAACCTTCTACCTAATTGAGAATTAGACAAATTGTCAGACACCGGTCTCAAGCTTTTTACGTGCACGGGGAGAGAGAGAGTGGCGCTTTCATCAGCTCGTCCCACTGCTACAGTGGCGCGTCTGTCAGCTCGTCCCACTCCTGCAGTGGCGCGTCTGTCAGCTCGTCCCAACAGCAGAAAAGGCACTCGATTCAACTCTCTGCCATGGCGCTTAACATCAGCTCGTCCCGACTGCAGTCTCCTCCAACTTGCCTCTCACTTCCCCTGCCTTTTATTAGTTCAGTCAGATAGTCACATGACGTTTACGTTCACGCTGCCCCCACCCGAACTCGCAGGGTGGGAGGCAATGGGTCTGTCTAGCTCTCAACAGTTGGATAAGAGAGACTGGTACGGAGCAGCACCATATATCAGGTTAAAAACAACATCTCTGCCTTAAACGTCTGGTTTCCTTCAGCTAACATTCCACACGTAAGCACATGTCTTACCACCAGAAATATATCATTTTGACAAGTCTTTAAGGATTTTTCCACACAATGACTTTTGGATAAAAGTCGAAACGTCTCGATCTTTAAACGGCGTCCGGATGACAACCTCTGAACCCCTTTCTACGATGGACCACACCTGGACGAATGAGGGTTTACATCGACCTTCAAGGTTGATTCCAGCACCTTTATACTTATCTTAGACCAGGGGTGTCCAAACTTTTTCCATCGAGGGCCACATACTGAAATTTAGACCAAGCGGAGGGCCACAATTAAATCGTGAAACGTTCAAAAAAGTTGCATTAATCTGATTTTTAAAGCACCACCACACCTAAATTCAGTCTGAATGCCTTAATATCAGGTCTGTCTCACTCCAAAATGTTAGTTATTTAGGTTATAATAGTAGAAAATCAGAAAATTGCCGTAAAAAGTATTCACCTGGAAGCTTGAGGACCAAGAAAAATTGGTCTGCGGGCAGCTTTTGGCCCCCGGGCCTTAGTTTGGACATGCCTGTCTTAGATCCAACACGGTGCTGATTTTGTTTTATTTTTCAGTAACAGTAACAAACTCAACTCGCTCAAATTTTGGGCAATTCAGAAGTAATTTACTGTATTTTAGGGCATTTTAGAAAGTTCCATCACGTAACTCAATATAAAAACGCATATGCAATCATGGCTCATTCACTCGACTGGAGTCAGCGACCAACTTGTCAGTGACAAACAAACATTGGTGTTGTGAGGAAAAGTGCTGCCTCCATTTAAACTCGTGACGCACAGAAATTTGAACACCGGCAAGAGGCATATCACGTCCGCACATTTAGAATATTTCCAAGTAACATACTGAAGACTGTTCAAGCTCTGCAGTGTCAAAATGCGTATGGTACATATTTCCAAATTTGAATTTAAAGCATTTTCAAGCACTTCCCAACCTTGAAAACAACATAGTATAATTGAAGTATTCTCAAGGATTTCAAGCACTTATATGAACCCTGAAGACACACAAGGGAGACACAATTCCATCCAAAAGTTTGGTGCAATTTATACACAACAAACACATTTCCAGACAAAGAAATTATAATTTTTTGTGTAAAACATGGACGCTAGGTAACACTTTCTGACTTTTCTGGTGCAATGTCATGGTTTTATCAGGAAGTAAAATTATGAACCTAAAAAAACGTTTACTCAGTTATATCTGCTTTGCTAAAACAATACCTCCAGTTAAGATGATATGACCAAGCCTGCAGCTCAAGATCTGGAGACAATTCCCTGGTAACATTAAAGGATTTGTCAAATGCAGAAGAAAAAAAATCCCAAAAGAGGAAAGTGTACCTTAACCTTAAATTAAAAAACATGCATTCTTTCTCTGAGTCGGTTCGCCTTTTCACAGATCTGACCTCTAACCTGTAGTGGCCTCCTGCTTGACTCCACAGAGATAGCTAACGCCACATTGTAGACATTGCCGGCAAAGTAATAACATCTCTGTGATTAAAAGCAGGTGACAGCCCCTCAACCACAAAACTTACACTCCGACATTAAACGATTATTAATCTTAATAAAAATAGTTGATGTGCTACTGAAAAGATCTCACAGACTGCTAAGTGTGACAGGAGCTCGATTCTGTGAGGTGACGATTGGGTCCCTTGTGCCACCGTTAGCTCTGCGCTGCATTAATTGATTGGTTGGGGAAAAAAAAAAAAAAAAGTTTCTACTAATAATGATATGCGATGAAAGACTTGCTGAATGGATAAACTTTGGTGCCGAGGACGAAGGAAGCTTTTTATTATTTTCTGGCAATGGAAAAAAATGAAATTGAATACATGCTAGTAAGATCAGTTTAATACCATACTGTGGAACATTCCAGCACAAGCAATGGAGACAAGCAGGCGGTGTGCTGCTTTAAAGAAAATCTCTCACATAAATGCATAATATATTTCCTTTAAACGTGCTTAAGTGCCTTTGCTTTGGCGTCTCATGTTTTTGAACTTAAAGAAAAAGGGTCTACAAACAGAAAACATAACTTCATATCAGTCAGTTATTTCCCACAATTGACGTTGGGCCCCATCTACTGGCTGCAGAGGGAATTAGATTGGTGGGATAAACAAACGCTAGCTTGCCCCTGACATGCTCATGCCGGCACGCAGTTGTAATGAACATGACTTGACAGCAGAAAGTCTGGGCTGATAAATTTACATGAAAAGATCTCAGAGCTCTACGACATCATAAAACTGGAAAATGCGTGAAAATTAGTGTTTTTTGAGGCTCAGCGGGAGAGGACTTAACAAACAGGATTCATCAAACGAGCGTGAATGAAGCTATGTACAATTTTAAGCATGTTTTTGATAAAGGAACAACATTAGAACATGGTTAAAACCTCAAGAAAGCAAATTTTGCCTAATTTGTGTCATTTAAGGAGAGCCAAGGTTAAGGTGTACTTCATTCCCTCTGCACTTGGCCCATCCTGTCAAGAGCAGGGAGAACCACAGCTGTGATCGGCACTGACAGAGGAAAAACAAATAGTCTTTCTGCCATCTATAATTCAGCTTCAGGAACAAGCAAAAAGTTATTAAAATCCTTCAGCTCTTCGGTTCCTCAAGTTATGAATTCATGCAAGTTCAGGGCTTGTGTTTTGTCCGTGACAGAGCGGAATCTGCACTTTAACAACAGCAGTGCGGAGGAGTAAAGGCCTTGTCATTTTGAGGTATCCGGCCCACAAGCAGATGCTCTTGACATTAACTACTGTGCGACGCCGCATGCTTTTCAAACGACGAAGACTTCAGAAAGAGGCTTGACATAATGACTTAAATGTATCCGTATTACCGACAGCCGCTGCTCTCCACGTATACGCGTTCACTCGGAGTTGTACAAGGGCCGCCGTCGTTCTAAATTACTTTAATTTTCGAGCGGGAAAAACTTGTCAACTTGTCACTCCTCCTTGACACGTGTGCACACTGAAAGAATACGCATAATTTCCATATTAGAGCAGGCAAATTTTCCACTTGTGTTGAAAGAATCGTAAGTTAATGTGTGCTGTCAGAGGATGTCCAAGTGCATATTAAGAGGTCCAGTTCTTTCGGCAGTTAACGGGCATGTCACAGTTGCGGAGAGTTGCATAATACGTGCGCCTTTGAGCTGGAAATGGTTCAGTTAAGCAGCCTCTGGAGGAACTAGAGCGAAGACTCGGTGATGGCTCGAGCATGCATGGCGGCTGACATGTGGCTGTCGAGAAATGGGTGTGTTTGACATGGTGATGTGTTTTTTTTTCTATTAAGTAATGTTTCTGTACCCTGCGAGTTAGCCAGATTGATATATGTAGCCCTCTGAATTGACTTGTGCTCATGAATCAATCTAGAAAGTCTCTTGCTGAAACAAAAATACTTCCTGCTGATCGGTCAAAGCGTTGCAACAGTTAAGAATCCAAATTGTGTTAAATCTAGTGGAGAGAAAAGCATACTATTTCCCATTCACAAATGCAGAAAACACCTGTATGTGCACGTTTTGAAAAAAGAACATTGTATGTATTTCTCCAAAAATAGGTCGACCTACGTCCGTCAGCGCTTGGACCAGGTCCTATCATGAATCAGCGGGAGCCTAATAAGATGCATTAACAAGAGTTTGTGAGTTCACAGAAATTGAGAGAATTCATTTGCTGACAAGGTGAAAGTTTCTGTTTTCAGCAATAGCATCGCACTGGACTTCAGAACTATGTAACTAGCTAACTAACTAAACTGCTGCCATCGACACAATAAATGGGTATCTTTGAAGCATACTACTACAACTTCCTCAAAAATGCCATATGGATGACACAAACTTAACCAACAATCATGAACTGGACCCAAATTATACCTGACAGTCGAAAAATTGAGAAAATTACATTTGATTTTCATTTGAAAACTGACCTTTTTGACAGACTTTGTACCAAATGGGATTCATACGCAGGACACAATGGGCTGTAATTTTATTTCATTGGAGGTCTCTTTCTCTCTCGTTCTGTGTTCTGTGTTTGTGTTTTAAAAAAAGTTGAGAAAAAAAAAAAGATTATTTCTGTAACAGAAGGAAAGATATCACATAATATTGCTTATTCAGTTGTTATTCAATCGACATTTAAAGGGTACTTTCATGTCATATATTGTCCATGAAATGCATAAATGCAGTGCAAAACTCAGAAGTTACAGAAAAATTTGCAATTTACTTTAACAATTGGAATCGGAATGTATCACATTGTATTGAACATATCTAACATTCTGGTGTAGAAAAACAACAACAACAAAACATTGTTCTCACTGTAGAGGGTCTAACTGTTTGAGCCACCTGCTTGTCTCCATAAAAATAATTTTAATGCCAAACTGGTTAAAATTCCATGGCAAAGCAATAACATCTCCATGGAAACAGGTGATGGAACCTCAACCAGAAAAAGTGTAACAATGCACATTTAACATTGTTATGAATAATGATGAATAAAATAAGTATTTTTCCACCTTCGACTTCCTTTCAGCTCGTCCCTTCTAGCATCACAAACACCCCTTTATAGTTTGCAGAGGTTCACAAAGGGCATTGGGGTCATGCAGGTTTCCAGCTACATGTGTCTGATGTAACCTTGTCAATTTATTTGATTTGAGAACAACAAATATTATAATCACTTCTGAGTCCATATGACAGTAAAAGTATTGATGGGCACATATTACTCAAAATTGACTTTTTGGAGCTTTTAACCATGTTATGACATTGTTCCCTGATCAGAAACATACCTGGGCACTCGTCAGCGGTGGTTGAAGGTGTGGCACATGGGTGGTTGTTTCTACCTTGCTGTCGTGGGTTTGATTCTGGCCTTCGACCATTTGCCAAATGTCTATGTTCCCTCTCCAAATCTTGCGCTGCAGCTGTCCTGTTAAATCCTGCCCTGTCAAAATCCTAAAAAAACAAAAGAAATAAGTAACATATCTAGTGTTGTATTTAGTTTCATTCACACTTGTTTGATGAATCCTGTTTAATAAAGTCTTCTCCCTTCTGAGCCTGACAAAACACTACATTCTGAATTTCTCAGTTTTCTGACACCATAAGTTGAGTTCTGAAATCTTCTGGGCTGTTTTAATGTTTATATTTATTTTATTTAATATGGGACACTGATCATTAATGAACTCGTGTCAGTCCAACATGTAAATGCACCAGAGTTAGCCATGGATGCTAATTTTCATTTGTAGTCCCATTGGCAGGTTGACAGAGACGTTAGGACAAAAAACAGGCACAAAACACTCCATACACTTGACATGACCACAAAGTGAATCAGTGAGATACAATACATAGAATAATTCAAAGAAAACATGCAAAACACATACTATAGTCACAACGTAATTTGATATGACAGCAGACAAATAACAATAACAATCTCCCCAACAAGACAGACACATCTCACACACACAAGGTCAGTTCACATTCTGTTCACATGTCTGATTGTTCTAAAGCCACTGTTTAACACATTTTCTAAAGTTGTGAAATGATGTCATGTTTCTCAGTTCTGCCGGGACCGGATTCCAAGAGTGAGAAAGCAGACTGTCCAAAGGAAGTTTTTTAAGTCCATAAATCATCTCCAGACTCAGCATTTCTGCCTCAAATTCCGTTCATCACGACCGCGTGCCTGTATTAGCCTGATGAGGCAAGCTAGCATTTATCTCACCTGTGTAATTCTCTCTGCAGCCAGTAGATGGACCCTGAAGTAAATTCCCTGCATACAAGGTACTCAAGAGAATGTATTAAACTGAATAAGTAGAGCTGTCATACAGGGTTAAAATATTATTCCATCCCTCCTTGATAAAATCCACATAACATTCTTTTCATTCATAACATCTGTAGAAGACGGCGACAAAAAAGAAAAATGCTTTTTGACTAATTTTTTCATTTGGAGTTCCTTACATGGATTTGAAGTGATGTTTTTGCATGTTTTCACTTGCAGCAGACACAGCCCCATGCAGTCGCAGAAAAGGCCAGACAGAATAATTATCCAGGTTATATCCGTTGGGGACTCAAAACATACAGAGAATAGATTTATTTATTTTTTAATATTGAATTGCAATGGAGTGCTTTAGTCTTGTCTTTCCGATTATATTAGCATGTGGCTCGCCTTCACACATCTCCCCGAAGAACAGACTGAATATATTGTCTTCCCAAGCTGAGCCTCTGCGCGTTGCGTGTCAACGTAGCTGCAAACTTGATGAAAAGAAAAAAAAGTTAGACGGACATTATTGGAATTATTACACTCTGTTTGGATCCTCGTCCGAAATGTTGACTTGCCGCAAAACAAGCAACGCAAAACTGCATAGGTCAGCAAGAGAGACAAAACGCTCTTTATTCATCGCTAGAAAAGCTGGATTATTATGATTAATGTGTTGCGCGGGACGTTTTAGACAAATGCTAGGTCGCACGGTGGCTTGATTCCGACAAATTGCAGGTGCCCGAGCTTGTTTGTATATGGTGAATGGGCGATGGGAATGCGTACATGGAGAATTAGGTATCTGTCAGGCTGAAAGGTGGCTCCAGATGGTATTCAGCCTTTGAGCGGGCCCACAGATTTGTCAAATAAGAAGCCATCAGTGAATTTGATCAAGTAAGCAGTTATGAAAATGGTCGAAAATAGTTGCGAGCAGTTTTCCCCGAGACAGCTTACAAATAAACAAAGAGTAAGAGAGTCCTTGGAAGAGGAGAGTGAGCGCGCGTGAAAGAGAGAGTCCGTCTTCATTGTCACAGAGCGTAGGACAACACACACCACGGAAACGGTAAATAAAAGCTCCGAGCGACTTCCTGACTCAGCGCAATGCGGACAGTAGAAGAATCATACGAGGCTATTAAAGTATACAGCGCAGCGATGACAGAAAAGAGGGAGCTGGAAGGCATAGGCGTACAATACACGGGCCTAATGATATCCTCCAGTGTCAATCTATGGATCATCTAAGGCGAGACACTGCAGGAGAACCGGGACAAACTCTTCCTCGTGTGGTGTTTCCGCAAAAAAATTCAGGCTTTTTATGCGTAAAAATGGTCAAAATTGCACACGTTTGGGCAGCGGCGTAGCACCAAATTCTGGGCTCCAGGTACAAACCTTCTGGGTGAGCCCTAATACATCATTTTGTATATGATTTTTTTACCCTCACATATTCAGTTATTATTGTTTTCTTTTATTTTACAATTGCCAGAATATACACCCTATGGTTTCTACATAAGCTAACAATAACTTTTAAAGATTTAATTTAATTTATGGACATCCTGTGTAGCTACCGACTTATATTTTTGATACAGTACTGTTTGTTTATGCAATGACTACAAGAACTATTTCGCAAACATCTCAAAATGCATTATCACGATTGGAAAATGCAAAGAAACTGCAAATTATAATCCATTGTTTTATTTGTTAAACAACTTGGTTAATATGTGAACAAGGATTTTCTTCTTTTTTAAACGGGTGATGTGGCCCAGATGTTGTGCATAATCGCATTTAGTCTCTCAAGGATTTTACTCAACTATAATGCATTTTATTACAGCAAAAATAGATTACTGCGTTGAAAAAAAGCAACTGAAAAAAAAAAAAAGTCACATGCTTTTGTGGCCTCTTCCCTGCCCTGGGCCCCAGGAAAACCAGTACCCTTTACCCCCCCAGTCCAACACCCCTGTATTTGGGATATATAAATCTGTAAATTGGATCGAGCAGGTTTAAATCTCTTGCTTGACAAATTGGGAGCAAAAAATGTGTCGACCCTTCTGGTGTGTGTAACAAAACGCTGCATTACATTAGCTCGGTACCATTCCAGGAGTTAGTACAAATGCATATTCAGCGGGAGAGGTAACAATAGCCGCAAAACATCGCAAACTGTGAAACACCAGGGAAACCACTCGAGCACATGTGACTAACAGCAGAGCACTAAAAACATTACAACGAGCAGGAGTGTTTTGTGTAGATTGTTGCAGTCAGCAATTAGCAACAACCATTCCTTAAATCTAACATTATTCTGTTAGAATAATAACACAATAACACAACATTTTGACAGCAAAAAGTTTTTTTTTTTTTTCTTTTTCACCAAGCAACACAAGGCTGAATTTAAATATTTATAATCCTCACTTGTTGGCAAATATGTCAAATGATTGTCAAATGATTATTTAATGATGAAATTTACAGTTTTTAATTTGCTGCTAAGTTATGATGAACGGAATAAACACAAGAACATATTGTGTCACTCCTGGAAGAGTCTATAGAGGGGGTTTTGGACATTTTATGTGAGCAAACTAGATCTTACTGAAAATGTGTGTTTGTCTGAACGTACAATTTTAGTTTGAAGTCCACATTAAGTTTTATAAATGAGACCCCTGATCTTTATGTCTCTGAGAAAAATCAATTCTGAGAAAAGAGCTTTTAAAGTGGATTCAGTTAAATAATATGTTGTTGTTTCGACATGAAAGCTTTTTGAGAACTGTGGTCAACAAAGGTAAAGATTGACTTGAAATAAGTGTTGTTTGTTTTTCTCTGGGTGGATGACAGCAATTCATTTCAAATCATTCAAATTCACAGATTTAAAAAGCTATTTAAAAATTATGACAAAACATAATTTTACATCTTACCTTCACGAATCTTTAAGAGAATAAAATACATCTAGAATTGTGTTATGTGTGAAAGACCAAGACGAATCAATATTTTAAAGTGAAACAAAACATACCTGGTTAGAAATCATGTTTAAAGAAAAGTTTGTTTGGACGTGCACGACCTACAATAAATATGTCTCTAACTTACCAAACATTTTCTTTAAATACTAGAATGAGTACTTAAAAAATGTCTTACTAGAGAGAGGCCTTCAACAATCCTTCAACAACTCTTTCTTGAAATACAAAAAAGTGAATTTGATGGCTTATTATTTGTTAAAACTACTAATTACAACAACAAAACTGCCCAAATAACAATCCATGAGCTTTGCATCACAAATAAAGACATTCAGAATCGAATCAGCTCTCAATTTAACGCCACACAATAAAACTCATTTTTAATTCCAAGTAAATTACTTTTCTTTTCTGCTAGGTTCTGGGGAATAATTTTTTTAAAGAACAAAATGTGTCAATTGAGTGTTATTCAAACTGAAAGAAAAGCGTTTCATTGCTCCATCATTAGCTGTTCTTTTTACGCCCAGCCCCACTTTGAGCCATCAAACCTCCATTACGCATCCTTCTCCATCTTGTCCCATTGATCGGGAGAGCTGAAGATCAACAGCAGTTACCAGAACATTGCTGCTATTACTGCGAGTGCCGGGTATGTCTAGTGCCTGACAGGTCGTTCAGTCCAAGATAAGGGTTGGCTGTACTTTACTTACAGAAAGGAGGGATAAAAGCGCCAAGGAATCCCAACTAAACTAAAGAAAAACCGGGGCTGTACTTGTCACAGCTGCGTTCCATTGTTTGCTAAATGTCCTGATAGCGTTTAAGTTGTTTGGAGTGTTCTGATGTTTCGTAGCGGTTGCTGAAAGTTAAAGGGAAAACATGGAGGCAAGAAGATAAATTGTGTTGCGTGGATCTTGTAAGGATTTTATTTTCGTGCCGCTGTTATGCCGTATTATTTCTTTGTGTGATTTCTCAAACACGAACCATTCAGGGAAAAGTGCCTTCGGACACAAACAGTATCAGTCTTTCATTTGCAATCTCTTGACTTGCTCTTGAACTTGACTTGGTGGTGCATATCGGTTGCAATCATTTTCTTGCACAGTTACTTGCACAAATAAAAAGGCTACTATTTGAACTAGTGTGTAATGCTATCGAGGAAAATTACAGTAACTTGATTCCAACTTGCTCTGAAACAATTTGTGTGTGTCTGACTTGAAGTGACGTCATCCTTTCTCATTGGTAACACTTCAGTCAAGTCAGTGTGGAAGAAGTACTCAGTTTAGTTAAGTAAAAGTATGACAGTGATGAGTGTGTGAATGATTGGTGGTGGTTGGAGGGGCCAAAGGCGCACACTGGCAGGCTCACTCTGTCAGTCTGCCCCAGGACTACCGAGTGTGGAGTGAATGAATAACGCAATGTGAAGCGTCAGTGAGTGTCCAAAAAATCACATTTTCCTGCGCAGCTCCCTATAGTTTTGAAACAATACTCAAAACTCTCTGCAGCTACAGGAATGGTTTCTTGAGACTTTTCTTTTCTCTGCTCAAAAAGAGTTTAATTGAAATGAGCAGATGTTATTCTTGAGCTGGATATTTGTTCCATGTTTTAGGCATTTTACAACTCGATTTTCTAAGTAATCTATTTTACTGTTGTTGATTGAGGTGCCTGGCCAGGTCTCTCTCAATTTAAAAACAATGAAACAATAAAAGTACCTTGTGCAGATTTTTTTATTTTAAAGAGTCCAGTTCAGGACTTGAGCTGAAAGGTTTTAGGTAGAATGTCACCATGAATGTACTACAATAAATAGCCCATCAAACCACAGAGAAAGTACGTCTACTTTTCAGTCCAGTTCAAAATGTAGTGGAGTATTAAGTACAGATTCCTACTCTTGTGTGAGATGAAGTAAGGTAAAAAGTATCTTAAAATCTTTCAAATTTATTTTAGTAGCGACACCTACAAATTTCACTTAAGTGCAATACTTTTACTTTTGTACTGTCACTTTTCATCACTGGCAAAGCAATAACATGACAAGAAAGCAATACTCCAAAACTAAACTGATGTTGTTCCTGGCAGATGCAACTTCACTCGTTCTCAGGTTTGGTCCTGGACTTTTCCGGACCTTTTAAAGTAACTTGAACTCAACTAACTCATGTTGATGCCTTTAGATAAACACCATACTAAACACCCAGCCTTTCCATCCATGTTCTTCGCCCCCCTCAAGATGCCGGTGTGGTCCGAGGTGCGACTCCTGTGTAACGTAATCCCGGGTGTTAGCCTGGCACTGGTCATGGGGTTTCCGTCAGCTTGCTCATTAAAGCCCCGCTATCTTCTCCCCTTCTCTCTCCTCTCTTTAAAATTGCCTTCCCCGGCTTCACACGGCGCCCGGGCCAGAGGGTCAACAGATTATCTCCCTAATCCCGTTAATCCGTCCTCACATCAGTCCGCCATGATTCTCACCGTAATTGTATTGGTTGCCGCTTCAATTAGAAAAGGGGGCAAAAACGAAGGGATGGACGATCGGGTGGAATGAAACGTCATGACAGATCGGCGCTCTGTGCGAATGTTTTCAAGGATTCGATTGTCGGGACAGCACAAGGGCAGACGGAGGTAGCCGGACAATAGCCTGACCGCTCATTGCACCCATCATTTGGGTCTTAAAACGGCGGCGAAATGAACTTGCTTGAGCAGCGTGTGGATGACGTGAGTTCAAAGTGCGGCGGCGTCTGTGTTCTCCGTTGCCTCGCGGGCTGTTATCCCCGTCAGCTGCGTGGTTCAGAGGTTAACCGTTCCTAATGGCCAGACATTATGTTCATTTGGGGCGTATTAGCGACCTGTCAGATTAAGCTCAGCTGCAGCGATGCCCGGTCAAAAGGTCAAGAGTCGGGGAGGGAGGAAGAAAACTGGAAGATGTTTTTGGCATCAGGATAACTTTAAATTTATAATGGCAACACTGTGCTTTGTTCGAGCTGCAGGGTTGTGAGGTAATGGGCAGGAACTAATTGGTACCTGTGTGCTGGACTTAGAAAAAATGTATTCAGCCACAGGGGAAAGTACCACGCAGATTATAATATAAGCAGAGTTATTGATAACAGAAAATAGAATGGTGTTAAAACTCCAACTAAAGGATAAAAAAACACTAACAAAATAACAAAAAGGTGTCAATTAAACCACAAATTAAACCACATTTATTCCTGAAGTTGTCATGGGTGCCGCCATTAATTCTGCCCCTCCCTCTACTTAACACTTCATTCAGGCTTAGTCTTTGTTCAAGAAAGTCTTTGTTCATGCTTTACTAAGGCAGGAAAAAGAGCAGTTCTCATAAAGTGTTTCCCAAATAAATTCTACACAAACACAACGCCGTTTCCAAGACGCCCAGAGAAATGGTGCAGGGTTGACTTTTTGATGCACATAAACATTAAACATTTTAAAGAAATCAATCTACTTTATGTAATATTTTGGTAGTGAAGCTTTTCCCTCATTCTCCACTTAAGTGAACTGAATGCCCACTCTACCGGATATGCCAAAAAACACATTTAAGAATATAATCACATTAATATGGGTCCATTGAGATAGAGAATGTAACCTTAAACCTTTTTTTCCCAGCAACCCATTTTTTACTCATGGACACATTGGTGACACATCCCTCTCCTGCCTGATAAACATTTGTCTTACAAAGAAGAATATAATTATTTTCTGGTAAATAAACAGTAGTAATGATGAAAACATCGTTTATAGAAGCCACATGGCATTTCTTCATTAAACTTTTATCAATATAGTTTGTACCGCTTTACTAAGAACTACTGGGAACCCCCTGAGAAACTTTGGGGACCCAATTTCTGGTCCCAACCCCCACATTGGAAATGACTGCTAAAACAAATTAATTCTCTTCAGCCAATTTAACATGTAATATTCTGATTTATTCACCTAAAGTTTGAACTCTTCTCCAGGCAACATGCTTTTACTGCCACAAGATTGGCTGTCGACCTGCCAATTATAAAGCCCCACGCTGATCCTGACAATTCAAAACTGAAAATGTCTAAAAATGACCAATTTGATGTGTCGCTTGAGTTCTTTTAGTTCACTTCCAACCAATGCATCTCAATTTAATAAACTTTCCTTGCCTTTCCAAAACACCAATTTGTGCCTAGTTTTGTGTGTTTTGATCAGTACCACCTGCTCTGCGACAATCTGTTCCTGTTGGTATGTGGTAATGGCTTTGAACTACAGAAAATGTGGTACAAAAGATAGAATGAGCACATGGGATCTGTTTTTGTTTGGTCCTTTCTTTCCATTTCCCTCCGTTTTTAAAATTCCAATTGTTGTAAAGAAAGGGAAAGTAGAATGAGCGTTTCTCCCTGGTTAGCGCCTCCCAGGCAATCCCAAAGCTTCCACCAGCTAAATTGGATATATTAGCTTTTCGGCATGTTCCGGAGCTCGCACTGAAATCTCCTCCCAGACGCACGTAATGTACCTTAACTGGCTTCTTTCTGTGCAAATGAGCAAGGCTTCCACGGCCAACTCCCCAGATATTCACACCACATTTAAGAAAGCTGGAATAAAATAATTTCTGTCGCTGCTCCTGTATCTCATTAGGGGCAGAAAAGCACTTGATAATAAATCAAGGGATCCAACTCCACTTTAGTCTCCTTTTAAGCACAGCTGGGTTGTAACCTGCAGTACAGAGGCGAGGCTGGGACTTAAGTCAGTTTAGGAGTCTGGGGACCTCAACGTTTGAGTATATTATTAAGCTAAAAAGCTGAGCTAATCCATGTTACAATGTGTGATTTAGCCTGATGCAAAAACCATATGGAATAAGTCACAAAGGAGGTTTTAAATAGTACTCATGGAAGCAAAAGGTTACGCAAAATTAAATAGCTGACTGAATGTAAAGTTTTTATATTTGCTTATCTATGACGTTATTGCTTTGCCTGGAATGTTCCACAATATGACATTAATCCTGTATTTCTTCAATTATTGGAGTGTTTTTGTTTAGTTTTTATTGTTAAATAATAACAATAAATAAAGTGAGAGCTGACCTCTGACTACACAATGCATCTTTAAGTATTAAAAATCCATAATTTTACAATGTTCAATCACAGTCACTCAGTCAAGTTTATGGCCTGAAATAGCTGATGTTCAAGAAGATATTCTCTCTGTACTGGTGCTAAGAGATTTAGAGATAACACAGCATTCATGCAGATAAAGATTTTAAAAGATTTCAATTATGTATTAAATTATATAATAGTATGCGCTATTACATGCCAACAAAAGCTTTCCCGACATTTAACTTTAACATAGCCATTCAAGCCGCTCACAGCTCTTTCCTGACCAGTGGCCACACGACATAAAAAAGTCATGTGTCTCACTGCAGTGTAGCTGTGTGGGGTTTGAGCCGTGTTAAGTGAAGGAGGAAGGTAGAACAGAATAACTCACGTGAGCACTGGAGCGACGCAGGAAGCCTGTGTGTGCAGTGGGCCTCATTATGAGCTGAGAGAACTGGCTCTTGTTTCAGAGTATGTAGTTTGTAAAAACAGCTGTGGGCCCAAAACCTCGTGTAATAATGATAACACAAAAGTCGAGGTTACATTTGAATTCGAGGTCTGTGGAAATAGAATTTTAGCACCAATAACAGGACTGCAACATGTATGGAAACGGAATTGAAATTGCAATTTGAACAGGTGTAATGGACAGATCGCAAAGGTTTCAATTACTAATGTGAGCCATACCATCATAAGAATGCCAACCTCATCTGATCTCAGAAGATAAGCAGGTTGGGCCTGGTCAGTACTGGTCAGGGAAACGGCTAGAAATACCAGGTGCCACAGTGGGGCAGCTAGTGCAAACTATTGTTGCCTCCACCTTGCCCAATATGAACGTGTGTGAGTGAAAGGTTGGTGGTGGAAGGGGCCGATTAGTAGATTAGTAGCCTCTCTTCCTTCAGTATTCCCCAGGACAGCAGTACCTACCAGAGTAGCTTCCCACCACCAGGAATTAAGTGAACGAAAAATGCATGCAAGTATCTTTGTCAAAACTATATAAATCAATGTCGTTATCATTATTATGTTATATAACTCTCATGAGCTCTAATTCTGTATAAAACATGCTACCCTGAAGCAGCGCTCCTGGGTGTGTTCAAAATGTGCACATTCATCTGAGAATGTCACCTGATGACAATATTCAGGAAACTGCAGGAAAAGACAGAAGAAGAAAAATAAAGCTGCAGCAATACATCAAAATTATAGTTTAATTATTATAATAATTGTTATCTTTTCCAAACTGAACATGGATGATTCTTTTTCTAAATCACTGCCATCTTATGTCGGTTGACTTTTCCAAAATGACTCGTCCCCATCTCTAAAAGGCCTGGCAGCACTCTCTATCTTAAATCAAGGTGCTGACACTCATTCCAGCTTCATTTGGCTAGAGGAAGCCCTAGTGCCCAATGGGGTTCAAAGGTCAATGAGTCCGGCGGAGGAGCTACCGCGGCGGCTAAAAGCAATGACCCAATCCGGAGGTCACTGAGCACGACTGTCCGTTTTCAGCTCTGGCCACTGCTCACATTTGCTCCATAAAAACACTTGCAGAATTGCCAACATGGGACAAGCTTGGCAGGCTACATTACCCATAAGTCCATCTGACGAACATAGAGAGGAATTAATTGAATTTGATAACGCAATTAATATTTCTGACCTTTTCAACGTGAGCTAGCCTGATCCTCATCTTTCATCTTTACAAAGCAGCGTTTGGAGGAGAGGAGTAGTAGGAGGAGAGGAGGTGGTCCGGTTTGCCTTGTTGTGTTGGCGCCAGTGATAAAGTGCCGTGGAGACCTGCACTGTCAGAGCTCTTGCGGTTTTTATTTATTTGTTGGGAATGACCCGAGCCGCACAAACAAAGCGCGTCCGAGGAGTAAATGGTCCGTAGTGTAGGTCCAGAGGAAAGCAAACAGCCAGAGGTTTACTGCAGTGGAGTCAGTCCCGTGTGGACAAGAAGCTAGATATGAAAACAGGAAATATGTTCACTGCACTTCACATGACAGATTTAACATGACAGATTTAGCATTACAGTTGTACTACATGACTACACGACGACTTAACTTAATTTGTCCTTTAAAGAGTAATTCAATGCAGCACATTACAGATACACAAGTACATGCCATGACATCCACGTTCATGTTAGATTAAAGTGTAATGCAAAGGGTATTTCTTAAGAAACCCTCTTACAGAATTCAAGAGTCTAGTCGTAGAAAGAATAAAAGACATAGAATAGCACTCAGGGCCATCTGATAATGCTTAATGGGCTTCAGGGTAAAAACTGAAGATAAAATGTGCTTTTGGTCTAGGTCAATTTGACTGGATCATGGGTAGAAATTGTTTCAACTCTTATTATGGTTTATGGCATAATTAACCTTTTGTTTACAACAGTCATCTCAAACCATGGTCAGGTGAGAAATTACGAGAGCTAAATGCTAAGTGCCTAGCTTTGAAGAAGAGGCTGGCAGTGAACAACAACGATCCAATACAAGGCTAAAGGCTTCTTAGGGCAGTTCCGGTTTCAAAGTTTCCAGTGGACTACCCTTGAAACCCTTTCTACCATTCTTGGAAGAATTCTGAACCATGAGTGAGGAACATGATTCAGTTTGAACGGTTAGCTCTGTCCACTTACACTAAACAATTATGAGGGATATTCCCCAACAGCTGTTTCCACATGGTTCTCATCCAACTATGTACCCATTACAAGTTAATGGGTTTCCAACAAACAAAATACCTACAGGTTACCTACCTACCTACAAGTGCAGAGGGAATATCATAATTTGTCTCCCCCGATAATGGGACTCCTTGAGATTCAATTTAGCAAAAATCTATGCCCGCCTTCTGAGCCCCTGGTCCTAGTCTATAGAACAGTCACATGCTAATCAGGTACTCAGCAGTGATGAGGGAGAACAGCCAGCTAACAATAGGACAATAGAACAAAGGGCTAAACATAACAAAGATTAGTCTCAGGTGAAACTAGGCAGGGCAACAAATAGCTCAACAAAGACAGGGAGTCTTCCCTGTGAGCACAGCTCAGAGCAGATGACTTGTGGATGGAAGTCAAACCGGCCTGGTGTTCAAAACAGTGTCCAGATGACATTTATGACAACCTTTGAAACCTTTTCTTCTTATTATTTAACCACTCAAAGTTGTATTTAGAGTGATTCATGCATGAGTAAACTTTATTCTATGGACAAGACTCCCACAGATTGCTCCCACAATCTCTGTTTCACTATTGCTCAGATCCCCAATACACACACACATAGCTCTTTACTAACTTCGTTCTGCAATTTTACTTTCTTAAACGGTGGGATATGATTCGGCACACGAAGCCATTTTAACATGCGTAGCCAAACCATTTTGGCGCAAATGAAAAAAAAAAATCCTCTGTTCGTTTTTGTGAACTGCAGCTCTCCAAAGTGGGGATGGGCCATATGGTGAATAAAAATCAAATTGTGATCTCATTCCTGTGACAATCTGCCATTTTGGTCAAATCCACATTTCGTGATCCGCATATTTTCTCTTGAAATCTAAAATGTGCCTGCAAACGTCTTGAGTGAGGTTCAAGTAACACAAAACTACACAAAAATCAAACTTAAAAGTGCAGAAATATCACTTTATACTTGGCATTTCTGTCTCTTTTTGGCGAATTTTAATGGCTTTAATTACAAACAATATCCACAATAATCTAATTTTGCAGATATAAAACAACAATTGCGATATTTAGTCTCTCGAAAGCCCTCTACAGGGCGAGGGCCTATTAGAGCTTCCGCAACGATGCCGAAGGCATCGTTGTAACTGTCTGCCAAACTTTCACAAGAGCGAAAGTTTGGCAGCCTAGTCGGTTCTATGGTCGACAGTGAACTAGCCCATGCCGAAGGCATGGGACCTGCATATTTACTTCTGCTATGCGAAAAGAACCCTTTCAACTGTCCTTGGCGAACCTCAAGAGCGCCAAAGTTCGGCCCCCTCCAACGCCCCAAACATTGACAGTGAACTGTCCCACACCCCTGGCATCAAGCCCCACTCAGTAACCATACTTGTTCCTGCTAAAATACATGGAAACCAATGGGGAGCCCATGCGCTGGCCCGACTCGAGAGGAGTGACGAGCGCCAGTAAGCGTCAGAATCCAAATTTGACCCCATGGTGACCTGGGGAAGGGTCAGAGCTTTCAAAAACGTATAATATGTTGTTCTCAGTAAAACGGATATATTGTTTTTTGCTAAAAATATTTTTATTATTTTTATTTTTATTTTTCTTTTTTTTTCTGCACTTTGAGCTCTAATTTGACCCCCTGAACATGCACAAAACTCACCAAACTTTTGCCCAAAATTCAGAATCGGCTAAAAATTTTGTTTTTTATAGGGTCATGTTTGGGAAAAATGGCGCGACAGCGCCACCTACAAAAATCAAAATACATTGCGCCTATGGGAGGCGCCTCCCGACGCCAACTTTGTCAGACAGCCATGAAATTCGAACACGCATTCCTCTTCTGAGGACAAAAATATTATTATGGCCACGCCCCCTGACTCACCGTATGGCCGCCATATTGATTTAAAGTTCAAACGCTGAGTCAGCGTTGCCACGCCAAACTTGAACGAACCTCCTAGGGCTACCACGGCGCCAAAAATCGCTGCACATGCTCTAGACAAGGGGCATCTAAAGTTATCCACCTGTTAAAATAACTTTTACCGTCTCTGCGCGGCGCAGCCGCGAAGTTGACCGACGATTTTTTTGATAATCAAAATATAAAAAATGCTCCCGTTTTGGCAAAATGAGTCCGATTTTGCCCAAATTTTAATAGGTTGTTTAACTTTCTCGCCTGGACGTACTTTAGGTGGAATTTTTTCATTTGGCGCGATAGCGCCCCCTACAGAGTAACAAAACTTTTTGTATGGGGAGCAAAAAATTTAGTTTTTTAGATTTTTTTTAATTTTGCACAAAATTCAATTTTGGCCTACCGATCAAAAAAGCTAATCAGACCCATGTCGATTTTGTACGGCGAAGCCGCACTAATGACCGAAACATCCTATGTTATTCCTATGGGAAAATCAAAAATTGTCTCAAATTTGGATCTTTTTTACTACGCATTTTAACGAACTTCCTCTCGGGCGCAAGCCCTGACCGACCTGAAATTTGGTGGACATCTTCCTGAGGAGTGGGGCACCAAAAGTTATCCAAATTATCAGGATAGGTATTATGTCTCCGCAGGCGAAGCCGCATATTTCAAGGCAAAACATTTTAGAGAAGACAGAAAACCCCATGTTATTCCTATGGGGAAATCTCAAAGTCGCCAAATTAAACTTTGTACTTTAACGAACTCCTCCGGGCGCAAGCCCGACCAACCTGGAAATTTGGTGGACATCTTCCTGAGGAGTGGGGCACCAAAAGTTATCCAAATTATAGGAATAGGTATTACGGTCTTCTGTGCCGCTGCCGCTAAAATTGCCCAAACTTGAACAAATGACAGAAACAACCCATGTTATTCCTATGGGAAAATCTCAAAATCTCTCAAATTTAACTTTCTACTTTTAATTAATCCTGTCCTCGGGCGTGAGCCCGATCAATCCCAAACTTGGTGACAATCATCCTGCGGAGTGGGGCACCAAAAGTTATCCAAATTATTAAGATAGGTATTACGGTCTCGAATTTTGCCAACATTTAAAAAAAACACAGAAAAACCCTATGTTATTCCTATGGCCAAATCTCAAAGTCGCTCCAATTTAACTTTGTACTTTAACGCACTCCTCCTCGGGAGTAGTTCACCAACCTGAAATTTGGTGAAAATCATCTTGAGGAGTGTGACACCAAAAGTTATCCAAATCTTCGGGACAAGTGTTACGGTATCCATGCGGCGGAGCCGCAACAATTGCCTACATTTTGTTCATTCATAACAGCAGTTTTGGGACACAGCTTTGTTCCATCACAAAGCCCCAGTAAAGGAAAGGATGAGGGCGCGTCAGCGCCACCCTTACTGGGCGCTAGGTAGCGGAGTACGAGCGCGGCCCGCGAGGGCCGTTCGATGCCGCTTGCGGCTTTAATATTATTTGTATTTGTATTATTAATTGTGATAAAATCGAAATCGTGACCTTGCACCAGGAAAATTGTGCTATACATTTTAGCCTGACCCCTGCTAATTTTGAGCAGTTTTGTTTATTAATTTTAGACTCATTTAGATTCAGAATACACCATCCATCTCAACCATTTTACTTTTGCCACCTTTTGAAATCAAACTTCCAGTAAGCACACTAAAATCACAGTGGTATGCACTTGTACCCCTGTGATCGGATTAGCTCTCTCTCTCTTTGACCTTCCTCGTCTGTGTGCTCGCTGCTCGGTGGTCAAGCTCCGATGACCTTTGGATTTGTGCCCACGACGCACCCCTTATCTGTCCCGGGGCCTGATAATGCCTCCACTCTCCTTCCGATTGGTCTTGATGTGGAAAAGTCAGTGAAGAAGATTATAACTGACTTTCTGTGTGTCTGGTGTGTGTGAAAAGTACACGGAGGTTAGTTAAACGGCGCTGTAATAGCTCCCATTTCTCAAAGTGTTTACTTGAGAATGGAATAATGAGCCAGTGCACTTTGAGTAATAATCGGTAATCATAAAAATTGCGTTGTAAAATGTCATAATAAGACCTGCTTGGAATATAATGAGGCAACTTTGTGATAAAATAGTTTCAAATTTGTCTGATCGTTTGTGACTAATGTATGGTGGCGTATTTCAACATGCTAAACTCCAATCTGAAGACATTTTCCAAATTATTTTAAACAAACATCTGACATTGGGAAAACAGTGTTCACTTTTGGTTATTGTTGGTGTGAAACTAGGGCCGCACCATTTGGGGAAAATATGTTAAAACTTTTTGCAACTGCGATTATAGATTGGTGATTATGCGCAAACTTTAAACACATCCAGAAGCATTAACATTTGACAGAACACTGAAAAATAACAATATTTGTGGGGGTTTTTTTAGCTGAAAGGATGTGTTTGCATCGTTTGCAGAGAAAAATGTGTTACCTAAATAATTGTAGCCTGAGCAATTTGATAATTGCAAGTGTTCAAGTTGCAAGAATGATTTGATTGTGATTTAATTGTGCTGCGTAGTTAGAAATTAGGATCACATTATTATCTTAAACACTAATTAATTAATAGCACCTACCAGATTATGTATAAGGTAATGGACTGTGTGGTTTAGTGTTAGCTTGGGAACAATCTTGGCCAGGATCATAATAAGGGAGTTGCATCATCAATTACAGTTTTGCCACATTTTTTGAAATTTGGTTTAGTTTGATCACTTGATTCAAACATTTATGTGAACAGAGTTTTAGGTGGTCAAATCATTTCTCATCACTTCAGGCAGTTCTCTGGATCTTTCTCAGAACAGAACATGCAGCTCTCATTTAGAAACATACCAGCTCAATGAATTTTCTATATGTGAGCGCAAAAACATCAAAGAATGTCACACATGAATCAGAAAGAGAAAAAGGTCTCAGGAGCCGGTACAGACTGTATGAAATGTACAGCGACATCCTGTTGTGAATATTGTGTTATTGGTCTTTCAAGAACATACACACACTCCAAAGGCAGTGTTGATGTATTTTGACTTCTCTTTATTTTCAACATAATTATTTTTGATAAATCCCAGCCTGCCCAATTACAAACTGCACTCTAAACCAGACTTCTGAGCTGTAGAGTCAAATGAATGAAAGAGCACATTAAAGGTCCCATATTCTGCTATTTTGCCCTTTACACAGTCTTTTCTAAGGGCTTTGTTGATAAAATTTTGCGTTGTGTAATATCCATAACATAATAGTTTCCAAAAAACACCCATTTCTTGGATTGGCCCCCCTCCTTGCAAAAGCAAACGGCTCACTCTGAGATCTGACCCCCCCGAACAGAGAGCAGGCTGCCTCCCCCGCCCAACTTGCGCGCCTCCCCCGCCCAAGTCGTGCCGAAGCCTAGAGCGGAGATAGTGCGCATGCGCCGTGTGCTCCGGTAAACAGCGATACACAAACACGAGAATAAACATTTTATCCGTCCTGACGGTGCGTCGTACTGAGTCCTACGTCCTGGATCTGACCTGGAGTTTGACGTGCTCCAGTACCTCAACGACGGACGTTGCCGTTTGGTAAATAACAAGCTAACTCTTCGATCTGTCGTATCCATCGTGTAATTACTGTGTAGCATTAGCATTAGCTGTTTTTATTCTGCGGCTGCGCGGTTCCCGGAGGCACGGCTTAAACACCGCGTCATCCTTGTGAGGAGCCCCCGTCTGTCTGCTCAGCCGAGGGGGACGGAAAAGACAGTTCTCTAGTGAAAACATGCGGGAATCAATCAAAAAACCACTTTGGGCACACATACGAGGCCCAAATAGCACTGTAGGAAGGTTAAAACCTCTGAAAAGTCGATTTTGCATGTTATGGGACCTTTAACAGAAACATCTGATCAACGTTTGGAAAAACATGGTTTTGAGGAATGTTTTTTTTTAAATCAGTTTTGAAGGTAAAACGTAATTTGAGCTAAAATTTTGTTTAGGAAAAGTTAAATTCTGTGTGTTTTTGTGTGAGCTGTTATGTAAATGTTAATTTTGAATGGAAAAGTATGTCTAAACAAAATAAAATAAACAAATTGAATATCACAGTGAGATACAATCACGAGTAGGTGCATATAGCTTATATATAGTCTTGAAACAAAATTTTTCTAAACAGAATTATCTGAACTTGAATACAAAGGATTTTTTTCCAGGTAGAAAATTGTACTTCAGTGTCTTTTGCTCACTGTGAGAGATGGATTAAAGGTTGAGAACAAAACATTCTCCTTGACAACTTAGATTTGTACAGTGTGTCTCGTTTCCCCGCATAATTTTCATCTGTCAAAACTTCACCTTGAACAATAGAACCAAAATTATGTTCTATTAAAACAACACAGCCACGAGACAAAAATGATGGCTGGTTTCACATTTCACAAAGCCATTTGAATCGTTGCGAAGATTGTCAGTTATTCTTATATCCGTGTTGTTTTTATGCCTTTGAATTTGAACAATCCAATCACATTTGTGCTCTCCAAGTTCACTTCAAGTTCACTTTTCAGTACGGCTTGGCTATTGATCTGCTCATCAAGTTTCTTTTTGAAGTTTCAAGAACTTTTGACCAATTAAATCTGGCTTGTAAGCTCGGAAAACGTATCTACAATTGGGTAGACGCCAGTGAGGCATAACTTTACAACCACCTAGCTACCAGGTAATTTATATATACATTTTAATCAACCTTTATTTAAAGCAAGACATGCAAGAGAACAGAAAAAACCCTGACATTTAAAGATATCAATTTGATATATAAAATACCTTATTTCATTTGCATTGTATTTGTAAATCCGGCAAATAATTCCGTATATTTGGGACATTTAAATCTGAAAAATGGACAGAACAAGGAGTAATTCTTTTGGTTCCTTTTGTACACATATTAGGCACA
This sequence comes from Rhinogobius similis, assembly GCA_019453435.1. Lineage (NCBI taxonomy): Eukaryota > Metazoa > Chordata > Actinopteri > Gobiiformes > Gobiidae > Rhinogobius > Rhinogobius similis. The sequence continues at coordinate 46,772,816 of CM033620.1, forward strand.
AATAAGTTTGTGAAGGGGTTTTGGATATCTTACATACTTTTTAAGTAAACTATTGCTGACTAGAAATTGGCCTCTAAATGTTATAGTTTTTAGATTTAAAACTCTAATACATTAGGTTTAGAATTAGATATCAACAAACCCTTCATGCGTTCTTTCAGAAGTACTAGATTGTAAAGTTTGGTGTGTGTAGGGGCTACTTTAAGAGCTGATTTGCATAAAAACGTATACATATTCATACTAAACAAGAGACATTTAAGAAACTACATTTAAAAGTACAAATAAAAATATGATTCTTGCGCTTTGTTTTATAAAAAAAAAGAGCAAAAAACCCCCAAAACACTCAAATACACCAGCTCCCATAGCCTCAATTCAGCTTGGAAAGAGTTCCAAGCTGTGGGAGCAACATAACACAAGGCTCGTTTCCCCCAATAATTCCAAACTCGAGAGATAGACAAGCAATAAATCTGCAGTGAGCACAGGGTATTGTGAACTTCAGCTCTCTGTACAACCACTAATAGTCTTATAGATCCGAGTCATCCAGTGCGTAAACCTCCAAGTACTCAAAGAAGGCCACTCAGCACTGGCAAACAGTTCACACTTATGGGTACGTCTATCACAACTTGTCACAAATCTTAATGCACAATGAGAAACCGCATTTAGAGATTGAAAGCCGTTTTCTGTTGCACTAATATAAAAAACATCACCATAATCCATCCAACAAATGTAAAAAAGTAGATACAAGACGTGTACAAGAGTAAAACAAAGTAAGCACTGTGTATTATAACATATTCTGTTAGAGATGCACTTTGGAACTTCTCTGACTGGAGGATACAACCTGATATTTGTTTTCCTTATCTGTAGTCACAGTGCTATGTTCAATCGGGAGCTTTTTCCTAACATAACATGTCATTAATGCTCTGGAATCACCTCATGAAAGCACCAACATGTAATCAAGCTAGTTGGCTGGAAAATATATTTACATATTACCATCCAAAACAAGCCATCAACTAATGAATGCGGTTTTGCAAAGTTTTCTAAGCAAAAAATGCCCTGGTTTTAAGAGGCATACCGACAATTTGAATAACATTTTTGATTATCCATTTTTGGCTGAAGATAAGTGCATTAAGCTTTGGTAGAGATCATTCTAATCATCTTGTACTGGATACTTGAACACATGGCTCTCCACTTGCTATGGGCTGACTTGTTTTTGCCTGGGTTTATTGAAAAAGCTAAAAAAAAAAAAAAAGAGAGAGAATGGTGCCAGTTGTATACAAGCTCCACCATTTCCCCGGCCATAAAAACCCAATGCAGCACACTCAGCATTGATTTACAACAGCCATCAATCAACGCTCCCCAAGTTGCAGAAACTTTCACTCATGGCTGACAGGAAATGATATTATTGCCCCGGCTTGGAGGATTGGGCTGGTGGATTGGTGGCAGCGGCAATGGTTTTGGCGCCAGTTCAGCCTCCCCGGTTCAGGTCGTAGTCCCTAATCAGGAGTGGCAACAGGACAAGGATGTAGCGCTCACATCGGGAGAGAGGGACCATTCGCGATGGGCCTCTCCGGCCATCGATCTCACTCAGAAGCACCGTGCCGGGCTGTGCATCTCCCTGATTCAATTCTACCTCTGTCTAATGCAGTCAGAGATGGATCAGCTAGAGTCGTTATTTCTGAAGATGTGTTGTCTATAAATATCTTAAACAGCAAATGATGTCTTCACAGTCTACTCAGTTCAGTTCATAAAAGCACAAGAGTTACATCGTTCCAAGTCTTGCTGTCTTGCTGACACAAGGCGTGATGAACATATATGTAAATATGAGTGATTTAACCGCTGACCTTCAGGTTCCTGGGCAAGTCTAACCACTGAGCTACAGCAGCTGGTTTCACTTTATTTTTTCATGTTATTATGATTCTTTTTTTTTTTTTTATCAGGAATTTCCATTACAAAACACATAACTAATAAAATTTATTATAAAATGAACATGGAATGTTTTACATGGACGAGTAATCAAATTAAGACAAACATTTTCAGTTACAACACTTAAAATAGTCTGAAAAGATTAAAGATATACTATGTTTAAATTCACTGTGAACATGGTTTAGTATAAGTTGATTTATGATAGTGCTGCATAAACAAGGAGCATAGAACCAGTACCAAAACAAAGCACACTGTGATAAATAGTGTCAAGATGTTTGAGAGTTCTATGTGCTGCTGCATAAACAGCCTTTATACAGTGAAGCAAGAATTGTGGATTGAATTGTTTTCCTGTTACTATATGAAAACAGGCTTTATTCTGGTAAAGAACACCAATTTGAATTTGACGTTTTTGTGAGAGGTTGTAACAGTGTGTTTTGAAAGATAACTTACTGTCCAACCCGACAGCAAAGTACATATAATGAGGGGCGTGTTCAATGATGTCACCACAGAGTGCAGACACGGTTGTGCTGGTACATGGTTAGAAGAGTTTATAAGGTACGATCTAGAAAAGTGCAGAGTTTCAGTTTTTGATTCGTTTAGGACACGTTTTAGATTTATTAACGAAAAATATTAAACTCATTAACATTGAAAAAGCAGCAAGTGCAGCAAAATACAAAATAGTGTTGTCTGTATACAAGTAGGTTGCACAATAGGAAAATGTTATTAATTATACAGTAAAAAAGTAACGGACCAACGACTGAACCTTGGGGAACACCCTATTTAATTACTGAATGTAGGGATGTGCATCCAGCTGCTATTACTGATTGTCATATGCTTGAGAGGTACAAGATGAGCTAATTTAGAGAAACCTTCATCAAAACCAAGCGTGTCAAGTGTTTAGGTGAGGGGTAGGAGTTCATAAGTTCACACTTCTTCCTACTCCTTTTTGAGCATGGATGCAGCACAGCAGAAAATGTGGCAGAACTTGTATGTTGCTCAAATAAATAAATAAAATTAAATGAAATGAATAATAGGATCTTCAATATCAAAAAGACTAGACGAGCGACAGAGTGCCACACAATGCTGTTTCCTGTCCAAAGCATGAATTATGTTATCGACCACTGCAGTCGTGACTGTACCGACATTCATGTGGAGACAAGTCAATCCACATGATGTATTTCTGAATATTACTCTTGCATCCCTTCACAGGCTCTCACTATATCACCTATGTATTCCTACACATCCTCACGTATGTGCAAGTATACGTGTTTGACAAGCGCAGCCAGCCCAAGTGATATATCCTGCAGTAAAACACTTGTTATGCAAAGCACTTATTAAAGCTTCAGCTCTGGAGATCAATAAACCATTCTTTACTGCGACGGCTAAAGAAAACCTGCTCATGGAAGGATGTGTGCCGTGCTTTACGGTGATATACGGCCACGCGGGGTCAAAATTAATTTACTGATGTGCATGTGAGAAACACCACGCCGATAAAATGGCAGAGAGAAACTATTATGAATCAGCGTGACGGCTCGAGAAAACAGGAGTTATTACGATTATTGGCATTAGAGACGGACAGGACTGCAGAGGCATGAGAGAAAGCCTCGTGGGAATGTAATGGCTTCCAGATCGGAGTTGTTTTGACTGATGTTGGTAAGTACCGTACATAATGTTGTGGATATGTGTATAGGAGGGCGGCGAGAGGGATGACAAGGAGGGAATCCAATCACTATCCATGTAGCGCTTTTATTATGGATGTCTGCGGGTCCAGTTCTTTCAGGCCGCCTCAGATTAATTCACTTTAGATGGTGTGTTTTAGTAAATGGCCCTAAAATTTGCCCATGCATCAAAAGCCGGCAGCGGGGTGAAAAAGTTGTTTACAAGTGAGGTGAGGGCTACCTACACAAGTGCGGACCATCCGTTACCGTGGCAGCCGGAAAAAATGGCCAGCAGCTGGACTTTTCATGGTCCGCATCAGCTGGTACAGTTGTGTTTTTTGGATCTTATCGTCTGCTCTTTATGACAGCAGCACAGATATGAGGAAAGTTGTGATGTTCAAAGCCTGGTATTGTAGTCAAAGGAGGATTTAGCGGATGAAAAATACAGAAGGCAAAACGACAGGCAAGATAGATAAGTTTGATGGATATATTACTTTAAAAGAGCTCATATAAATTGAAAACAGCGACTAAGATCTTTTCTATTCTGATTAATGACAACAAAAAAGAATTTCAGTGGTAAGTAGCAAGGCCGATTCAGTGGCCACAAACCCAAATGTGGATGAAATTGTATTTGTTTGTAAGGTTTTGAGAAAAGTTTGACGTTTCTTCATAACCACAACTTTAACACATTTCCTTTAAGTACAAGTGCTTTAATTTATGAGATTAAGTCATCCATCTCCGTATGTTTGCATCTGCCTGGTGTCACTTTGAAACCGCACGCTGTGAACTGTGGACTTGTATAATTTTAGGTTGTCGTGAGTGAAGTCTGCTCTCCTGTCCCTGAGGCAGACCCAAATCCTCTCAGTTCCTTCAAACAAACATTTGTCGCGGCCTAAAGGCATTTGGCTCAAAGTTTCTCTCTGAATCCACCCCTGGGTGCTACTTAGACAGACTTCCCACACAGTCTGTTCGGTCTTGTGTTCTATACAAAGGGTGTTTACCCCCACAATCACATGCATTGCAGTGTCATTAGTGGCCAAAGCTCTTCAAGCCGGCTGTGATAGGGATGGACTAGGGATGATAAACAGTTGACATATGGGGATTGTACTTATGGTGTAAATATGTGACTTTTCTCCAAATATCAGAAAAGGTACAGTTCATCTTTAACTTCATGAGAGCTTGTCGTTTATTTGCTTCAATAACAGCATGTTCAACTGCAAAATGTTCACTTGCAGTAAAAAATCTCATATTAGTAGATAGATAATCCAGGACCAAACGCAAACAGTGGGGTGACGGTTAATTTTCTGTGGTCGGGCCAAGACTTTGGAACTCTTTGCCCCTGGAGTTACGGTCAATAACAACTTTGCCTCTGTTCAAAGCCAAGATAAAGACTTACCTTCTGTTCACAATTGCTTTTAATACATATCTGTACTTCAGCTGTATTTCCTTTGCTTTGTACAGTGTTTTGACTTGTTTTTAAATCTTTAAATGCACTAACACTTTGGTTCAGTTGATGACGCTGTAAGCTAAGTTTGACTGATTGAAAAAAACCCCAAAAAAAACAAAACAGACAATCTAAAAACTGACAAATCTGAAAGACTCTGGACTAAGTGGGATGTTAACTTCGGACTATACAGTATATGCCTTCATTTTCTGTTCTTTGGATGTCTTCCATTGCTCCGTTTTATTTTACAGTCTTATATTTATTTCTGTGATATCTCTGGTCTTTGTTCCGTTTTAATCGTCTGTTACATATTTTGAATAATGAAAGAAAAAACATACCTTTTTGTTGTAACTTAGACACAGCTATCCATGCAATTAGTAACAAATAGTAGCATCCAGTATCTTTACATGACATGTACTTATATTTTTATTTACTGATGTTTATACATATTTATTTACTTAGATGTATATCTGTATATTGGTAATCTGCAAAATGAATACACTTATTTTAACCATCTTTCCCCAACATTATTATTATTATTATTATGTTATTATTCTATTAGCTCTTTGTTTTAATAATTATTTAAATTCCATATTTCTGTGCTATTGAGTCTCAATAATAATTAATATATTGCATATTTTGAAAAAAAAAAAAAAAAGAAATATCACACATTACCATGATTCACTGTTAGCGCCATGAAAAGCCTTAATTGTCCAGGCTGCAATGTTCCTTGTTAACTTGAGTTTAATTGAAAACCACTTAGTTATTATGAACGTCGGCCGTGAATGACAGACGTGAAGGGCACTTACTTAAATGTTTCAGAATTTCAAAAGGGCATTTAGGTCGATAAAACGTTCCGACATGGTTGCTGCAGAGCCTGTGAAATGCAAATGCTTTTAACTTCACAGCGGGGGGAGTGCGCGGCGAAAACGCACCGATCCAGACAAGTTCGGACCATAGTTTGGAGAAGGCTTGTCCTCATTGCCCCCAAAGTATGTAGTGGCTGGGAGTCACGCTGGAAATCCGGATGTTTTGGTTTAGAACGTATAAAACGACCAGCTGTGTCGTCCTGATAGGCCACGACGTTAGCGTGGTCTTTGTTGTGAAATCCTCTTACACCTGCTGCCTCCTCGTGCTCATTGCCACACCTGTCACGTTTGAGGAGCAACACGGAGAAGAACAATGTCATTTCTTTAAAAAAAAGAAAAGAAAAAAAAAAAAGCATGTTGGGACATAGCACAAACCAAGTAAAAACCAAAATGAACACGCGATAAAAAATAAATGATTCTTTTTCCCAGTGGAGAAGTTACATGGCTTATGGTTCTGTCTTGAATAGATATAATATTTCTACAGCTCAAAATCAGCTCAAAAACTGTGCAAACACTCCTGCATTTTAACTTAATGTGTCATAAATGTCAGCCTCACCTTATGCTCTGTATTAGATGTTCTGTAGCTCTGTTTAATAAACCCGGGTGCATGTTTAACTGTAACCTGGCCCTGTCACATGAATTTTCACAATATTTGCGATTTCAGAAACTCTTGAGCATCCATCTGGGCGGGGTCCGGCTGCATCTAAACAAACATGGCGGCGCAGACGGACATACTTCAATCTATTTTTGCAGATTTACACACTATTTTGTTTTGGAAAACGTGCACGTAGAAACGCTTTGTGCATTTGAGGACAAGTAAGAAGGCTTTGCTTTTCTTTCACCTGGATTTAACAACAGTTTGAATTTTCGGCTTGTTCTGCTGTTGTGACGCTGCGACCAATCATTTCAAATGTTCGTCATGGCATTTTGACATGACATTTTCCCAGTGGCTGTCCAGATTGATAAATGTGTAGAACTCAATTGAGAATGATCCACCTATGGGAACCAGGTTAGTTTAACTGCGCAGAGAACAACTTCATCGCTTACAGATGCCCTTTGATTTACAAAGGGGGAAAAAAAAAAACAGGTGGGAAACAAATCACAAGTAAGTCTCAAGTCTTTGGCCTCATGTCTGAGTCAAGTCCCAAGTCAAAGAGAGCCAAGTCCAAGTCAAGTTCCAAGTCAAAGAGAGCCAAGTCCAAGTCAAGTTCCAAGTCAAAGAGAGCCAAGTCCAAGTCAAGTTCCAAGTCAAAGAGAGCCAAGTGTAAGTATCTGCTTTGAATCCTTTCAGGTCATTATGCCACATGACCAAATACAGATCATATTTTGTGTACTTTATGTTCTTTGTAAATTGCTGTACTTAAAAATTCCAGATAACAAACAAAGAAGAGAGGAGGGACATGTTCCACTTTGTTCCTATAAAAATATCAGAAAACGTTGGTTCCCAAGTCTTAGTACATTTTATCAAGTCAAGTCTTAAGTAATCAAAATAATGACTCAGGTTTGAGTCACGTTCGAGTCATGAGTTGAAAGTCCGCACCTCTGTAAAACACTGAGAGAAGATTTCAAAAACACTGAACACATCACAACTACGCAAATTATTTTCACAGGTCATGGACTACTACATGATTGAGGCTCCTTTAGTTCCTAACTCTACTAAAAGTTTCTGCACCATTTCTTGTGAGAAAGTGAGGAGGTCAAACGGGTCCTCAACGGTGCCTTTTGGTGTAAACAGTAAAACGAAATGTCATTTTATTACATTATACCAAAATTACAGCACATTCAGAAGATGCACTTCCGCAGGCCAACTGGGGTTCAGGTCGGGCTGAAAAAGTTAAGCCCAATTTTCAGGCCGGGTGGGTGGGTTAACTTGAAAAGGGTCAGAAAACACTAGGGTTTTCCTTTTGATCCCGACAGGTTTCTCCTGCAGCATTGAAAGTGAAAGTTAAAAAGTTAGTGAATTGAATTGAGTAGATTTTCTTTATATTGACATTTATAAGAAGTATGTTTTGCTCTTATTTAAAGTGCTGTAGCATTTTTCCTAATTTCAAGTTTGAATGCTTGTCTTTTTCTTATTTTAGAAGAAGATTTATTTTTTAAGACAGTTCAAAATATACCCAACAACAAGATAAATACTACTTTTCTTTAAAAAAACAACAACATTCTAGTGTGTAACTGTTGTGCAGAGCATACCATTATGCAAGCTGCAATTAGATTGAACAAAAATGTAAACCAGAATTGCTCATCTTCTGCCACTGAAATGGCGTGTTACTGTTTGTTTTTCTTTACTTTATTTTTAATTGTGCTTTTTCCTGCTCGTTTGCCGAGGTTTGCCTTTTCCTCCAACCCACACAAAGCACTTTCTATCGCCGCTTACAAGACATTCCCCTCCATTAGCTTCTCCTAACCTTTTGCGTCAGAACTTTTATTTACTTCTCAATGCTTTTGCCCACATGCGGTCCTGGAGGTTTGATGAAGCAGCTTTCCCATTTGTGCGAGATAATAATATGGAAATGTATTTCACAGGCCCATAGGTTGCACATTGTACTGAATCACGGCGGCATAAGGGACTGTTGAGATTGTCCTGAATGATTTGGACGTTTGCGTGCGAGCCAGGCGTGACACGGGGGTCTTATCTGCGTGTGGTTAGCCCCCTGTACGGGCCTTTGCGACTGCGCGCTCCTCGACAGCCATCAGTCCATCTGAATAGGGAGATGTCATTTTCTGATCCACTCTGCCCGGCCTGTTTCATCTGCTGCGGTTGTTGGAGTGGCGGCTTTTTTTCTTTTCTCTCCTTTGGAAATGTTCAAGTCAAAGTAAAAATATGCATGGATGTTAAATAGGTAGTGATTAAGAAGTTTATGATTACAGTGCGCTTGGTTGGTCAGTTGCATTTGATGTGGCGCTTTTGCAAGACACTACACGCAGTTTTTTTGTTTTTTGCTCATTTTGCACTCTCAACATATAAGCTCTCATGTGGAAAGAACAAAGTGTCCAATCTGCTCCTAAAGATGTTTTAGTCTTTCATTTAATCCACTTTCATCAACAGATTTATGTGGGACATTGCAGCTTCAAATGCTGTTTTCTCCAAATGCATTTTTCTCCCACAGAGACACCACTTAAAGTAGGTTAGAAATGAGGTGAAATTTGAATTTTTGAGCCATTTCAGTCAGATCTAGTTTACTCAAAAGCAAATACATTTAAACCCCGCGTCTATTTTTCAGGTTGTTTTTACACATATTTTATGTATAAATATATAAATATGAAATAATTAATGCCAGAATTACATTTATTTGATGAACGAGAAACTATTTTAGGAATAATTCAAAACACACATTTCAAGCGTTTAAGCGTTTAAGATTCTAAATTAAAGAACATTCCAGATTTTTTTTCAGTACATTTTGATTTCTTTTAACACAAAGTTTTTACTTTCTTTTTTGTTAGCATTAAATCAAAAATAAATACAGATTGAGGGGATTTAATTTCAATAGTAGATTTTATGGTGGAGGGTGTGCTAGCTTATATTATTGCTTTGCCTGGAAGATTCCTCAGTATGACATTAAACATATCATTCAGGTGTTTTGATCGCTCAAAAATCACGCATTCCCTCTATAAGTGCCTTTCCATAGATCTAACCTGTAACTTGGCCTGGTGGCTCCATGGAACAAAGTTGAATACCATTGTTACGGTGTAACAATCAAGAAGTGCAATAACAAGCAGGAGATGTACTCTCCACCAGTGAAGTTACACAATGCATCTTTAATACTCACATCCAAAACAGTGTCAAATGTATGTGGCAATTATTTATTATAGTTTTACATAAGTGAAGTTGCAGTTTGTGAAGAAATTTTGAAAAATAAAAGTTTAAAAATATAGGAAGTAATTGAATTCTAAAACGGAATCCCTCTGTGATGTCATCAAAAAGCCATGAAATCTGCCATTAAAAATAGAAATACAATTTACACACAACTGACACAACGTTTTGATAATTTAAAGTGTCGTTCATCAAAATTCATCAAAAAAAGTTGTTTTTGGGTATTATTATTTGTAAAACCATAACTATTGTGTCATTTATGTGGGTTTTGGCCCTTATTTTGAAAATGGTTGCTAGGTAATGGCTGTAGAGTTACCGCCACCTTTGTCATATTTGCTGCTCATGTCCAACCAGGAAGTGCAATTAGTTGTCTTTAGTAAAATCTTAAATATAATCATGCTCACTACGATTTACTAAAATGCATAGTCTAACCTGTCAAATAGACTTTAATGTATTGTCTAAAGCAAAATATAAATCAAAAAAAGAAGCGAACAAATACTTTCCTGACAAAGACTTCATTTTTTGTTACTGTCACTAGTTAATAGTCGGTGTTGTGCAATTAGAAAAGCATTAGTTTAGCAAGAAAAGTTGCTTAAGGAACATGACGACCTCGTGGAAAACACTGTGTACATTTCCACGCTGTGACTGTGCCCACACACTGGCACTGAAACTAAAGCAATCAACTATGACCAGGCCTGACAGGTGGGCTATTTGTCTTTAAGGGCCATCTCAACTACTTCACGGAGGTGGCACTGAGCACATAAGCATACAGAAAATACAGGCTTCATACAACCCGGTAATTGTAGCCTCTTTTACACAATGATGGTTTAAGCGAAGTAGCAACTGTGGTGAAAATTAAAGATTGTGCGTCAAAGAATGTTTCGTTCTAATTCAAAACTAAATGTCCTATTGAGATACATAGACTGGAAAACACAGTGTGACCTGGTTAATAGTGTTTCTAGGTAAAGCTGAAATGAGAGGAAAGTAGAATGTTGTACAACTACCTGTACGTGATAATATGTTTGTGTTAAGACAAATTTAAAACTAATCTATTTGTGGTTGTGCGCCGTCCTATCTGTGCGACCTTGTGCAGAGAGCTGAAGGTCACTATTTGTTGGTTGTTTGTCCCTGGAGTACGGACCGAATAGAGGAAGCAAGGCTTTTGTTATGCTGCTCCTACAGCTCGGAAGTCCCTCCAAGCTGAACTGAGGTTGTGTGAGCTTGTAGTTTCATAAATGTAATGTGGAAATGTGCTGCAACATTCCACTTTGACCCATGTCACACAAAAGAGGTCTCAGTTCTATACAGTTCTATTCTGTAACACTTGTGGATCATGGCGTTTTATATATTTTGGACATTTTAAATTGCGATGTTTATTAAAAACAATGTCTTCCCAAATCCATGTCGAAAACCGTTGATTTGAGTCAGCCCGTTTACGTTATGTGGCCTTTGGAAAGCTGCACTCCATGAGCTGAGAGATTTTTTCATTTGCTGACGAATCCTACGTGTGTCACAATTTAAGAAAATAAAATTAAAGAATGGAGTCAGTAAAGAGCAATTGGCGTCTATCGGGAAACGGTGAAGACCTGGACTGCTGGAGCGATGGTGTCTTGTCCACAGGAGAATAAAGACTATTCAAATATGCACGAATCACTCAAAATACAACTCTGAGTGGTTTAATGACAAGGGGGAGCAATTATATTATGGTTAATAACTCCTAAAAGTCGATTTTACATAGCAGCTACAGGCTACAGTCACACAGCAGATCTCGGCACTCAGTTTTTTACCCAAACATTTTTTCCCAAATCAGATTTTTTGGAGACATTGTAAAAAAACTCTACTCAGTTTTCATGTGTGAAGGTAAACATCTCTGAAGTGGTCTGATGTGGAGAAGAGAACAGGGAGAACTAATGAGCAAGCAACGTTTGCCAATACAACATATTTTAAGTCATCTTTATCGTTATGTCTTAAATTGGCATTTTTGATCTTTATAACATTTTTTACAAATCAAGTTAATTTAAAACCACTTTTTTGCACTTTCTATAGCTTCACTGCTGTCTGCAAAAAAATCCAGTTCGACCTGTAATGTGAATGCAGCCTACGTCTCCTTTAATAAAAAATAAATAAATATACAGCTCCTCTGTAATGTGCAAAAAAAGAACATGATAAATGGTCACTTTTATATAGTGCTTTTCTACCTCTAATGTACTGTACACACTTTACTTGAAGGAAACGCTCACACATTCACACACCAGTGATGGGAATCTCAGATCTCTGTCTGATACAATGTGCACCTCCATACACTGGCTGTGGTCACTCAAAACAGTTGACAAAAAACTGTTTTTATCATCTGAGAAACATCTCAAAAGTGAGGAAATTGCTATCAAAGACTGATCTGGAGATGATCATCCATGCTTTTGTCTCATCTCGTCTTGACTATTGCAACTCTGTTTTTACTTGCTTTAATTAGTCAGCTCTTAAAAGACTTCAACTTGTGCAAAACTCTGCTGCAAGGATTTTAACAGGAATTCCCAGAACAGCCCATATAACCCCGGTTTTATCGTCCCTTCACTGGTTACCAGTAAAGTATAGGATCAATTTTAAACTCTGTGTTCTTACTTTCCGAGCGCTGCAGGCCCCCTAATCAGGCCCCTCAGTATATTGCTGATTTGCTGTGCCCTTACACCTCCAGCCGCACTCTTTGGTCTTCAGACCAGAGCCTTCTCATGGTCCCCAAAGACACACTTCAAAACTCGGGGGGACCTGTCCTTTCAGGCTGTGGCCCCTAGACTCTGGAACGCCCTGCCCCTGGCTCTTCGCCGGGCCGATTCAGTGGACACTTTTAAGAAGCAGCTAAAGACACTCTTATTCAAAAAAGCTTTTAGTTGACTGAGTTGTTATTTCTCTGTATTTTATCCTGTTTTTATGTAAAGCACTTTGTGATTTTTATCTGTTAAAAGCGCTACACAAATAAAATTTACTTACTATTTACTTACTTACTTGCGATCTGATTCATTTAAGATTCATTTAGGACAATTTTTTACTGACGCACCGTATCACCACAGCAGTAGCAGCCCTTGTGAACTCTTGTGCCGGGTGTGGGATTCGATGGTGGTCGAGCAACTGTCGCCAAGCTGTCAGTTTGTAAAATCAAATGGAGCACTCTTGAACAGTCAAATAAAGAAATGTTAACTTTCATAGTTCTACTTAACGTGGAAAGATTCAAGACCTCTTGTCCAAAAATCCCATTTCTAACCAGCCCAAAAGTTAATGCTGCTCCATGTAGTTGATATTCCAAACGTCCTGATGGTCAGCAGCCTGAGTGAATGAAGTGGTGCGCTAAGTAAATTTTCAGTTAATCATTATAATCTCATCTCTAATGCTTTTCTAATGGGATTCTGTGTAGAACCAGTAAACATTAACATTTACATGATCCGCTGGAATAAATGACTTTTTCCATGGCCTCGCTGTATCATTCCCAGTAAAATAGTCATGTTAAGAGCTATGCATTTAGCAGTCTCCATCATTATTGCTAATACGTTTTCAATATCCCTCGCTGTTTCTGAGTCTAATAGGTTTTTGCAGCGCTGTGGTACGGGTTGGGAGTCAATCTAGGTGATTTTATGGCAAATACGAAGCTCGGCAAGAAGCATAAAATGTTCCTGATTGCCTTCAAAAGATACGCATGTGATGGAATCCTTTGTCTCCTCATGTGTGACATTGCAGTCTATCCCAAAGGCGACAATATAATCTTTTGCCTTTACCTATTTTTTCTCTTTTCTAACCTTCAACATAAGAATGCCTTTTGTTCCCGCCATGCAGTGGAAAGCAGTGATTTGCCTGCGATCAGATAAAGAATGATAATGGGACTGAAGAGGTGCGCTGATGACGAGGAAATGTCGATGGGCTTACATTGGGAATGGGTCTGGAGTCATCAAATGCACATCGGATGTGACGGTTATGTCAGATGCGTGATAAAAGGTGACTTTGAAGCAGCACATTTGAATCAAATTCAACATTTTAAGGTTAGCTGTCAACTTTCAAACTTAGGGGATATTTTGTACGATTTGTCCTGTGTTTTGAAATCAAAGACAAGATCGCTGACAAAGATTGGAACTATTTTTGCTACAGCACTATTTACTAATGTAGTAATACACAAAATAACCAGTAGTTGTGGCATATCGCAATTTATAGCCAAGCACTGCTCGACAATAAGGTTGATTAAACAAAGTAGATAGTACCAAATGATATTAGTCCCATATGTCAATCAGAGCAGTAACTAATGATTATCTTGGTAGCCGACTAATCAACGATTATTTTTTCGATTAGTCAACAAGTTAAATGATAATTTCTGTTGCACAATGAGACTTTTAAATACATTATCAAACAAATAGTGGTCGAAATATTTATTTTATGCAGCTAAAATCTGGAACAGTCTTCCTGAACATGTGAGACAGGCCTCTGACAATGTTCAAATCCAGGCTAAAAACAGTTCTCTTTAGCTTTGCATACGACTGAAAGATTTTATCTGCACTCTTCTCGATTAAAGTAATTTTTATAATGATTTTGTATGTTTTGTGATTTTAATGCATGTTTTTCCTGACTTTGAATTGCCTTGTGTACGTGTTTATTTGCTCTAAAAATAAACTTGCCATTGTTATTTTTTACATTTCGTTTTAATAAAGCTGCTGTTTTTGTTACAGAAAGGTCATTTTCAATCTGTTTTAGAGACTGGAGAGTCCACATACTGTAACGATTATCAAAAGATGACCACAACGATTATTTTTAGCATTTTATTTTAGTCCAATTATCATTGCAGCCCTAAAGTCAAATTATGTAGAGGGCGTTCATAAGTTATGCAGTTTTTCAAGCTTTTAACAATGTCACAATGTTTTTTTTCCATTATCCAAGTTGTATTTTGAAGGATTCATGCATGTTTGAGTAATCCTGCACTATTGTCCCAGCACCATAACCTAGCATTTACAGTGGATCTTACAAAAATTCAGAATAGGGACACTGGAAGGGTCTATAGAGACATTCAATCCAACCAAATATCGCATAATTATTTGGGAAGTGCATTTTAGCATTGTCAAACTAAGTAACAAAAAAGTCTGGCAGGTGAACCTATACAAATGACTTCCAGGCTGATTTAAGTCAAACTGGCTTCTTGTGCGTCGTTTCTCATTGGCAGATGGGTTAAAGCAATGCACAGTTTCAAAGGTGCCATGTCGGTGAAAATCCCTCTTTCCTCAGAGCTGCCAGGAGCAGGTGGGGTCACAAATGAGTGCGGTTGCCAGACGCTCATATTTTAGCTCCTCATTAGCAATAAAGGAGGATGGGGTAATTACTACTGTGGAGTCGCAACCTGCTCAAAGGGAGGAGGAAAAGGTGGAGACGGAAGACCCAGAAGATGGAGCCGGTCTGTTTAAGGCCGTGTTTACACTTGTCCTGATTTGGTCCTTTAGTCATAGTCCAGGTTTAGTTCCAGGTTTAGTCCCAGTTTAGTCCAGGAGACCAAGATGTGTGTTCCAACAAGCTTGTGATGGGGTGTGATTGAGCCTCTGCAGGAGTGTAACACAAAAGCTTCTGTATGCACTGCTCACATGTCTAACAATGAACTAATTGTTTATTGATAAGACATGGATGTTTGAAGCCTAAGGGGTCGGCTGAATGTGGTGTTGGAAAAAAGACATACAAAAGAGCAGAGAATAAAACAGACTGAAAACCTGATAGCAGTAAAACTGAAGGAGTTATGTCGTACACCATAACATAATCAAAAAAAATGTCTTTACACGTCTAAGAGAGGTAGTAGACAAATGTGAAAGGACTGTAAAACAACACACAAAAGATATCACGTTAAGATATACTTTATTAATCCCATCCTTCAATCAGTGCCACTGGCAAAAAATATCAAATTTTACTAATGGGATTCTGTTCAAAGTTCACATCTTAAACACAACCAAGAAAAATGACAAAAAGACAAATATGAACTGACAAACTAATAAAAGAATCACGTGTTTCAAAGCGTTTTTGTCACTTTTAGTCACGCTTTTGTTACTTTTAGCCATGTTTTTTTTCTTTTCGCTTCTAGTTGTGTTTTGTTGCCTTTAGTTGAGTTTTTGTTGCTTGTTTCAGAGCATGTTATAAGAAATCTAAACTACAGGCTCAGCAGATTTTATGCTGAATAAAAAGGGCATTTTGTGGTTCAAAAAAATGCCTCCTTTGCTATTTGCTGATTGCGTCCATTCAAATTGCAATTTTAATTCGATTTCGATAAATTGTGCAGCTCTATCAGGGACCCATCTCTTTAACTTAAGCTAGATGGGAGAAACCAGATTGCCAACAACATACAAAAAGGTCAAAAAGTCAAACCTGCAACCCTCTTGTTGTGAAGCAAACAGAAACTACAAACAAATCCCTTGATACTTGATATATTTTTCATCTCTTCAACACCACCAACAGTATTAAAGGATAAATCAATACACGCTCAAATTAGTGTTCAAACATCATCTATGTATCCATCAGTGACCCCGCAGTTAGGTTTCTACAGCTCTTTTGTTTACTCTTTTGCTAACACGGTGCATCCTTAATACACTAACATTCAGATTCATTAATTAAATGTTCCAGAAAGATTGTTAGGACTCAGGATAAATGGGTTGTATCAGAAAAGCTTAACATATGGGCTGAACATAAACCACTGTGAGCTTGAGGGCAGACGATTTTGCTCAATGAGGTGCTCCATGAGGGACACTCTTAAATAAATGGAGGATTCAGCCACAATGAGCATGACGAAGTATGGTATATTGTGTCATTGTCTCCAGGATTCAGCCAACACCCACGTAACTCATGAAAAATCCACTCTTCACAGACCCGATATTCAAAGCCTTATTTTTAGGGCATTATCTGCACTTACGATTACTCACTCTCACTGGATCCTCTCGTTTCAGAATTTTTTTTCATACAACTTCACAAAAAAGTACATTTCTCAGCTAAAGGTGTTCTTACTTTGGTACAATTCATCCATTTTCATTTCTTCAAAGCTGTATTTGTCTCTCTCGTGCACCAAAGGAGAAATAAGAGAAGAAACATTACAAAAAAGAGCTTCAGATCAAAATGGCTATAACTTTATCACCATGGCGATGGAAAGGTACCACAGCAGGGTAGCATCAGACCTTCCTGGATACTTCACAAATACAAGCAAAAAAACAATGTTAAGAGTAAGTGCTTTTATACTTGGTCAAAATTGGTTGATGGTAAGTGAAAGCCCAAAGTTAATAACGGCACATTTTCTAGAACTTTCACGCTTCTACAACTAAATATCTTTCAAACACCCAAAACAAGACGCATTGCAGGAAGATGTAGTGACGAGACTTGCAAAGAAATAATAGATAATTGATGGATTTTATAACGGAATTTGTAACACAGTTCAGTTTTGCACATAATTTAAATTGTCTGTCAACAAAATGTTCAATATTCTGGAATGGTGGAAACAAGAAAGCAAAAAAATATGTAGAGCAAATCACATCCAGCGCGGTGCAAGCAGAAAGCAGAAATTCTAACACTCTAATCTCTTGATATTCAACATTAGGTTTCTCTTCACTTTTGAATTAGATTTTACAGGTTCTTTTTTCAGAACAGAGTTTGTTTGTTTGACAGTTTCAACTAGTAATCTGCCATCTTCATCAGAGTGGGACTCAGTGTTGCTATGAAGTGTCTTGTCAGCTGATTTACACAGGTTTTGGCACAGCTTTCCTACCGGTAGAGGCAGGACAACAGCGCCATCTGTAGTCTGATTCCTTTATAACAGCTACGTGCGAGTAAAGACGGCCCCTCGTCCCGGTTTATCGTCCCGTGGGCACGTTTCCATACTTCACTTGTCTCCTTAATCCAGCGGCAATGTTTGTTGCCCTCTGTCCAATGATGTTTGCGCCGGCACAGTGATCAGAAATGGCTGATTTCTTGTTCTTGTTCTGCTGTGTGTTTTGCTGCTCATGTGCGCTGCCATTCCCTTCCCACATTCTGTCCTATGTTCCATTTTCCGTGTGCTAAACACTCTCCCTGTTTCCCTGATGTACGTGTCATTGCAAGACATGTAGGGTATTTCGTAAATTACATTAAATGTGTGCTTCGGTGTTCTTTTGGGTGGAAGCAATTTTCTGTCTTGTAAATGGTTTCACAGGTGTGCTGCTGTTGTGTTTTTTCATTGCCCCTGATGCACGGTAATGTGCTCTTTTTATCTGCTATGTTTTGGTTTAGCTGTTTCTGCTTTTCCCTATTTTGTACTTTCGTTGTACATGTCCTCTTGCTTGACTTGGTCACCTGTTATGATTTTGTTCTGTTAAATAAATATCGTTCTTACAATGACGAGTTCATAGGTTGAGGGATGCTCCCATGTTCATAAAAGGTACTGATCAAGGTGTGTTGGTTTTCTATGTATTTTTATATTGATGCTGCCATCTTGTCTTTTATGTTCATGTTTTGTGTTTGTTTTCTAGTATACTGTATATTGTCAATGTACATTTTCCACAAATAAATCTGCATTTGTTAGGTGCTGTTTTAATGCCTTTCTCCTCCAGGACCTCCATGAAGACACAACTTCTATCCTATCCTAAAAAAGTAAAACTGCAGACGGCGCTGTTGTTCTGCCTCGACCAGTAGGAAAACAGCGCCAAAATCAGCAGATAAGACACACCACAGCAGGTGATACTCTGAAAAATATTACGAGTAAGCATTTCGAAACTATCAGGTAAACAAACTCTGGTATGAAAAAAAAGACACCTTTAAAATAAATGACCTTAACGGACTACTTTGTGTTTTGTTTACACACTTATGCTTCACTCCATGTCGGTGTAGAACAGAGCTTACATTTAGGCCACAAGACACAACCCACCATATTGTGATGCTAGGTGACCTTTAGCACTCCCCGGAATAGACTGCTACCATAGAGATGAAGCTTCTAATCAGGCTACTGACTAGCATGGTGCTTTTTACAGCCAGCCAACACATCCTTCATGCACATACCGCGACTCATTATCACTACCTGGGGCATGCTTCTATGACATGCTATACCGAGGCATTCTGCTCATAGCCGGATCAAGTATGCAGGTTTGAATGTGGAACAAGGAACAGCCAAAGGTTTTCTGTCAAGGATTTCAAAGCAATTCGGAGACGTCAGTGACTCAGGAGTTAAATTTGCATTCATCTAGTCAATTAAAACTGTTCTGTTGTTGCTTTCACTTCTGCTTAAAACTGTTTAAGTGAAGCAAACATGGAGTATAAAATGTTAAACAATCTAAAACAAAGCTAAACCTGGTTTCATTTTGAACATAATGAATGACTGAAATATTTTCTGTTTTACCTTGAAAATTGAATTAGTGATGGGATATTTCTTGTTGGTGATGTATTTTGATGAAAAATTAAGTTATTGAAATAAACAATTCTGCTGTTGGAAAATTGAAACCGGCAGGCGTGAGCAAATGTTTGACTTTTGGCCGAGGAGTGTGGACTGAATACAATAGTAGCCGTTTGGAAACTCATGAATTACTTTTATATTATAACAACAACCGGAGGACAAAATAGGATTTTACAATAAAATGTTCCATTTAAACCATAGGAATGGACCACAATCAGATAAACCAGATTTAGTGAGGCCCTTTTTGTACAAAGTATCCATCTCAAAAGAGTGTCTTTGAGAGCTGTAAACGGTTTAATGCATTATATAATTAACAGTATGAAGCTTGAGTATTAAAGAAAGGATGCTTGGCACAGCTCCATAATTTACATGCAATCAGGGTATAGACAGACCAGAGAGGGAGTAAAGCCACATTTCCTCAGGCAGAGGCCCTTTCAATCAGCATATAATAATATTTGGTAAAGGCCATGTGTTTGAATCACAATGAGCGCGTGTGGATCCAGGACACAGAATTGGACTTGATTGCTTGTAGACTGGTGTGGGCCTCTGACTGACTCAGACAGCAGCAGCGCTTCATCACAGTCAGACATTACTCTGGATGGCTGGAGAGAGCGCTGTGTGTGTCATGTCCCATTAATAATGGTAATGATCCCATTAGGGGGCGCTGTGGGCTGTAATTCACACTTGTGATGAGTGCCTCTGACAAGGTCACGCTAAATGACCGTTATCATGGCACATAGTGGATCCTAAAGGAGAAATGTATTTAGGTCTGTGACAGAACGCTCACAGAGACTTACAGTCGTGACACTGGCTTTGTGCTCTCGGGCAAAGCAGAGTGTTACGAAGACTGGGCTGTCAGTCTGCTTTATAAGACGTCTGATGAGAATCAGCTCAGACATTGATCAATGATCTGACTAATACAGAGGGATACCTCAATGCAAAGTTCAATGACTCTGGTCATTGTCTCTGGTCTTAACAAACTACCACTTTACTGGCACTGCTGAGGTGATCAGGATGAAATGGCAAAATCATAGTTTGGGTGCATTCCAAAATGCATTTGCTATCAGTATACCAACAGAATAGAATCAAATCAAAAGGTCCTTGTGGGGGACAGTGAAGTATACCCTATGGCATTGTAACAATGGTAAATATAGTGCGTAATCAATGATTATAGTCTAAAAGTAACATATTAAGCAGGATCTTCCCATTCAAAATCCTTACCTGTCAATCATGTCAAGCTCAGCTAAAAGACCAGTCACTTCAATATAAGAACATTTATTTATTTATTAAAGGAAACTTAAAGTGCAAAATCCACTTTTATGAATTTTTAACCATAATAGAATAGTCCCCTTTTGTCATTAACCTCTCAAAGTTGTATTTACAGTGACTCGTGCATATTTGCGTAATCTTTATTCTCCTGTTGACAACATGCTCAGTCAGTCCAGGTTTTAATGCCTCTCCTATCACGCCCACTGATATTTACTTCATTTATTTTATTTTATTAAACAGTGACAAGATTCAGCAGTTTAGCCGTTTCGGCACAAATGGAAAAAATTCCTCTGTGCCCAATAGTGAACTGCAGCTCTCCGAAGGCGACAAAAGGGGTTGGAATAAATCACCAAGGAAGTTAGCAGAATTGTTTTTTTTTTTAAACTTGTTGTTTTAGATAAATATTACAATTTAAGATGTCCAAAATACAACATAATAACCCACGGGTGTTGTAAATTAGAACTACATAGAAGACAAAAGCACAATAGGTCTTCTTCAATCTTTATTTAACCAGGTAAAAAACATTCAAATCAAAACCTCCTTTTCAACAGTGACCAGGGCCAAAGTGGGAAACATTCAGCACACAATTATAAAAACATTCACACATCTAAGTAAGAGACACAGAATCAACTACAATCAAAACCTCTCAAAATTTAGCAGGATTCTCTTTTTTCTGTTTTTATTCAAAATAGCCCAAAAACCACTCAGTGACAAATAACAAGTATACTTCTATTACCAGCCAGTACTAACACACAGCGCCATTTATTAAAATCACATTCACAAATCATACAGCGAAGCCAAACCACCCCGGCAATAAAAGGGGCCGTAAAGATTCCCCCAAGTCCATGTCGTATTCCCACCATTAACACAGCCGTAATTACCCATGAACAATATTTAATCCATTAATTTCATACCTCACCCTGTTGTCTTTCACCCAGAAAACCAAGTGCTATTTTTCAGACCCATTCCGCCTGTTATTTATAGAATCCTGTGTGACAAATGGCAGATTGAATGAGCTCAGGGTAAGAACATATTTCATCCCCTCTGGATCGCGTTGGCAGTCAGATCCTAATGCTTTATATATAATTAAGCTATGAATATCACGCATTATACAGCTGTCAGTGGCGCTACCCAAAAAATTGACAGCGAGGAAATTTACACACAATTAATCACCGCTATTGGAGTCGTGATGTTATTTGTTTTGGTGTTGGGCGCGCTTTCAGTTAATATCCCCACTTTTAATTTCTCCGAGAGCAAAACAAAACATGCTACAGACTGAAAAGTACTCAAGATGTCCAAATGTGATGGAGGATGGTCATAAAAGGCAGCTGCTATGCTAGGCGGTTTTCCATATTGACAGAATGCAGTTGGCATCGGTGTCCGCATAAACACTATATGGATCGCAAGAGTTCTAGAGCAGTGCAGTTTAGCCAACATGTCCGTTCATTGCCTGAGGTTGGTGGTGGCGGTATGCAAGTAAAAGCGTGCAGATGTCAAGATTCCTGTGTTCTCCCCCTCCCATCTGTGTTGTCTGGAGCTGGGCGGAGAGTAGACATGCTGCACCACCTTCAATGGCTCCTCCCACTACTCACCTGCAACCCATCTCCAATCAAGCATACACCTCTGCAGTATAAAGACTCGGCTCATTCATCCACACCCTGCCAGATCGTTCAGTCTACATTTGTGGTGAACACCCAGGCCTTTTGTTCTTTGATTTTTCCAGTAATGTTCCCAGTGGATTTTCCTCATCTTGGATTGTATGTTTTTTCCAGTGCTCCTCGGTCCAGTCTGCTCCACTTTGCCTTTCCTGTACTCACCTGTGCTCCTCGGTCCAGTCTGCTCCACTCCGCCACTCCAGTACTCACCTGTGCTCCTCGGTCCAGTCTGCTCCACTCCGCCACTCCAGTACTCACCTGTGCTCCTCGGTCCAGTATCCAGCTGTCCTGTTTCCTCAATAAATCCTGTACTTTTAAACTATTCAAGTCTGCATTATTTTTTGATCCACCAGTCGTTACAACAGCAGAATAACAATACTGGGTTGAAAACGGATTAAAGGCGCGTTCACACTTGTTGGTTTGAAGGACGATGTGGGAGACATTCCGTACCAGCGCTCAAGACATCGTCGGTCCGGTTCGTGTTCACGTTTGAGTTCCGTCTAACCACTGAGCTGACTGAGGGTGCAGTACCACCACTCACCAGAAGGGGGTAGTGCGTTCTGTAGCAGCAGCGTGTCAGCATGTTGGATGAACACGAGGACTGGTTAAACTACGGCCGATTTGTTTTTAAACGTTTCATGAAATCTTAAGCTTGGAGCAGTAATTTCGAATCAATACAGAGGACACTGGAAAAGGGTTCAATTACAATTGGCAGGTGATTATGTTTAGCACACGTAACTGCATTTTTCTAAACTGTCCGCTCATCCGCAGAGTCGTAATTTTCCTCTTAGGTGCGTTTCTTTTGCTCATGTCAGTTTAAGTCTTTGTGTGCTTTGCTGCGTCCCCTCTAGGAGAGCTGTGGAACTGCATTGATTTCAAATGGACCATATGTGCGGTTGTTTGGTGCTAAGCTGGTTGCACTCGCTTGAATCGGATCAAGAGTGAAAATGCCCTAAGTATCAGTGTAGTAGCACTAATTGTCTTGGCTGATCTTGAAAAACCAAACTGGAGAATTCCAGGGCAAGAATATATAATACATAGCATGACTTTATTTGTATGTGGATGACTTAACTCGAAATGCAATCCTATACCTATCTTAATCTATCCTCCATTTAGGAAAAACGTGTCCACAATAAACTTTTTTTCTCTCAAAACTATGTCCTTCTTCCAATGACCTCCGTGTTTGTGCTCATTCCTGAACCTCCGACTCATCATCCTTTCAGTTCAAACACTACACTAGCACAAACTGTCATTGTGGCCTTGGGCTTGCCACATTGTCTTCTTTGCCTGTGTGAGTGGTTAGTGGTACAAATTGGCAGTCTTTCTTCTATCAGTCTACCCTAGGGCAGTTGTGGCTACAGAGGTAGTGTACCACCACCAAATGGAGTGAATGCCTCATGATATGATATATTTGAATTAAAACAGGGACCGTGTACAATGAACACTCACCAAAAAAGAAAAGATGCCAGGTTATAGCACAATTAGCTAATTTCCACTTGTGGTCCCTGTGCAGGCTGATGTTCCAATCTAGAAAAAATGAATTTAAATGTAGGGCCCCCTGGAGGAAAAATGTAAAGTGATACTATAGGCTTAAACAAGGCTTGATAGCCTTCAAATGCAGTGGTAAAGGTAGATTCCTATTTGTTGGTCTATCAAAGTCATTTATCTAGGTCTATATTCTAAAAATAAAATCAAACATTAGACATGAGGCTACTTTATCACATAGCGAGTAGTCTATTTTTTGGTGTTTGGGGGTCGCGAATGTCAAATGTTGTTATTTTAGGGGTTGCGACTGAAAAAGGTTGAGAACCACTGCCTTAGGCAAGACACTTCACCCACATTGCGCAGTACAGTAATGTGTGTGTGAGCCCAGATTGACCTTCTCACCTTCCATCAGTCTGCCTCAGGGTAGCTGTGGCTATAATAGTAGCTTACTAACGCCAAGTGTGTACCAAGTGAATGAGTACACTGATAGGTACCCATAAATCCAATGATTAATGAATTAATCTAGTAAAATTCAATACAAATGTATTGAATATTAATATCCTGTTCAAGTAACATTAAAGAAACAGTACATACAATTATTTCTGAACAAATAATTCAGCGCTTTGAAAGCATAAACCCAGAAGTCAAACTTTAAGTATATAATTTACTTTTTGAAAACAAACTACCCGACTGAAAACTGTAACAGTAAAAAATGGCCATGTGTCATTCCCTCCAGCAAAATATGTATCAAATCTTTTGGGACAGTACTTCATGTTTTGATAGAGAAGACACTTTCAGGCTTCTGTCCGGCTGCAGCAGACCATGTTCTTTCTCCTGCACTGATGTATTTGAGCTCTGAGGAATAGTTACACTGCAGGGAAGACATCCTTCTCTCACAACATGCTGCGGTCATTCTTTTTGCTTTATCCTATGTTTTGCACTAAGTTTGACCCCCCTCTCCCCCTCTCTCCCCTTCACACCCTCTCTCTTTTTTGCTCTCTTCCTCTCTCTCTCTGATTGAGTGAGAGTGGAGTTGACCTTGAGACATTTTACTGAGACTGTATTAAAGAGGCCCGGCCCGAGCACTGGTTTTATGGCGGTGCTGCCCAAGGACCCGCTGACCTGATGGATATGAGGAGGATAAATCAAAGTTTGGTGCCAACACGCTCTTCCCCGCAGGAGAGGAGGCCGGACAGAAATCGCAGGCACGGGGGCATTTGTAGGTTAGACATTTACAGTATGGTTTTACATGATAATAGCGATGGAAAAATGGTATTCATTTAGCAATAAAATGGGCATGGCCTGTAGGTGTGAGGTTTAACAGTTTAACAGTGCAGTTATTATTCAGAGAAGGTGCGGGTTCTAAAAAGTGTTGCTTGCTTGGCACTCGCCTCAAAGCCAGAAGACGATGTGTTGGATTCCTGGGTGGGGGCTGTCTGTGAGTTTGCACGTTCTCCTCCAGCTATGTAAATCTGGCTCACGATCTGAAGATTGATACCGAGGTGCTGCACCAGGGTCGCTCACGGCTCCTGATTGAAGAAGGAATTAAAGCAGAACTAAGTCACATTATTACCTTATTAAACGTCTTTGTCAGTCCGTGTGGTGGCTGTAAATGTATTTCCGGGGTGTTTGAAGCGCTCGTCCTCTCCCCCTACTGCTCTGGGCGAAAAACCAGCCTTGCAAAACTTGCCGACAAGAGAAACCCTTTAAAATATTTGGCAACATGAAATGTTTTTGTACATGATTGTATTTACTTGATTCAATGAAAAATAAGGAAAAAAGAAGCTTTCGCGTCTTTTCACTAACCATGTATTTTCATATGAGAGCTGTAGATGGAGCCACTTTGTTATGCTTTAAATGCTGAAGTACTGTACTTTAAGTTGCTCATATTAAATATGTTTTCCTTTACTACAGACTGCAATCACCGTAAGTTTTTTATTTTTTATTATTTATTTTTTTTACCACACTCTTCCAAAGCATACGGCACTGTTGCCATTCATGTTAAAATACCAATGTATATTTAGACAATATATGTTCAAATGCACAAATAAAATCTAATCATTATCTGATTTTTGGAGTCATCATATTATTGAAATGTCATGTAAACTGTTCCATCTGATGAGAGTAATCTGATTTCTTTCTGATTGTGTTGTTGATGTGTAAAAGACAAAAATGAAAGAGAAAAAAACTTTAGGAAAAAAAATGTTACAGCCATTCTTTGTTTTTCGATTGCAACAGTTACTCTAAAAACCCACTGATTAACTGACACATGTACCCCGCCTAAGGCCCAAAGTCACTCATCTGTAGTAGTAAATTAATGTTTATGAGTGTTAATAATTTGTTAATGATTGCTTATTAGTAAATGATAAATACACATTTATAACTGCGGTGTACACATGCCTTATTATAACTGTTACATAATAAGGGGAAATGTGTTAAAAGATGTGTTTGAACTTCTTAGTTGAGCTTTTTTTGTTGCATTTTTTACTTTAAAAACTACAGCCGATATTGAAATTTGGCATACCATCGAAACATCATTCATATTATCTACATTTTGATACAGTATATTGCTTACTTCCAAACCTATTTTTTGTGTCTGTGAGCAACCACATCTAAAATCTTAAAGTCCATGATTTATCATTCCTATTGCCTTCTTTGTCTTTCTTTCATTGGATAAAAATGGTTATATAAAAGACAAGGCATAAGATTAATTTCTCTACAGTGTAGTCATTTCTACAATGCAGCAATAAAAATGCGTAATGTTGCAAGTTACATGTACAACAACTATGGATTTAGTTCTGATGATAACAAACTAGACACTCTTGATTTGCATAGTTTTCTTGAGCTTACCATATAACACTTTTTATTTGTCCAGACAAAGGAGTGTAAATAACCATTTAACAGTATATTCAATTTCGATTTGTCTGTCATTTCAATTCAATTTGTAATATGTATGTTTTGATGATAAGATACTGTTCCAAGCTGACACTGGAAACGCATTTGAAGACTGAAATATGAACTGCTAAACTAATAAAATCCTTTTGTGTATTTCAGAACATGACTGAGGGCGTTTAAACTACAGTTAGAAGTGTTGTTAGATAATAAGAGTTTGTTCACATTTTACGTCATTTGGTCCTAAATTGAGCCCATTTTAGTCCTGATGTGGGTTTAATCTTGCTTTAGTCCTTGTTTAGTCTTGATCTTGTCCAGGTATAAATTGAGGTTTAGTTCTAATTTTGAATGTGCAAGTGTGAACACAACCTAAAGGTTAAAACACACTGGTCGCGAACACGAGAGCGTTTTTAATGTTAACCCTATGTTGGGCGGCGTGGCACATTTTCTGCGTTTCGGGCAAATCACGTGATTGGAGGCGAACAACATGTGTGAACAACAGGCGAGGTGTTTGTGTGTTGGAAGCTCAGCGCGGTCAGTGCAAACACAGCATTCAACGTGTGCAAGAGGCCACTGGTCTAATTATATGTGAATCATGAAAAATGTCAAACTAAAAATGCCATGCAGCAAATACTCCCTTTTCATCAGGTTTAAGTCTATGTTTGGAAAATATCATCAATGTGAAATGATAGAATGTCTCCATGAAAGTTTGCTCCTGTCTGTTTGTCTTTTTTTTTTTTTATCTCATCACAAGTACGTTTTATTTGCCTAAATTTAATGCTTAATTAGGCCGTTTAAAAAAGCTCAGGTCTACAATTTTTTCAATGCCTCTAAAATATTCTAAATACATCACATTTAACCAGCTTTCAAAGAAAAAAGGGTTAATGGCAGGGTGTCTGAACAGGCCTATACCGCTGTAGAATGCGTATAATTTCCACTGTTTCAAACGTCAAAACTCCAGCAGCTGTAAAGATTACATGTGGACTGAAATAGAGCCAATATAATTATCCACCTGTAAATGTTCAGATTCATAAGTCACGTGTTTGTTATGATGGCCCATGTTATCTGATGCTTATCTGTCCTGTTCTGTAACCCAGACTTGTGGCAAAAGTAAAGAACATGAACCTGAACATGAACATAGAAAATGCTCGCGCGTTTGGGTCCAGTGTGTGTCACTTCTAGACCGGATGATGTGTTGTGTGTTGTGTTACTTAAATAACTGGAGTCTTTTGCTAATTGCAACCAACAGAATGCGACCGAAGAGAGTGGAGAAAATAAGGCAGTGAGAGTAAAGACGTCCAAATAAAATCAAGGTACATACAGCCAAAAGTAAATGTCCCGTTTTGTCTAAAGTCTGTCAAATTAGGCAATTTTCAAATTAAGGCCAAATATGATTTCTCCCTCTCCCCAATCCTTGACTGTTGTTTGTGTCTTTGTTTCTTTGTGATGACCTTCTTTCCCATCGCTAAAACTATGCTCCAAAGGTATCCATTTATTGTGTCCATGGCAGGAGCCCAAATACATAGTTTTGAAATTGAGTGAGATGGCAATGTTAAAAACAGTGCGCTTTCTTGATCCCAGTCCAAAATTTCTGAGCAGGACAGTCCCAAAACACATGGTAATAGAATTTCGAGTCGATTGAGATACACCTTGCAGCCCTGGCATGTCAACTGAATAAAAATTGTGTCAAAAATTCTAAATCAAACAAGATAATTTACCTATTTCTGTCACATCCATCCAAACCACCAAAATTTCACAAAGTGCCACGAAGTCAGTGAATGTTGTGGCTTTAAGAACACAGTTGTTGGCTCAAAGCGCTGCAGTTTGACAGTCTCATCATGGCAGCCTCATGTGGGAATAGAGTGTCACTGCTGCATGTCACAACTGTGAAGGCGTCCGGGCGGCTCAGTCTTCCCGGTGCGTTACTGCCGGCAACGTGCAGGGTGAGAGAGAGGAGACAGAGTAATAGTACTGCGGTTTGTCACTGGGGATTTAAGCCTGTGTGCAATGACAGCTTGATAATGCCTGCCCCTCTTTTCAAGAAACCAAGTCGTGCCCCTGTTAGGATTTACTCATCACGTAGTTTTAATGACACGCGCCGGCTCCCAACTTCCAAAGCCTCTTATTTGCGCGGATAATCGGCGAGAAAGATCTGTGGGAGGCAGAGGAATTACGCAGAAGATGATTAAAATAGGTGTAAGTGAGAACGATTTTTAAATGGTGCACAAACGAGGAACGTCTAAAGATAACAAGTGTTCAAAGATCTGAGACAGTGAAGTGTACTGTTCTCAATTATTCATAATTAGTTAGTTTTCTTTTCCTCTGATGGGTTATTACTTTTAGATTGACATTTTTATTAAAGAAGACAGGTTATTCCTTTTTTCTGGTACATTATTTTACATCTAGTTCATTATAAATCACAATTAGGACAGCGCAGTTAATCAAAATCGAAATTCAATTAGCAAATCGGAAAGGCTGCCTGTTTTGTAGTACCTTAATTTACTCCACAAACAACAAAATATCCTGTTTTATTCTGCATAAATACTGCTAACCCTGTAGTTTGGATCTGTACAAACATGTTCTGAAATACTTGTAGAAGCAGATGTTTTGATGTTGATGAAAAAATGCCTGTGACAATTTTGAACCCTATTGTAAAATGTAAGTAGGTGCAAACGGAAATTTTCTGAATCGTCAAGAATCAAATGCAAGACAGAATTAGCCAAACATGCATGAATCCATCGAACTCTGAGCAAGAAAAAGATGAGAGAACACTGATAGAAAAAAAGCTCCTAAATTTGTATTCCTCAACTTCCCTGGGAACAGCTTGTTGTGAAATGTATTGTGCAACTAGAAAACCAGAAAACCAAACAGTTCTTATTAACTTGTGAGTTAAGTTAATAATTACAAGAAAACAGAATGAGCTTTCCAAATATAAACAGTTTTAATTTCTTTTATTTAAAAGGTTCTTCAGAGTCTCATGTGATGTCGCTGTGATTTGTTTTTTCAGCTGGTTTACACAGGTTTTGATTTACACAAGCACAAACCCTTAAATTTGCAACAAAAACACAACTAAAAGCAACAAAAATTCAACTGAAATTGACAAAAACATGGTTCAAAGCGACAAAAATGTGACTACAAGTGACTAAAACGCGTCCAAGAGCATTGGAAACACGACTGAAAGTGACAAAAGCGCAACTAAAAAGGACAAAAACGCAACTGAAAGTGACAAAAACACAACTAAAATCAGCAAAAGCGCATCTAAAAGCCACACAGACATGAGCAAAAGTGACAAAAACGAGACTAAATCAACAAAAACCCGACTATAAGCGACTCAAACGTGACTGAAAGTGAGAAAAACGTGACTAAAATCAACAAAAACGCGGCTATAACCGACAAAACACGACTAATGGTGACAAAAATGTGACCAAAAGCAACAAAAATGTGACCAAAAGCAACAATAATGTAACTAAAATGTACCAAAGCGCATCTAAAAGTAACCGAAATGCAAACAAAGTGATAAAAACATAACGAAAATCAGCAAAAAAGCAACTATAATGGATAGAAACGTGACTAAAAGCAACACAAACGGGACACATAATTCTTTCACTAGTTTGTCAGTTCATATTTCAGTCTTTTGTTCATTCTTCAGGTTGTATTTAAAATGTGAACTTTGAACAGAATCCCATACTACTCAATAACTATAAATGAGCGTGAGATCGCACCGCTAGCATGCTTGTATGTGTAGCACCTTTGCCTCATTTTCACCCAGATCCCACCGTTTATCATAAAAATACACTGCAATTAGCACTACCTGCTATGTGCTTGTCTCATAATGTGTTAGTATCCTGACAATGTAGCAGAAGGTTGTATGTCTTGTCGTCAGTAATCAACCGCAGAACAGCTTTCCTGGTATTAATCCAACCAAACACTACACAGAACTATAAACTGTGAAAAAATAGTTCCTTATATTTACCATTTAGCTGTTGGTTACGTCAGCCCAAACGGTGAAAGCTCTGCAGGTGAGCCATTGTTCACGAAACCGTAAATAATAAAAGCCACCGCTATGAATGTACACCACCTGTTGCGTTTTCAGATTAAGTCTTGCATCAGGTAAAATGCAAAGACGGCAGCGACTTTCTGGGGGGATGGAGTAAACTGGTCGTAATACAGTAGGCTGTCAAGCGGACTGAAGAACGAGCCCAAACGTACGCTTTTAAATAATTGATGATGCATGATCATGTAGGATGTCAATAGTTTACGATAAATGTTCATAGTTTCTCAGTTAAATTGACTTCAGTGACTTTTTAAATACAATTGTACTTCTCAGACACACAATTTTTACAATTAGGGTCAAATATTATCACTTTGAGTAAGTCTATAAGCTTTATGTTGACAATATTAAAGAGGCTGTACCCAAATTTGTCCAAGTAGTTGTTTCCTTCCAGTACAGATATGTTGTAAAAGCAGCTCTCTGGGTCAAAATGAGATCACATATACATTATTTTATTCTCTGAAAACTAGGCAGTGCAATGTTGCTTGTTGGTGTTGGCTGTTGAAAGTTGTAAAAAGCAGTTGTGGTGAATAATTCGGATGCTAAGAATACATGAGAAAGTGAAGAATATCTTTGGACACCAACATTTTTAGACAGAAAATCTCTGCCTAGAGTCGCATTCGTGTTACTGCTTTTTCAGCTATGGTTTTATTTTTCTCATCTTGGTGGTACATCCTTTGACAATATCAGATTTTGTGCATTATTCCATGTTTTGTCCTTCCAATTACACTCACTTCAAGTAATATAAATCAGATGTTTCGTCCAGACAGTCGCTCTTACTTGAGTACATTCCAGGAGCACTACTTTATACTTCTACCCGAGAAAGCTTAAGAAACGATACTCTTACTTAACAAACTAGAACTCAATTGGGAAAGGGAAACATATTTCATGGTATTAAAACATGTTCGTCAACCCACGAAGAGGAAACAGATGCAGCATTCCCTGAAGATTATAATGTTTACTCATAAAACCTGAAATGTGGGAATATAAAAGACATCAAACTGTGGCTGCAAATAGAGACAAAAACAACAACAACCTCTATTTACTACTGACTGGTTGGTACCTATTCATTTCCTGTGTGTTTGACCAATCTGTGAAAAGGAGCTAGAACAAGCGTACTTCCTCCCTCTATCCCCTGAAGAGCTTCTCCCACGGCAACACTTCCTGCTTCTTTTTACCATAAATCCATTTCTGTTGTTATTGGGTCAGGCCAACTCTCCGATGGGACTTCATGTTGCTTTAAAAGCCAATAACGTGGCGCCTCTGGCAAGTTTCCGGACAATTTATCACTGTAGCTAAATGTAAGCAGGCCACTCCAGTGATGTTAACAAATTTAAAGCCGGTGCATTGGAGACAGTGGGAGTGGAGGTGTACCCAAAGCAAAGTGTGTAGGGCTGTTTAATTATGTATTACAAACTATAAATTCAGGTAAGGCTATAAAAGGTGGTGGCTGTGCATTAAGTTGATAGAGCCAGGAAGGAAACAACTTGTAAAATGGCTTTAATGTTAGCAGTGTGGCTAAGCATGTTGATGGAGCTGTATCGTTTATTTATTCATAGTCTTTATGTTGTTCCTGCTAAAGAGAATCGTGTAAGAGTTAAAGAAGACGTAACATGCTTTATTTTGGTCTTTTAAGGGTCTTAAATGTGTTTTTTGTCACCTTGGCATTTGTATTTTATGTTTCAGGGCGTAAAAATAATTTATTTATTTGAAAAGACACACTTAAGCAAGATGATTAAATTTGCATTAGCGCTCCCTCTTCTGACAGCAATAGGAATTACTTGGGGGGAAAAAAAACAAAAACAACGCCGCAAAAATATTCACAGTGCTGTAACGAAACTGAGCCAGTTAGGTAAAGTTTTATGGACATAAAAAACTATGCAGGTGACTTCCAGATTCTACTATCTGCAGCTATCTGGGAAAGTTGAAACAAAGTTATTTCTGAGTGTTCAGTGGGATATGACCTGGCACAATGGATTACTCAAACAAGTGTGAAGCAAAACGCAAAATCGAATTACGTTTTTGATGAGAGAACACCAGTATTGCACGGCTGTAAGTGCATAAAAGTCAGCCTTTAATATTTTGGTAACAGATTGGGCTAAAACATGCACATTACGTTTGTCCATCGTCGGCCGGGATGGATGAATTTAAGTTAAAGTTAGTTGCACAGCCAAACTTAAATTTTAAAAATGCAGTTAGCTGAAATGCCAGTCGCGCGTAGGCAGAACCGTGAGCATGCAGGTCATCATGGATAATTAAAGTTACACAGACATATTCGGTTTGTTTTGCTGCGAGCTTGCCAAAGAAATGTCTGGTTTGGGCGGCGATGGTGAGGTTACTAAGCCCTTTAATGGTACAAGTCTACGGCTCACTGCTTCACACGCGCAAACACTGGTCGGGAATTAGAAGAGGAGAGAGGTTTAAATGTGTTTCGTAAGGGTAATGGTGTTAAAGGTTAAAAAGTCAGTCAAAACTTAGTCCACAACATATTGTTACTTTCTGTGGTAAAATCCACTAAGCATTTTTTTTTTAAATTTCTTGCTGAAGTTAGTATCTTTCTGCAACGGTCACAAATCTGAATATGTTTTTTTCTTTACAAATGATTTCTTTAACTTAACACAAACTGCCTATTAATAATAAATGCAACTATACTATAAATGAATATGCACTTCAGTTTAAACTCATAACACAGCATCAGAATTTCCAAAAGGCACATTTCCTCACTATACACAGAATAAAGAATGATCTGTGGGTTGAAGCAAGGAAATACCGCTCAACAATCAGTACAGGACCCGGAGACATCAAGTCTAAGACATTGCGATTGTGCATTCCAGTCTAATCCAGTCCAGTCAAGTCTGACTATGCCTCTGTTTTAGGGACAAATGCACCTCTGATGACAACATGTAATAGTCAAATTTAACATTGTAGAAGGCAGAGCAACATTTAATTTCTATTTTCTCAAACTCTATCTTCAAATTGTAAAGTGTAATTAAACTATATTTGAGTCAGTGATTGAAATTGATAAATTAATAACATTGTATTTTACCTAAACTTTTCTGGGCCTTAATAAAACATGAACAAAGACTTAATTCAAAGTTAAATAATAGTTTATTAAGAAAGATTCAGCTTATTAACTACTTAAGTAATACCCTAAATCTAACCCCTTAATTAAGTAGTTGCTAAGCCTGAATCACTCTTAGTAAATTATTTGGTAACACTTTAGAATAACTCCCCTTATTCCTGCCTTAAAGACTTAATTAATAGTAAACAAATAATTAATTAAGAATGATCCAGGCTTATTAACTACTTAACGAATACTCTGACCCAAATTCCTAGCCCTAACCTTAATTAAGTAGTTACTAATCCTGAATCATGCTTAATAGACTATTTGTTCAGTAAGAAATAAGTCTTTGTTCATGCTTTACTAAGGCAGGAATAAGGGGAGTTATTCTATAGTGTTACAAATTATTTTTAAGTTATGAATTAAGTCTTTGTTAAGGCATGAATACATGTAGTTATTACTGATAAATTTAGCTGCGCAATTGCAATTGAACTGAAATGTGCTTCCAATTAAAGAGCTACAACTCAGTCTCCAGATTAGAACAGAATTTTTACAAAGTCACTGCGGTATTACTCATTTTTCCCGTTTGCACCGACACACATTCCTACTTTATGAGAACAGCGGCATTAGCGCTGATGGATAAACGGAAAGGGCTGCCATACAAGAAGTACCTGAACTTTTACCTGACTTTGAGCACTCTTTCCTCCTCTGACCACTCCGCTATCTAATGACATAACGCACCCTTTGTCCTGATTGGCTAATTACTTGTTCGAGGTTATACCGATAATGCCACGGCCCCTGAGAGTGAGGCCCGACTTGTGGTACCGACTCCTCCGAGCAGCCCCTTTATTGGCTGAGGAGAAACTTTGGGCTGTTGAATAAAAGATCAAATGTGTGATTATGTGTGCTCGGCTGATTACATCTGCTCTTTACTGCGCCGTCATACTGCACAATGATCCAAAATATTGAATGTGAAATGTCACCAAAGACTAACGACCGCGCGTGCCAGTTAGCGGTGAGCATTTTGGGGCCGCTGATGGATGTGTTTATAGCGTGGCAAATGACCTTGACGGCAGATGGTGATGATGGCTTCAACTTTCTGCGATTCGCGTGCGCCTCTTTTCCGGGCCAGAGACGAGAGGCAATTAAACAAAAGATGGGAGTCACGAGGTAGAGCTAAAATTACTTTCAGAACGGCAGCACGTCTCTGAAAGAGGCAACAAAAGATGGCGTTAAAAATTGTTATTAGATGTTTTAAAAGGAAAATCTTTAATTATTGAACACCTTTTCTGTTGTTTGTGTCTGTTTACACTCAAATATATATTGTTTAAAGATTTAAATATGCATTGCTGTATTTTAAGACATGGGAAATGCTGTTTTTTAAGCGTTGCAAATCCACAATAACACCGATGTGAACCCTACAAGAATAGTCGATTGTGACAGTGCTAGATGCATGGTAACTTTTGTAGCTTTCTTGCCTTTTCTGCTGCGGTGCTTGGTCGGCTGTTATGTCTGGAGTTTGATGGAATTTTCAGAAAAACTCAATAAAAGGTCAGAGAACAATTGGTGATTGATGTGATGTTTTTGTGGGGATCAGCAGCGAAGTTTTAAAAAAGGATACTGTGCCACTGAGACTGGAAAGCGTTAGTACAAGTCACTCCATGTTGTTTTATCAATGGGTGTCTTGCCCAAGGATTCTTTTCTGTATATTCAGTATTCTAATAGTCGAATGAATTGCCTTCATAATTCAAAGAAAATTACATACCCTTAATCTCCAGAACAACAGCTTGCTCTGATCAGATGACAATAAATCATACACATGCACCCTAAATAGTAGAACAATTCTGCGTTATTTGTTCCCCTTGCTGTACAAAAAACAGCTCCAGTTGTATCTTTGAACATTTTTGAATCTCGGAATGTAAACATTGTTTTCTTGTCCACGTAAATTAAACTGACAACTTCATAATTTTTCAGACAACTTCATAATTTTCCCTGAGTATCAATGTATTACCATGTTTTTTCTATCAATAACAAAGAATTAAGTATGTGTTGTCGAAATGTGAACAATATGCCAGCAAATAGAGGGCACTAAACCTGCATCTTTTGGTGGAGTGAAGAAGGAAGAAGTTTGTGATGAGCTAAAAACATTGCAGTAAACATACAAAGCTGAAACACAAACACAACTAAAGGTATGTAGGATGCAACATTATGGCATGGTAAAAAGCCAATAAAAAAAAGAAAAGAATAGAAAAAAACAAGCTCTTTAACAACCAATTTTTGGACTTGTAGGCGTGGAACTCTAGACTCACTACCATTGTGCAATTCAAGATAATAATAATAATACATTTGTAACACTTGTAAAGCACTTTTCATGACACTCAGAGACGCTTCACAGCTCAGCCAGGAGGTAAAAAAAGATACAGTCATGTGAAGGCAATTTTGAACAGGCGAGTTTGAATTTTGAACAAGATAAGTTTGTCATATATGATTTGTTTTTCTTATTATGATGTTTGGTGAGATAGAACTTGGTGGTAAAT
This sequence comes from Rhinogobius similis, assembly GCA_019453435.1. NCBI lineage: Eukaryota > Metazoa > Chordata > Actinopteri > Gobiiformes > Gobiidae > Rhinogobius > Rhinogobius similis. Next base: position 46,808,883 of record CM033620.1, read on the forward strand.
AGTTATCATAGCTATCAATCCAGTGGTAGTTTGTGAAGAAAAATTGAAGTGCTGAGTTCTATTTACAATGCAAGTGATAATTTCTTCTTACAGTATAAACCATCATTCGACAAAATAAAGGTGTTATTGTCAAGTCAAGTAATTTGATTGGATTTTGGTATTTGTTTACAATATGGTTGTGAGGTAACAGTTGTAGAATTACATCTACTTATGTCACATATGTTGCTCATGTCCAACCAGGGAGTACAATTAAGTACAATAAACTTTTAATAAAATAAAAAACAAACACCAGAATTTATCAACTACAAAAAAGAACAAATAGCAAAGTTTCCGCATGTTGCTCAGATTAAGAAAAAAATATATGCAAGTAGTTTGTATGTTTATTCTGTTGGTTTAAACAAGTTATAAACTGATTGTCTAGTGTACCAAAAGGTCTCACAGGCATTGCAGGGGGGCCCTAATGGTTGTCCACATAACAAGCATAAAAGAAAATTGAACGTATTTTCTTAAATGTACTACTGTACTCAATAGTATTCCAACAGTCATTATGATATCTACTTTTGTTTGTTAGTTTAAGAAGAAAAACATTACATATTACATATTTTTTGAATATAGAGCAAATTATTATTGATTATTATTATTATTATTATTGAGGGGCATGGGATCATCAAGTGGGAGCACACAGAGGTTGGGAATGATTGGTCTAGTATCTTCTGCAGAGCATTTTGTCAAAGCAGAAGTCGTGGGCTGTTGATCACGTAATACTGTTTCAGTGGTACAAGGTGTTCTCCGCTAGTGCCAGGTAGAGCGCATCACAACACAATATGAAAAACATAATATTTGAATATGTGTTATTTTAGCAAACAATCCCACTGTTGCTAGGAAACTAATGACTGGAACAAGGTACCTGGGAAATCTCATTCAAAGCTAGCTCCAAAGCAGCAAATTTGATTTTGTAAACCCTGGTATGTGTTATGTGTAATTCATATCAAGTAAATGGTACTGCGAGGGCTATAAAAGGCGCATTGTGCATGATTTTTGTGTGCGCGCATGAATAAGAAAATGGGGCTTTATTAAATAGAGCGCGCAGACGGAAAAAAAAAAAAAAATCCACCCACCTGTTAGCGAAAGGCCTCGGTTACAGAGCAGCAGCGGCTAATTCACATCCTCACGAAGACAAAAGTGCACACAGCACCTGGAGGACTACAGTTGTGGGCCTGAAGAGCTTGAGGGAGGACTTTAAAAACATGGGATGCATTATGAAACAACGTGGTGATAATGGGATGGATAAACAATACGTCATATTTGGGACATTTCTAAGTATTAAATCAAAGACGTCTTTTCATCAGCAGTTGTGAAGCGACTGAATGAAAAACATTTTTGAGTGTCCAAAAAGCATTATATGAAGTACACAGCTTGGTTCTGGAAGTAAATTTTCCATTCATTTTACGCTCAGGGATTCTGAAAAAAAATAAAAAGTAACGTTCAAAAGCTTGGGGCTAATCAGCTCTGTGGTAAGTAATGAGCTCAAGACCTTTAATTTTATTTAAAAAAAAATTTCTGGAACGTTATAAACGGCCAAATTAGTAAAACATTTTGCAGAATTTGCAGAAAAAGGTGCACTATGTGAGTATTCTAGTTGAGGGTCCGTCACCTGATTTTCTCATAAAATAGTTTTTGCTTTGCCTAGAAGGTTCCACAGTATGATATCCTGTTTAAGGAGTTTTTATTGCCCAAAAAGTGCAGGAGATTGGTTTCATACCCTCCACCAGCAAACTACACTGTAGGGCTACACAATAAATAAATACAAATATTGTTATTGCGATAATAACAAGTGCAACATGCTTATTGCAAAGATGTGCGATAATTTCTAATTGTTAAATGCATTAATCTTGTGTTTCTCGTGCGCAGTTTTTACTTTTGACCAATCAGACGCACCCTTAAAGGTTCACCCCCAAAAGCGCAGTTCTACCAAGTACAGAAAAGGCAAGTGAGTGTTTAAGCTCTTGCTTCAAAATCCTCATAATTTTTTTCACTATTTCATACGCACATAAATGAAGGTGAATAAAATATCTGTAATGTTTAAAATTCCTGAGTAATGTATTTTTATAGTTTGCACAGTAATGGACAAAGTAACTCCATGTTTTAACACTCCAAAGGTCTCTTATAAGTGTATATTTGTACTGAAGTAACTATATTTAAGAGTAAGAGTTGAGTACTTACAGTAATTGCTACCCTTTATAACTGTAAAAGACATTATAAATATATGCAAATGCGGGAAACATATCATGATAATATCGTCCCATATTTAGTGGACCCCAGGAAGAATAGTCTCTGCTGCTGTAGAGACTAATGGGGATCCTTAAATAAACAAATAAATAAACAAATTGCGTATCACACTAATTTCCAATATTGTGCAGCCCTACTACATTGTGTCCTTTTAATTTTTATGTTTTTTTGTTTTTGTTTTTTGTGACTGAAAACAACAACATTATGGCTAGTAGTTACCACAAAGCTGTTTAACCGCCGCTTTTAAGATGTTTATGGCAAAAATGAATGAGAAATTTACTTCTGGAACCATGAACTTCGAAGTGGACGGACCTGTTTAGATCCATTGGTCCCACTTTAAATTAACTACACTTTTAATAGCTGTAATAAAGCGTGAAGAAAGGATTAGTATTGATATTATTATTGACCTTTATTTAACCAGAAAGTCCCATTGAGATTCAGAATCTCTTCAAACTATTTAGAATGTTTCAACTGAATTAATACTCTAACTCCAGGAGACATTACTAAACCTGAATCTGTTTGGAATTTGTTCATTATGAATTAATTTTCTTGCAACTAATTAAGGTGTAGTAATTATGAAGTGGTATCAAAACACAATTTCTTCTTATTATTTAAAATTATAGCAAAGATTACGCATTACATTTCAGTTTTGAGTATTACAGATGCAGCAAACCTTCCACATTGCACTCGTTGCTGTTTTTTAGCCCATCAACAATAATTAAGAAGATGACCTGACCCTGTTGTCTCTCCATTTGTTCAAATAATCACACACGATCATTTGTCCTGTAACTTGGGGAACAATGTAATCCCTTGCAGACCTATCATACATTCCACCCACGAACAGGTGGTGAAGAAGAAACACTCAGTAATTCACTCTAGTCATAACATGAATAACATTATATAAAGCATATCATTGCATACTTTTATGTCACATCCATATTTTAGCACTGGATTATGCCTCTGAAGCTAGTGTCGCAGAGTGGGGAAGATGGAGAGGCCATTTGGGACGAGAGTCTTATAGCGGAGATAATAAGCCAACAGTAAAAGCAGCCTATTCCTGTCCTTTAAATAATGTCAGCGCAGGACTTTGATGAGTCATAGCCCACTCAATTTCAGCCATTTATCTTTCAAGCTTAATAAAACACGTCCAAATCTCCCTTCTCAATAATGAAGAGATCCACGGAGAGTGGGACTACCTGTTGAAGATGCAGAGTATACATGTGAGATAGATTTTTTAATAGCATTTCTTTAGCAGTTTTAGTGAATGGCATTATGTTGATAGTGGTGCGGGAGTGTTAGCAGTATCAGCAAGTTCCTTCTGGAAGTGTTGATTTTACAATTTGTAGTGTTTTTTTCTGTTAGTGTTGTTGAGCAATTCAAACATTTAATAGTGATGAGCTATTGCGGTTCCCAACCTTTTTGTCTTGAGTACCCTCTGAGCTTTGTCTCACATTCTGAGTACCCCCCAACTCAGGTCTGAGTCAGCCTGAGAAAAAAGTTTACATTTGTAGTGTTTTATCCATTGTCATTTTCACAGCATATTACTGTTCTTTTTAATGATATTGATGTGAAATTGACTACAAAAAACAATTTTATATTCAAATTTCATTAAATTTAATCTTCTTTTGTAACCTGAAATCATTCCAATATGGTAAGAGCTTGTGGTTGAGAAAAAAAACAGATATTGTAAAGTCAAATATATACATATATATACAGAATTAAAATCAAATAAACAACTAGTTAGCACTACTTCTTGCCGTTTCCATGAGGTAAGGCTATGCAATAAATCTGATTGTATTAGTAATGCAATTATACAACAAATCTGAGGAAAAAGAAAAAATATACATCAATTATTATATATTCCTTCAAAAACATAAGAACAGCAGCTTTTTTAGGTTGCCATTAAAACATGTGTAACAAAATATATAAATAATTGTTTCAGTTAATTTTTGGGCAAAATGATTTTTTGTCTCATTCTACTTTCCAAACTCTGCTGCATCTACTGGTTCTACACTACTGGCTCCATTATCGGCCAATCACAAATACACTTCCTGTCTGTGAGTCATCCTTATGAGTGAAGGTTTTTTTTCCATTTTCCCGAAAACCTTGAACAATTACAGACCGTTATGCTATGAAGTCAAAGATATATTTATATGTGTTTTTCATAATGGAGCAGCTCTAACATAAGGAGCCAAACATGAGCATGAAAACACCATTTGTTATTTGTGTATTGTGCTCCCTGCTAATAAAAGCACCATCAGTGGCCAGAGGCATTCAAGGCCACGAGCTGCCCACATGCACCGCACATGTTTATTCCCAAATCCCTCCCCACCTCGGACTGGACTTCTGGACTCGCATTTTAAACATATGTGATTCAAGGAAATTGTTGTTCGAACAAAAAGTCCTTGTAAACGCCGGGGCATCACAACACAAGTGTCATCCCTTCACAGCAAAAAGAGGAATGTTAAATTGACTCTCACAGAGTCAATTTTAACACTTTTTCAGAGTCTATATGAGTCCACCCATTTTAGAGTCAATTTAACATTTCTGAAAATGTTAATTCAGTAACACTGGACCTGGAGTGCCTGTTTAACACTGAAATAAGAGTTAAAGGAACATTTCAAGAGTAAACAGGCAACACTGTATATAGTCATTCTGGTTTATCTGAATAACACCCAGAAATGTTTTCTTTTTACACTAATTGAAGTTAGTTTAACATTTTGGGAGAGTATTAACTATACACTGTAAAATTTCAAATAAAAGCTTACTGTAAAAAACAAAAAACAAAACATTCTGTACATTTTAAACTTTTATTTGTTTAAAACATTGTGTACCCTGTTCCACTTGCAGCATCATAGAAGTGCTCCTGAAAGTAAAAATGGATGGCATACAACTAAATATTGAATGTTATCATAGTATACTGAATTGCTGATCCAATCCAAATAATTATTACATAGCCTTTCTTGGTAAATGGATCTTTGAGGGAAGGAAACACCATCACTACCCCAAGGGCATACTTCTCCCGAGTTGCCTTGGATGGAAGATGGCTAAAGAAACATAATTTAAATGAGTTAGGTACAACAGTAACCCTTGTTAATGTAAATGTTGTAAACCCAAGATAGAAACTTACCCATGGTGTTCCATCATTTGAGAGACCAGTATGTTAACCATTTGTCTTCGTCTGGCATCAGTTAGGGTGTTTGTTGCTAGGTATTCCTGTAGCACTTGCTCACCACCAGAGTTCTCCCTTAAAACGTCCTCAATTAACTGTTCAAAGGAGAAAAGCACATTTTATCTTGCATGGAGACAAAAGAAAGGACACATTAAAATTAATATATTAATAATTAGACCTGTTTTGCAGAGGCAGCATCTGTTGCACTTGTGTGGTCAATTCTGGTCGCTTGTCGGGAGGTTTATCAACAACTATTGTGGACGATGAACCTGAGCTCCAGCTTACATCAGAGACGCCGGATGTAGATGAGAAAGAAGAGTCTGAAAATTCTTTAAGAAAAAAAAAAACAACAACAATTTTTAAACTATACTATCTTAAAGCGCATTTGACAGGTTACGTTTCTCTAATTGTTTTGGAATAGTACCGGTGGTGAATGCTTAGGTTTACATCAAGAGTTCTGAGTTCTAAAACATGCTGATGATACAGAATTCCATCCATTAAATTCAGGGAGCATTTTTGGACCTTTTAAACATTAATTTAACAAAATTAAAATAATTATTTATTCATTTATTTTTATTGGTCAAATACCTTAAGTAAATCAGATGAGTTTTGCCACAGTTTGCAATACAGTTGGGCAAGTAACAGTAAATTACCAAGTGTAATGTCATCATTTTCAATCAGGATGTTTAAGGATTAACCACAAACAAAGCTAAACTGTGGTAAAATTGGTCAAGTGTTTATGGAAAATTTTCTATTTGTGCTTTAGTAAAGAGTAGTCTAGCTAATTTACCAAAAAATCTCACCGTCATCTGAGAAAAGTGTAAGCACAAGGTTGCCCTGGTGAAGAAGGTCACTGAAAACTTCACCATCAACCTGTGTTCCTGTTCCATCCTTAAATGTGACGCTTGCTTCGGTGGCAAGCAGAATCGGCTCAATGACTGAAAGACAATAACAACACCAATGAGCAAAATCCCTGAAATTACTACAGTATTCAAAAAACAGGGAAAGCTAAAATTATGCATTTGACATGCATAAAACCAGTTACAGAAATGACTCTGAAAAGCGGTTAGTATACCTGATGGGTCCATTTATCGTCCATTCATATGTTTTTCAATCTGTAGTCAAAAACGCAATGGTTAGCAGTTACACGCATAGACATATGGTTACAAGGACAAAAAAAAAAAAAAACATAAATAACAATAACTTTCTAAAAAAAATGCCGAAAATCATATTGGCCTTACCCCTCTTCCAGCCTAACATACTTTTGTTCTGTGCCGTACTTCACCTGGACCAGCAGCGCCATTTTGTGACCTCCGCGGAGAACATGTTGGTGGCACAAAGTCGTTGCAAATGCAGAGTCGCAAATGACGGCACCAATTTAGCACGTCCAAACGTTAATAAGAAAACTTACATCAGTTTATAGAGATAAATATATAGATAAAACTAACTTACATAAATGGCAAATCAACTGGAATAAAATATGATTAAGAGCTAAAGACCATATACATTAGCTAATGTCTTTGACAAAGAATTCAACCTATCAATTATATATATTTGAATGTAGAGACAGTCATAGAACAAAAATGTGTCAATAAAAATCATATACATACAGTTTAAATCAAAGTTTTACTTACCGAATGTAGGAGCATGGGAGACAGGTGAAAAATACACAGGCGGCTGTCTGGTTCAAACTGGTTCAAACCGGTCTTCTCTCCTGTAAATTTGAAGTAATGGGTGGGAGGTCCCAAATTAACACTAAGGGGAGTTCAATTAACTCTAACAGTATCAACATTGACAAATAACCCCCACACTGACCACCATTTAACCCTCAAAATGTTAAAATGACATTTTTAGTGTTAATAACAACTCCGAAGTATTTCACCCTGAGATTTTGAATCTCCAGTTTTTGCTGTGTTGCTTTGCTAAATTGACACGTCTCCAGTTGTTGCTTGGAGTGCGTTTTAGTTGAGAAGAAAAGAATATGTCAAGGATGTTATGGTAGTGTCAGAAAAAGCGGCTTTACTGCTCTGTTGTTGGTGCATCTGCGGCCCTGTGCCATCACAATGTACGTTGAATGATAAAATAGCTGTAGCTCGCACAAAGAGTGTTAGTTGGGGGCATGACTAATATCTATCGTCCATTTGAGATCACAAAAATATTGCATACATGTGTCAACACTAACAAAATTTAATCGTAAGCTCTAGGCACTTAACGGACTGGAAAAGTTAAAGGCAGAGAGTAACAGAATGTACAAGTTTTAGCTCAGAGAAACCGTCAAGATCCAGAAACATGATCACCGAGCCGTCATCCGGGACAGGGGGGCTTATCAGCTTTCTCACACCTGAGCTACTGGTTCAGTTGCCCTTTTTCCCCAAGAACGAAATGTGCAACAAAATGTGTTTAAACCAGCAGTCCAGATACGTCATAGCAGCTTTACATGACACAAAAATGTATAGGTTTGCTAAAGATATGTATGGACCTGAAACGAAAGCACAAAAAAATCATAATCTATTCAATAAGCCTAAATGGTCTAACAAAGTGTGAAGTCTCTGCTGAGGTGACAGCCCTATAATCAAGTCTAAATCTGGTTAGCTTCACCAAAAGAATTGACGTGCAGCCTTTTATCGACATTGACTGGGAATTATTTCGACAATCCTTTTCGTGATGGAAGAAAAGGCTTATAAGTTAGTTTTTAATTCCCTCCTTGAGTCCGTCAAGCCACAGTTGGGAATATAATTACATGCCAGTCATATCGCAGTAGATCTTCGCTGCAGTGTTGTTTAAATTAGATTAAAGCAGAGTGTTGATTTGATTTGCGTCTGCAGATAGTGAGGTGTAGGCGAGCGTTGTTAGGCCTCTCCATTACGCTGTGTTCTAATTAATTTGAGAGTGTGTAAATATAACAGAGGTAAACTTGGGGAAAGTGAGTCTAACTGCTAATGTATTCCAGAGCTGGAAGTAATCCTTTCAGCTCGAACAATAACCCAAAAGTTCTAATACTTATTAGAGCAATAGAGGGAAGAATAGGGAATTGAGTGAGTAATTTTAGGCTTTCTATTCAATGCGTAATTGCAACACAGTCAATCTTAGGAGTCGGTGGTATTAGTTGTAATGTATTGTTTTTGGATGGTGAAGTTTCTCATTACAGACAAGAGGTATTTTAAAATATGGGGCACAAACTCATTTCTTAAATACAAATCTTACTAAGAAAATAGAATGTCATATTAATATTGATTTAAAGGGGACATATTATGCATAATCAACTTTAATGAGCTTTTATCCTTCTTACAACGGTGTGCCCTAATAATTAGTTGAAAGTTGTATTTTGATTGATTCCCACATGTTTGAGTTAATCCTGTTTTGTCCTGTGACTGAGGCTCAATTGCTCAGAAAAAGACTGTTTTCACCTACCCCTATCCCTTATCCCAGCCCACATCCCTGTGCTTAGCTGTGCACTGAAAAAACGGAAAATAGGGGGTTGCTCGTTTTGTAAATGAAAATCATGCTACCATTTCATATTTTATTTAAGATCTTCTTTGAGCATGACTTTGTCATAAAACAGCTGAATAAATCCCATCGATGCTAAACCTGCATGTTTTAATCACGACAGCACTGCATGAAAAAGTTATGCTGCCAGTGCTGCCAGTGAAGCCACACCCCACTTTTCAAAAAATAACTCCTCCCCTTCCTGTGACCGGGAAAAACGTTTAACAGAAGAAGCTGCAGCAGCCATTTTTTCCTTCTCTTTGCTGTATTTTGGGACTTTCCGACTGATTTAAGTTCGTTCCTGGAGTCCTCGTGATTTCTAAAGGTAAACTTGTTTTATTTGGTCCTAAGAATGCAACGTTACTACGTTAGAAAATTAAGCTGTTAGCATTTGTAAGTTGAGAACTATTGGAACAAACCAAGTCAAGGTTAATGTTAACTAAACAGGTGTAATGTTAGGTGCAACAGCTCCACCTGCTACTTTTAAGTGTACAAATCAATCTTTTGAGTGTTACTAAATTTTGTAACTTAGCTTTTATGTTTAATTCATTCATTAATTTAATTTTAGAATGTATTGTGCTAACTGGACATGGCCTGGATTAAAGGTGCGCACAGCAGATCTCCGTTTATGTCATGATACTGTCATTACAGTGTGGTACACCAGCTGCTGACGCTGAGCTCCATCCACGACGAGAGGAGACGACACCGCGCTCTGCACAGTCCAGAGGTAAAAGTTAACACTGTTCACCCAGTTCAGAAAGTTGCTTCTCTGTGTGCTAACCAAGCCTCCATTATGACTCTGGTGCTGGTGCTCTGTGGATTTTTGCCATCGCTCTCATGTTCGCCAAGAAATTACAACTCATAACCACAAGAAATAAAACACAAGAGTTCAGATACGCCACATGTGGTGGTGCCTCATCAATGATTGGACCACAGAGAACACGAGATAACGCAGACTGCTTCTCTATTATTGACAAAATTACTGTATCATTGTTAGATTTTTCTAACTTGGTTTATACAGTAATTACTATTCTATTCACCTTTATTGCAATTTTGAAAATTTTAACATTTACCATTTTTGTCTTTCCAGATAAATGCGGAGTTAAAAAGAATTACAACCCTCCCACTCCAGTCCCGGTTCGTTCCACAGTTAGACTTTTTGTCTGACCAGCTCCATCAAGAGGAGAGGACTCATGGGACAAAAACTGAAAAACCTCACAGATCTGATGACAGAGGTAAGATGAGAGAAAGAATTTTGGATACCTTCAAATTTGCTGTCGAGAGTCTTGAGTGGTCCCCACTTTTAACTGAGCCTGAAATCTACATAGATTAGTGATATATATTTTTTGTCCTTTCAAAGCTAATTTTGTTATTTATTGAGCAAAGGACATTTGGGAATATGGTATTTATGGTTATTTTTTAAAGGAGGTCCCTGTGGTGACAAATGTGTCTTTTGTTCCACATTTTGAACTGAGCATGTGAGATCAAAAAACATTGACATTTTTAAATTTGAGTTTTTAAATTTGAGTAGTTTCATAATGCTTTCCTGATAGTGACTTCAACACTGAGGGAAATGATCATCTTTCTTTTCATATACAACTTTATATTTGTTGTCAAGAAATGTTTCTAATTAAGTCTTTACCACGTCACCAGAATGAAGAAGTAGACATTGGATGGGAGTTCCTTTTGAAAGGGTTATGCCTTTACCTTCATGAGGAGCCTCAAAGCATGTGGTGAGTATACTTGATGATGTTATGATGAGTGTTAGATAAAAGTTCTCCCCAAGCTCTCAACAACACTTTGAATTCCCCAGTTCTGCTTTCATGTGAATTTCATTGTGCCAATATAAATTTATAGAAATCAATTAAATAATTGTGGGTTCGAATCCTGGACCACCCCAACATCACACGATCTCTCTGGGTGGAGTCTGCATGTTCTCCTCGTGTTACCGTGGGTTCTCTCCGGGTTCTGTCCCACCATCCAAAGACATGACTGTGTTCAGGTTAATTGGAAACTCTAAATTGTCCGTATTGCATGAATGTGAGAGTGAATGGTTGTCTGTCCTTGTCTCTGTCTCTCTGTGTTTGCTGCGACGAGTTGGCCACTGTCCAGGGTGTACCCCACCTAAGGCCCAAAGTCACTGGGATAGGCTCCAGTCACCCGCGACCCCTAACGGGAATAAGCGGGAGAAAATGAATGAATTAAATAAACATATCAAGCACTAGGACCTCAAACACCCAACATCCGACTAAACACAGAGCAGAGCAGAGAGGCAGGCAGGGGCATTCGGGAGCCGACAGGTGCAATTCACCTGGGCAGATTAGCCAACTGCACTGCTTTGAGCTAATGGTATACAAAAGGCTCAGGCATCAGTTTGTAATACACAATTCATTCATTTCTTTAAATTCAAAATCGCCACATAATACTTGATGATATTTTTTGTAATGTAATAAAGTACTACAGTGCATTGTTCCAAATAAAGTTGATATTTTGCTCATACACCTTTTAAGTCCTACATTGAGTTTTGATGAGGTAGAGCAAGCATTTTAAAACTATGAGGTAAAAAGGTTTTTGTGTTTGTGTTTTCTTTCTAAAGAAATTCATGTTTTAAAGTCCTTTTTCAGGGAGGGCATGGACATACAAACGTAATAATTAATAATCTTTTGCCTTTTTTCTAGGGAAACGATGAAGTCCTCTTTGAGACATGTGGAAGATTGTACAGTGGGAGATTTCACCGTACGACAAAGTGAGGGTTAGAGGAGCCTGGACCAGGTCTGCACTGGGCGGAGGACCAGGTTGTCATGAAGTGGACATTGCTCTTCTGTTTGATCTCTGCATTGAATATGGACTTTCCACCACATGGACTTTGCACCAAACCGGAGGTACTTTTTTGAGGTTCTTCAGAAAAGTGTTGATGGAACTTAATGGATCCACACGATCAAAAAAAAAACTTAAATGCTGAAGAAGTGTTGAATAGAGCACTGGATTGTGACATCTCACCTAGAAGTGGGTCATATAATAAAATGTAGATACTATTATAAAAGGTGTTTTTAAGATGTGCACAATTTGAATACAGAGTATATTGTTGTGCAAATGCAACAAAAATAGCTGAATAAAAAAATGAAAAATATTTTTTAACTTTTCAAATTAGAGGATAATGTGATATGCATTTTGAAAATTTGACAGACATTTTTTGATAATTAAACCTCAACTAATACGTTTAAAGACGTCTTAACACAATGGTTGGATGAATGTCATTATCAGGAAAAAAAAAAGTCTTCATTTTGTCAACCTGTTTTGTTATATCTTTGACCTTGCTATACTTGTCTGCTGAGTTTGGTATGTGTTTGCATGAATTTGAACACTTTTTATTGTTGACAAATGACATTTTTGTGTATTGCTGAATTTATATTTTTCAGAATAAATTAAGTAAAAACAAACATGTTGTAAATATTTGAGTTTAATGCAAAATGGAGGTTTAGTTGTGAAAAAGTCATGCTTGAATGGCATATATTAACAACAATTTTAAACATATAAAAGTCATGCTCACATGACATGCAATTCTATTCCCAGAGAGCATAAGTAAAATGTAAAGCAGTAGCATAATGTTTTCGAAAGTTGTGATCATTAAAAAGTCATGCTCACGTGGCATGTATTAATATCCATTTTATTACTTAAATTTGTCTCTAACCAAAACATGACTTTATTGCTTGCAACCGCTTTCCATATCTTTTTTATGCAGAGCTAGTAACCTTTTTTTTTCAGTGTGGTTATTTGAAAAATGAAGACTCTGATTGATACATGTAGGGTTCAAAAATGTTACATAGACACTTTTAAAAATCAAAAACAACATGTAGAGACTTCTGTTTTTACTTTTTACCTTTATTAAAACATGGCAGCCTGATTTGGATGTGATATGTGGGCCTCGCGTTTTTGTAACTGTTTAAATCAACTACTGATCATTAGTGACTGGATTGGAACATCCTTTACTTGTACTGTTTACTGTCTGTTCTACATAAAGCATAAATAAATCATTATAATACATTAATATAATATTGCAAAACACACATACACAGACACACACAAAACATGTAAATGACAATCTGCCACTTGTTACTGTGAAATGCCACCAAGAAGAGGCGGGGCTTATCAGTTCTGCAGTTTCAAACAGGAAGTCAATGGATCTGTTTCTATCATAAAGTCGTTTTAAAGAATATTGCAACAACAAAAAGAACACAAAAGACAAAATGTAAAATGATTATATGCTATAGTTCAAAACTGAATTCCTGAAAAAACAAAACACTTATATGTCCCCTTTAAGACTTTCAATGTCAAGATATGTCAATGTCAACATGGCAGGAAGAGGAGAAATATGCTACGATTAAAAACGGCAGGCCTCGTATTGGAAAATGGGCTGCTTAAATCAAAATGGCAATAATGAATTTATCAAACATCTTGTCAATCCTATTTACAGAACAGTTTTGTCTATAGTTTATATAGTTCGTATGCACATAACAACTTCTTGTTGTCATTAGTGGTATAATTATATCTTAACATTCTTGCCATGTATAGATGGAATATTGCTGTAGTCAAGTTCGAGCTGTGTGGACTTGAAATGTGATGTTTTTAAAATACTCCACGGGTGTGAGCGTATTTTCAGCCTTTGACAACAAGAAGATGAAGTGGTCTAAAAATGGAGAAGAAAGCTGCCAGATTGTTGTCCATGCTCTCTTTGGAAATGAAGGGGATAGAGGCAGAAGCGTCTTTCACGACAGCGTTCACCAATTTTCACAGAGAAATATCAATCCTGCCCAAGATACACATCACTGTTTGTTATTAGTAGTAGTAGTAGTAGTAGCAGCTGAAGTAGTAATATTTGATGTGGTATTAGTAGTAGGAATAGTAGTTGTAGTAGTAGTAATAGATGTGTAAGAAGAAAGTAGCAGACAGTCTTTCTAGTCACAAGTGGGACAGGTGTCTCAAGAGAACAGTGACGTTTCACTTTCATATTCAGGATGTGAGCATGTTTCCTCTCAGTATGAAAGACATCTCCTCATAATTCATGTTTTTTATGCGTTATATAACTAAGCGTCACACAGGAAGTAGAGTTTGATAGACAATTGTATTCACATGTTTTAATGAGGTAAAGAGTCTAAAAATATCACCTAACTTTGACATTACCAATCCAAGCAGCTGAAGTTTTGCAAAACCCACTTCTTATATATTTTTACACTTCATAAATAAAGCCAGACTGCGGAACATTCCTGATGATGTGCCTATGTGGCAACTGTCGCAAAACGCTGATAAACAAGCTGCTAACGCTCAATAACTCACAGTCACAGGCAAAGCTGTTTTCTAACAAGTATGACAAGGGCCCTAAACCAAAGCAACCACATCTGCATGGAGACAAGCAGGAAGAAGCCCGCCTCCAGTCCAAGTTACGAGTCAGGTCTATGAATAGGCAAGCTCGTTCACAGTAAGAGGTGGGCAATGTATCGAAATGAAGTTATATAGTGAATGTTGTTTTGAAGTAGGGCTAGGACAATATATGTTTTTTGTTGTATCATATAGTGTCGGGAGAGGTATCACAATACTTTAATGACGTGTTGCTTATATTGAAGCTGCAGTGCTCCGCTGTTAGATACATATATTCTGTAGGAGAGAACAACGAAGTGCTGATCTGCCAACCAGATGGACTTTAATGTGGGTTTATGTCACAAGTCCAAATGTGTTTGTGACTAAGTTACAGACAAAGCCAGTGTCAGTGTCAGTATTGTTAATAGCTTTGCTGCTGATTGATTAAAAAGGGAATGAAGCATTTGTTACAACGTTAGCCATTAATGAGAATTTGCATTTTTACAAATGCCACACTGATTTACAGTCAGTTTCTAACATTTAGAAACTTGTGCATTATATTTAAATTCATTCAGGGGAAATTTGCAATTCCTAATATTGAACCATAATACTTAGTGATAACATTTTCTTAATAATATCAATATCATATTGCAATATCAATGTAATCATACATAACAACATATTTTAATCGCAATACATATTGTGTCGGGCCTGTTATATCATGATTGTTTTATATCGTGACAAAAGTGTATTGTCCCAGCCCTATTTTGAAGATAGAACATTTGAAAATTGAGTTTGTCATTTATTATATAAAATGCTACAAAAAGCACTGATAAAAATGAAAATGAGGCAATATTTCTGCACGTTTGTGATTCTTTTTAAAGACATGTCACATTTGTCTGATAATTAAATCTCAAATAATTTGTTTATACATTTCTGTTGGAGCAATCGTTATCGGGATCATCAAAAAAAATATATATCAAGGTATTCATACTTCTCAATATCGAGGATGCTTTTTTTTTTACTAGCTCTTTTTCAGCAAACGGAATAAGCAAAAGAAATAAATGCTTGTATTTTATTCTATATTTTGGGTGAAATGTTCTGCAGCAATAACAAAACAAATATAATAATAAACCGTTTTAAGGAAAGATGATGCAACATTAAAAAAGACATTTGGAAATTTGTGGAGAGAAAACACAATTACATTACTTACCCTTTTCATTACCCAACAACATGACCAAGTCAGAGCACCCAAGGGACTGTTGCAATGGCACAACTATCAATAATTCATGTGCTCATATATTGGGCAAATACTAGCGTGCCATTATCAGACTACTCTACATAATGTTACTGAAATGGAGAGGAAAGAGCCTGCGGCCATCTTGAATAGCCCAATGATCGTTATTCAGCAGTGGTTAATTGTAATCGTTCAGGAAAAGACTACAATACGAGACTCGGCAGACCAATGAAATTAATGGGTTGTTGTTTAAGAAATTAATTACAAATGTGTAATAGAAAAGGAATTGTGGTATTAGCATTTTGATGAGCTGAATTTCCAAGGCGGAAAAGAATGTCAGGGAGGTAGTTTTAGAGAATCCCCGTTTTGACAGGGCTTAATGGAAATTGCCTTTTAACTGACATATTTAGTGGTGGCGGCGTAATGTCCCTAAGAGTCTCTTGTATTGATTCTGGATGGCACTTTTCAATAGCACTTTTCCCTCATTTACATCATTTGGCAGCCAATATTCAGTGTTACTCTTCATCTTGTTATGTGCTTGGCGGTGGAACGGACTTATACTTCTATTCAGCCTGTGATTATATGTTTTGTTTTTTACTTGCTTTAATAAAAAATTTGCAAACGGATAACTACAAAAAAAAAAAAAACACTGTATAAAGGGGTAACAGTGAGTCACAATGGTATAACAGTTAAGGCTCGTTTGAACTGGTTTGTTTTGGAGTGGATGGGGTGGTTCACTGTTATAAGTGAACCGTATCGTCCCATATGAGGGATCCAGAGGGGGCCGTGAGAGGCACTAGCTCCCAGAAGGTGCAGGCTTGCGTTAGGCCCCCGAAGCACTTTAGCGCAAGATGATTGGACAGGAGAGAACAATAGAAAGCAGAATGGCAAAAATCTGATATAAACAGAAAATAATCAGTCCTCACCAACGTCGACTTGATCTGGTGATAAGCCGCTGTATTTCCAGTGATGGGAACTTTATTTGTTGAGCTGACAGACTTAAAAAAAAAAAAGAAAAAATTGCACACTTTAGCATCTGCTATTTCCTGCTATTTCACTGTATGTCACTCACGTCACATTATATTTCCGGGGCATAACGCGTCTTACATAAAGAGACATGAAAATATGACATAGAAAAGCAGAGAATAAAAGCAGAAAAAGCTGGCAATAAACTGGACGTAGTTTCTTGTTAACTTAAAACGTCTTTTTGTGAATTGCCTCATGATTAAAAAGTATAATTCAGGTACAATTTAGATTTTATTTATTAGTGTAGCCTGAGGGGGCGTGAAACCACTGCTTTTTGACTTAACTAGCAGTAAATTAAATAACAAAACAAAAGCCAACAACGCCACCGGGTATAACCCGGAAAATAATAAAATAAGGACACACAGGACACACATTGTGTGTTGCAATCATTAGGAGGCATGGTATTATTTAGTCAATTTATTAAATAGATAACCATTTAGTTGTTGAGATTGTTGACATTAAAAACATTTGTTCACAGCTGTTCACAATTGCACATTTTCCCATTCTTTTTCAATTGCACATGATGCACTCATTGCACCTTCCCTAAATAATGGTCCATTAGGAAATAAAAGCAGTAAGGACAGGCGACGGATATGACGGATATTGACAGGATCCAAAACAGGACCAAGGCAAGACAGAGGAGGGCCACGGCTTGACCAGCCCCCTTTACCTGGATGGTTTAAGATAATAATCTCCCTGAAAGACTACCACAGTGTGATTGTTATGATCTATTTCATTGCAGACACCAGTTGACGCCCACCCTTGACGGGTGAAGGATTACAGGCTGGACCCAGAGCCGGCTACGACACGTTTGGACCATAGACATAAAAAATAATGGACAGACTGTCGTCGCTCCGCCCCATTCATGAAAATGCGGCTCAGTCATGGAGAATTCAAAATGGCCGCGGGTTAGCCCCCACCACTCCCCCCTCGGTGGGGAGGCGGGGAGAGGCCGAATTTGGGGCGGCCTTTTGCTGACGTACTGCCGTCGTAGCCTCTATAGTTACCGCCCACTCGTAGGTGTTTGGCTGCGCCGTGACATTTCCGGCGCGTAAAGCCCGCCTTCCTCATTAGATATTCAAGAACTTTAAAAAATCACAGCGGCTAAACCAGCCTGGTTCAAAAAAATTCACCCCCCTCAGCGTTGTCACAGAGCCGTAAGCTAACGTTTGAGACCAAAGCCGTATTTTGAGCCAGGCTCTAAAGTAGGTTTTGAAACGTCTAACTCCCCATTGACTTGCATTGAATAATTCTACTTCCGCAGCCAGCCCCTAGCGGTCAGCACCAGATTGCAAACATGGCAGCCTACAGTCGGCGGCTCAATTTGAGCGCGGTAGCCTCGCCCACTGGTTTGGACCCCAGCTCTGAGGGTTGCCAGACACCAACGCACAGAACAACAAGGCTACATGAAGCAGTGACTCACGGGGCCGTAAGCCACGCCGCAGCACTAAAATAACACATGCATTAGTGGCTAGAAAACATAAACATTGCAGAGAACCACGAATGATAGCTACCTGAAGCAGCAGAGCACGGGCGTAAACATGCCTAACCGGGGGCGGAAATGCACAAGGCAGAGGGCGAAGAAGAGCCTGAGAAAGGCTTTTATTGTCTATAGCGCCACCTACAGGACATAATTTACAATGGCGGAAACCTGTACTGCCACATTAGGAAAACATAGCAGACCACCAAAAACAGAAGCGCTCCGAGACACTCCAAAGTGAACTGGTCTGGGGGACCAGGGCCAGTTTAAACGTGGCTTTAAACAAATCTATAAAAAATATTGAATTTTACCGATGTGCGGCCCTCAAGGACGGAGGAGACAACATCGCAGAATTTGGCTTATTAATGATGGAGTAATCAGTTTGTTTAATTTATATAAAACAGAAAATCTTACTTTTGGATCTTACTTTTGGATTAAATTGAACAGGAAAATGTCAATTTTTATGCAAGTAACATTATGTAAACTCTAAACTAGCAACTTAACCAGTGTTATATGTCATGCTCATTCTTTCTTTCTTCTTCCTTTTCTTTTACTTTTCTTTTTTTTTTATACCATATTGTGAGATATTGACGTGCACAAATTTTTGATAGCGGGTCTACCACTTGCTTGTCTTTATGACGATGTTACGGCTTTGGCTGGAATGTCCCACAGTATGGCATTAAACATATCTACCTCCATGAAGACAGATCTGGTCAGGTCATAATCCAGCGTGTTTCTGAAAGTTTTGTTTTCCCACCGATATAGCGCCTGTAATTGATGCAAGAAGTTTAATGCCATACTTTGGAACACCACAGGAAATACAATAAGATCAACTGCCATCCATCATGTACAGCTGTGGAGTACTTCTTCCACCTGCTCTTGTTGACACACACAGCCATCGTTCTTGTTTCCATGGGTGGGCCGGAGTGCACTGTGTTAGCCTATCCCCGCAGGCAGACACATGACAAACCATTTCAAGTGCCCCGTCTACGATGCCTCAGAAGTGATGAAGACGGCGGCGACCCCAGCGTGATGGCTACTCACCCTGCGGACATGTTGTAATGGATAGCATGATATGTCCACGGACCTTTGCCCACATCCTTCACCGGACGAAGGGTACAGGAGACGGTGTGGCGCGGGCCTTTATTTTGATTAGGACTTCCATTTGTTTTGTCCGAGGCCCGAGGTGCAAGTAGATCTTTCAGAGCAGCGCGGGGTTTTTTAACAAGCAATGACAAACAGCATCATACCCACCGACTCTCCAGGCTTTTTATCTTGCCGGCCCCGTTTGAACCAGGCCTTAAGGCGGAGGTATTGAAATAGACATTCCCCTCAGGATGCCAGACTCAGATAGGGTACTCTCTAATTCTAGCATCTTTTTGTTACAGAAGGAATAGCCAAAGGGAGACAGTGCTCTTGCCCCATTAAGGTTATAATAAGTCTATTCTTTCTAAGGCAAACCGTTATTGTGCACCTGCTTAGAAATTAGAATAATTTGATTTACGACAATGACCATCAAAATGTGTGAATATATTTAAGAGAAAAGACTTCAGCAGTGTTTAAAGGACACATATTATGCTAAATTCCCTTTTTGTGCTTTTGACCATGTTTTAACATTTGTTCCCTCATCAAAAACATTTGGATTTAGTTTAATTCACGCTTGTTTGATCCTTAGTTAGATAGTCCTCTCCCCTCAGAGCCACAAAAACTCTCCTCGATCTGTGATGTCACAGGTATAGCTCCAAGATCATCCGTCAAATCACGATCATTACAACTGTGTGCCTGCATTACCATGTCGAGGCAAGCTAGCATTTGTTTATCTCGCCTGCTGTGTGTAATTCCCTCTGCAGCCAGGAGATGGAGCCCATAAAGTAATCTTGTTTCTAAACTTGAGATGCCCAAGAGCATGTTTAAAGGGCAATAACAAACCTCTAAATTATAAAGACACACTGCATGTAACCTTTCTGGTAATGTGTACGCCACCTGCTTGTTATTATTTTATGAATGTTCTACAGTATGGCATTAAACTTAAATGGCATTTAAACTTATCTATCTCCATGGAGACAAGCAGGTAGTGTCTCCTCCCAAAAGTTAGTGCACCTTTAACGCAAAGAGAAATTTAGAAAAATCTGACGTTAAAGCTTAAAAATTCTTCATGCACAAAGTTATAGCAGCAAGTTGGCTAGAATTAGTTAAAAAAAGAGAAAAAAGTTTTACCTAAAGTGACTTTTGACTGAAATGTAGTGAGCAATACTTCATAATGCTTCACTTTTATCCAACAGGGACTCCCAGGAGCTAAGGTTTTGTAACTAACACAACTCATTCCAGGTCCTCTCATATCTGCATTAAAATCACATTTATTATTGATTAATAGTGTTTGTGAGCCTCTCCTATGCTTTAAACGCTGACATTTAGTGTCACCTCCCAAACAGGATATGAATACATTTAGAAAAACTGTATGATCCTTTGACTCATGCAATTGATGCTTGTAAAGATTTGCACAATGTAAATATCTTGAATAATAATAAGCCTTGACAAAAGAGAGGATGAATAATTTAAGGAATAATTTATGATCTAACAGTGAAAGTTTGCAGAGCTGATGCACTTTGATGCACTGGCTCAACAGACAAATCTCTATTACAGAGGTTTGTCTTCAAAATATGCACAAAATAGCAACAATAAAGATTCAAAAATGTATATAAATTATTCGATTAAAAGAGGCATATTGTGCTTTTTTCAGGAGCATATAGTATTAAACTAGTTGTAGAATAATCCTTTAACATTTGGTTCATTGTAAACTGCAAAGTGACTACGTGACAAATAATTCCAACTAAGTACAGGGAAATGGTCGGGGAAAGGTGAAAACAGGAATTTTCAGAGCACTTGAGCCTCAAATGCAGGACAAAACAGGATTAACTCAAACATGCAGGAATCAATCAAAATACAACTTGGAGTAACCGAAAGATGAGGCTACAATATAATCGTAAGAACTAAAGGAATATAATCATGACAATTTAAGAAGCCAAATCATTTCAGTGGGATGTTTTTATTTTTATTTTATCATTCTGATTCTGTTTGATTTCATAAACCTGTGTCACTATTGAAATTTTGTGTATGGTGTGAACTATGCCTAAATGTTGTTGTTGAAAGCCTGTCCTTCAATACTGTATTATTCTGAAACCAAAAGATAAAATACTTTAGATGCCAAACTTGTTTTGACTGTATTTTAGAGGTTTGACCATGACTTTAATCTACAAAAACATCACTTTTGGCAGTTTGTGTTCCATGTCATCAGACATCAAACGCAAGTATCGAGAGCATGAGGAATCTGATTTTCTCTCCAATAATGTTCATCCAAGCTTGTGTGTGCTGCCAAGTCATATCATGTAAGATTAGTTTTATTTCTCTTGTTTGATGTGATGAAAACGAAATGGTTATGCCACTGTTTTGGCAGTTTTGCAGAAGAATATGGTGAGCTTGATGCTTGTTTGTATTTGATCTAAACATGTATCAGTTAGTGTTTTATCAGATTTTTATATCATTTTATCTACTGTTACCACTTTAGATTACAGCACAGTGATAGCGTGATGGTAGGGTGGCAATAACACGGCGACGAAAAATGATGTTACTCATGGAAACAGGGTGCATTTATGAGGTATGTACCAAAGATGCGCCAAAAATAAAAACTTTGGTAGATTTCAATGAGTAACTTATTCCACAGGTCTATTAGTCAAACCTGGAGCAGTGCGTGGGACTGAAGTGGAATTAACGCACACTTGTTAAGGAGGAAGCACTGAGTCAGGAAGACAGCTTGTCTCTTTAGTCTCCTCACATGTCCTCGCATTTCGCAAGTTTTTATATAAACATGTGCAATTTGACAAGTCTCTCCTGTCCTCCTGCCTCTGATGTGTTTGGTACCATCTGCACCCCCATTTAAGACCTGAAGTTCCACTAAAGAATTTAGTACACAGACATTGCACATGTTTCTGAGCAGTAACACACACACACACACACACATAATTACGGCTAATAGTGCAAGCAAGCAAGCAAGCAAAGTGTATTTTTCAAACGCAAGGAAGTCACAAAGTGCTTAATCAAAAAGAAGTTAAAATACAGAAAGAAAACACACACACACTTACAGTAGGCAATATATACAACAACATAACAGTAAAATCGGCCCCTAAATATTCTGTAATTAAAACGATTGTGCAATAAAGAATAAATTGTGTTTGCCTTTGAATGAATCAACACATTCCAATGAGTGCAGGGAGGTAACACGTTCCAAACTTTAAATCTGAATTTCTCCGGGATTATTTGTCCTGTCAATAGAGTGAAAAACGAAGAAAAAAATTATCCTGGCACTTCTCTATGTCTGAAGTCCACTTGTCTGTATTCTCAGTTATGAAGAAAATTGGGATTAATTTGTTGTAGCCCCACCCAAGTATGTAGTACTGTGACTTATTTCTAAAACACCTTTGTCCTCCATGCCGTATATAACAACAGCAGCTATTTGTGAATAAAGAAACTGGCTGTACAGAGACTATACATTTAAGAAGGCATTTTGTGGGAAGAAACTGTGACTATCCCAGACAATTGTTTCTCTGTCATGGTTCAGTATCAGAGTGAGTGCAAGGACTAAGCTGTGTGGCTAACAGTTCATTCTCAAATATGCTCTTCATTTATGGTTCAGAATCTGGTACAGGCCCTTTAATCCTAACCTTAATCTAGGATCAAGAAGTACAAGAAGTGGTTTTCAAAGGCTTGGGAAGTACTTAATTAAGGGGTTGGGATATTAATTATTTACCAAGCCTGAATCCTTCTTAATGAAGTCTTAGTTCTTTATGAATTCAGTTTATGTTCAAGCTTAA
Source organism: Rhinogobius similis (assembly GCA_019453435.1). Taxonomy (NCBI): domain Eukaryota; kingdom Metazoa; phylum Chordata; class Actinopteri; order Gobiiformes; family Gobiidae; genus Rhinogobius; species Rhinogobius similis. The sequence goes on from CM033620.1 coordinate 46,831,796, forward strand.
TTGGCTAATTGATGTTTAGTTATCCTAAAGTGCTACCTTTGTTTTTCCAAATTTGAACTCTGAATCAATCCAATCTTTTGTTTGAAGCAAGAAAAGTACTCGCTAAAAAACTTTGAACTTGCACATTGACTTTAAATTGCTCTTCTTTAGTCTCGAGTGCCATTACAACAATCCGAACATGTATTTGAAAGAGATGGCAAAGTCGAAGGGAACAAAGCGGTGATTGCATTATGTTGAGAAGAAAGTGTTGGGCTGAGGAGCCCCGCGAAGTGTTCGAAGATAGTAGAAAGTCGCGGATGTTTAAAAGCTTTTCACTGAATCTCGCAGGTCGGTGCTATTAGCCTGTAGCCAATGAGGCGGCTCACCTCCGGGCCAAACGACTTTGTCTCTGAGTAGATGTGGTGGGCGGTGGGCAAGGAGAGCAGGTCAAGCACATAAAAAGCAACTCTATCACTACCACTACCACTATGCAGCAGTGGGAGCCATTTGAATGCAGAATTACTTTAGAAGAATTGAATTGAGAAGTACTTACCTGCAAATGTACCCACGCATTTCATAATTTAGAACAATTATCTATGCAAGCTTTTCTCACTTCTTCGGATTCTAGGTTTAGTAGTAGAAACTGCACTTCTATATGAAAGTAAAAGCATTGTTAATTTTGTTTACGTCCTTAATCCTCTATGTTGCCTCCATGTGGTGCCGTAATTGGCTGCATGCTGCGCCTCGCCCCATGTCAGTCCGATCTCCTCAAGCTCAGCGATTACTGTATGTCGCATTGTTGTTTTTGGGCGGCCTTGTTTTCTCTTTCCAGGTGGAGCGCTACTCTGAGGTCTAGGTCCACTCTCAGAACATGACTGAGCCACTGAAGGAGTCTGTGTTTGATCGCTTGCACAACACTTTCTTAAAATTGGAAATTTTGCTGCGGCAGATGTTTCTGAGGCAATCGTTGTGGCAAGCATCAATCTTGTTCATATCACCTTTAACAATCTGCCAGCATTCAGAAGCAAACAGTAAGACTGGTTAACAATGCCATTATACAGTGTTCACTTTGTCATAATACTGTACTGGTGTGACTTCCAGATGGCTTGAAGTCTGGTGAATGAGACACAAACCTTTCCTAGCCTTGATTTGTTATCTTTTTGAGCTGAATTATCTCCGCTGACAAGATGTCCCAGGTGGGTTAATTCCTCAATCAAGTCAAGTGGCTCACCATTTACTCTGATTGGTGAGTCACGGGTGGTGTTGATGAACATAACGTGAGTCTTGGAGGCATTGATGGTCAAGCTCGTTTTACTAGCAAAGTTGTTCAGTCTGATAGTTTCTTTGTAGTTTGCAGAGTGGATAGTTAGTTTTGAACACCACTCAAATAAAAGCAATTCAAAGAGCATGACACAAAACAGATTTAACAGACGTGTGTTCCAATTAAGGCTACGTTCACTCACCATATCAAAACTGGTACTAAACAGACAAAATCCGGGACTAATGCTGGATTAGTTTGGATTTTCCAAATTCTGACTGATAAAATCACACTGGAGCAGCCTTACATCTCAGAAACTTTGGGAAACATTTCAGAACCCTGAGTGTACCCGAGTTAGCCAATCTAACATGCTGCTCCCTGTGTTTGGATAAAATGTAACATCCGGCAGTTAAAATATTGATAGTACTTGTGTTATTTTCCCTTTAGTTCCTCTCTACAGTCACTGACTGTGAAGCTGCCCCTGTGCTGTTGTTGAGCCTCTGCAGTTAGAAATGCGCTATTATAAAAGATAACCTTTGGATTCAATTTTGAAAATTGACTTATTTTACAGACTGGAAATGTGCCGTGCTGACCGATGTCAATGAGCTTACAAATATAATAACACTGTCCGGGTTAACAAAGGAACTTAATTGGATTCACATTTTGGTTGATATGAGCACTTTCGTGGTTTGTATAATTTGATTTAAGTCATTTCAGAAAAAATAAGTAATGTATTGGTCATAGCTTTTGCGACTGGAACACAAAAACTCTCTCCGAGGTTTTGACTTCCGACCTCTGAGGATAAATAGAATGCAGTATGAAAGGACCAAAACAGGTTAAACCGGGTCTATATAACTAAACTGGGCTCAAACTAGAATCAAACTAGACAAAATTTCTACATCCTTTAAAATTATGTAATTACAATTCCCCAAATCTTTTCCTCTACACATCCACTTTTTACTAATGCCATTACAACTGAAATGTCACATACCTCAAAACGGCAAATATCAGTACAACGCTGCTAAAATTAAATGCTTCTATTAATATTACCACATCTAGCACTAGAACTCCTGAATACATCTATCACTAGCCCTATTCACCAGCCGCCCTGCACATTTGTAGCAATTTGAATACTGGGTAATTTTACAAGATTTGAAACGTTTCATAAGCCTAATTTACAATAATCGTTTCTGATCTCCTCTCTACTTATCTCACTTAAGTCATTACGCCGTTATAAAGAGCTACAGCCGTCGGAATATTGATGTTAAGAAAAGCAAAAGAGGTCTTATTTTAGGCTCCGTCTGTAGATCTTCAAACCCATCCATTCCCCCGCGAGGATCCTGGTGCGTGATCGGCTCAGACAGGCGTATGAGCAACACGGCGGTGACACTATCTCTATTATGTGCGCTGGGACTGCGGGGACGTGGGATATGAGGAGGTCAGAGGCGGGGTAGTTTGGAGATGGGATGTTTCACTGTCTTTGTTCTTCTACGGGGATTTGTGAAAGAGATTTATCAATACGGCTGGGTTCAAGACCAGAGGGAAGAAGGTGTACTATGTAACCTGATGGAAGGTGTGCCGCCTGCCTGTCTCCATGGAGATGTTATTGCTTTGTCTGGTATGTTCCAAAGTATGGCATTAAACATTTCAGTGCCACTTTATAACACCTTAATTTGCCTTAATTCATAATGAACAAATATTTTATTAAGAATGATCCAGGCTTAGTAACAACTTAAAGGTGCTGTGCATGATTTTTATAGTCTTAAAATGTTCGGAACATCCTAAATATTCATTGTTTATAAACACTTTTCACAATAAGTTTTCTAAGCTAACAAACATTGGCATGCTAACAATGCACTTCCTGCTTCACTGAGAATAAAATGCTTGCAAATATTCGACCCGAATAGATGCGAAATAGGGATGAAACACATTTTACTTTATTACATGCAATAAAATGGGTACAGGCCATTTAATAAAAGTTTTGTTCCTTATGAATGTTTTTGTTCATGCTTTATTAAAGGTTTTAAAAGTGTAGTTATTATAAAGGGTTACCGACATACTGTGTCTACTTATGCACATGGAGAAAAGCTGGTGATTCCACAATAGGCCGAAATGCAGGTCAGATCTGTGGAGAGGCGACGCAGCTCCCACTAACAATTTTCGAAGGTATTTTTGATTGATAAAAACCGAAAGTTGAAGAAATGCATATAAATACATATGTTTAATACCATATTGTGAAATATTCCAGGCAAATAATACCATCTCAGAAGAGAATAGAGAAGGTGGCCCAACCTCCACCAGAAAAGTTACACAGTGCAGTTTTAAATAGCAAGTAAAAGTACAAATTATGTGATTCAAAGGAAGCCATTTGAGAACTTTTGACCGTCGGAAGACAGAATATTTTGCTTTCACTTTCTTTTGTCACTCTGGAACCCGTGGATATACTACAACCACTCTTAAGTTAATTCTAGCCTCAAGTTTTAGGGATGAAAATTTAGCACCCTTCTCATAGCACTTAACAATATACAACAAAATTTGTCTTTGGAATAGGGAAAAATCCTCAAACATGAAGCAGAAAGCGATACTTTCTCCTCCTGGTATGACAAAAAGACAGTCAGATATTGGTTGTAGGTGCAACTTACAAAGCTAAACTAAAGATACTCAAACTAAAAAAAAAACAAAAGTAAAATTTCCTTCCAGACCTGGTTCCACCTGTTTTTACATAATCAGTAATAGCTTTGATTCAACTCTTGCAAATTAGCATAACACATCCAAAACTTTCCTGGAAAAGTAGCCACAGTGACCTCTGCAGATGGCCAGTCACCTGTGGTCAGCACCTGGGCACAAACTTTCCCGAGAAGTCGCAAAAAGACACCATCTACCAAACCCGAGAAAGCGCCAAACTAAATAAATGGGGACAAAAGTGGCACAGACTGTATCGGGAGGCGAACAAAAGGCTTGAAGCGACGCCAATTTAATGATAAAGAATGCTATTAGCTGGAATTTTCTGTTAGTGCTTTGTTATTAACTTATTATGGACGGCTGCTGTGAGGGACAAAGCGCTCCAAGCTTGAACATTACAGTCATTACAGCAATAAGAAAATTATTTTTTTTATTATTTTTTTTTTTGTATTAAGCTAAAAATAAAAATCGACACAAAACTTTGATTAGAACCATTTATGTGTTGTTCAAGGACATTTTCAACCCTGCAGTTTCCCTTAATCAAGTACGATTATCAACAATCCAAATCCATATGTCTAAGACAAAACTTGTTTTGATGTTTGCAGATTGAAAGTCAGTGTTTGAATTGGAGAGAGAGAATTCAGTTTGGTCGTGTTTAGAGCTGTAACTAACAATTATTTTCGTGGTTGACTAGTCATTGATTATTTTTTGGTTAGTCAAACAGGTTATCAATATTTTTTTTTTTTGATTAGTTGACTAGTCAAATAACTATTTCTATAGAGGTAATGCAGAAATATTATTTTATTCCAAAAATTCTCCTCAACATTTTGAGTTGTCTGGCAGAATTAAATGCAGCACAACTGATAAAATGTGTTTCTTTGCATTTTTAGTTTTGCTCAAATCCACTTAAAATGTTAATTGAAAGTAGTTTATCCATTGTTGTGCCGACTGTGCAGAACTTAGCTAGCTTTTGTTTGCAACAGTTGGAGATTTAAGACACTTCAACTGCCGCACAAAAATTAATTTCCACATCACTTGGACTCAGAAACATTAGATTTAAGGCGAGAAAGATCATTAGTTCAACTGTGTGTGATCCAAAAGTCTGTATCAGTGATGAATATGAGCGTAGCTGAAGTGTTCCTGTTGTTTATCTGTTTATTTTTAGTTATTTATTTATTTATTTTTAGATCTCAGGTGCATAGTAAATATTTTGCAGAGGTGTAGACGTTTATATTTGTTAACAGACTTGCATTGCTCATCATTGACTCGCTGCAAAAATTCTGAATGTCATGATATCTTATGCATGACCTCTACTGTATATAAATACATTATCAAGCAAATAAAGTAGTAATGTGGTGATTAAAGGTCCCATAACATGCAAAATCGACTTTTCAGAGGTTTTAACCTTCCTACAGTGCTATGTGGGCCTCGTATGTGTGCCCAAAGTGGTTTTTTGATTGATTCCCGCATGTTTTCGCTAGAGAAACTAGAGAACTAGCTTCCCATGGATGACGCGGTGTTTAAGCCACGCCTCCGGGAAGCGCGCAGCCGCAATAATAAAAACAGCTAATGCTAGTGCTACACAGTAATTACACGATGGATACGACAGATCGAACAGTTAGCTTGTTATTTACCAAACGGCAACGTCCGTCGTCGAGGTACTGGAGCACGTCAAACTCCAGGTCAGATCCAGGACGTAGGACTCAGCACGACGCACCGTCAGGACGGATAAAATGTTTATTCCCGTGTTTGTGTATCGCTGTTTACCGGAGCACACGGCGCATGCGCATTATCTCCGCTCTAGGCTTCGGCACGGGTTGGGCGGGGGAGGCGCGCGAGTTGGGCGGGGGAGGTAGCCTGCTCTCTGTTCGGGGGGGTCAGATCTCAGAGTGAGCCGTTTGCTTTTGCAAGGAGGGGGGCCAGTCCAAGAAATAGGTGTTTTTTGGAAACTGTTATGTCATGGATATTGCACAACGCAAAATTTTATCAACAAAGCCCTTAGAATAGACTGTGTAAAGGGCAAAATAGCAGAATATGGGACCTTTAAAGGCTTATCTTTCCAAGTGTATTATTGCTGAAAACCTGCAATAGTTTATACCAACATTTTGATTTATTATAATACCACTGTCTTGTTATAAAAAAGATATTTTCGTACATGTTTTATAGACTGTATATTCCATATAACAGTTATGTAAATACAATTACAATAATTTTTTTAGAATTAAAGATTAGTTGATTAATCATTGCAACCCTAGACCTATTGTACTCTGTTTAGTTCTGGTCTAGTCCAGGTTTAGCTCTAGTTTAGTCTCAGTTTAATGGCAACTTTGATGTTAGGTGCATACTTGTGGAAAGTGAACAGAAATGTACTGTATTTGTTACGCAACCTACATAGCGTTTGAATAACTCATCTCTTACTAAACAAAGAACAGCAGGTATTCGATTCAAGCTTGAATATGACAATACATAGCGTGTTGTGTAAAATTAAAAAATGCACCCACGCATGTATAGCACATATGGATATACCATCAGTAAACATATACCCCAAAATGCCCTGGGAACTTCTCTGTAAAACTAGAAACAGCAATTGTATGTTGAGTTGTATCCAAGTAGTCAACTTCAGCCTGGCCTTGGACGTTTTTATTGCACTTTCTACACACTTCTGTCCCTCCCAGGCTTAGCACCGCGCATCAGGAGAAGGAAAAGTCTATTCCAAAACGTCTTGAGGGAAATGGCACCGTGGACAAACAGCAGAAACACCTTCAGTGCCCTCCCACAACTGCTCATGTGGCTCACTCTACTGCAATAATAAGACATGATATAAGAAAAGGGAAATCTACACATGGACTGACGAAGACTACAGAATATATTTCAGCAAGGATCAGCTTAAATATGTCTTAAGGGTCGAAAAAGCACATAGTTGTGGAGGTTGGCAATTCAAAATATGTGTCAAAGAAATAGTTGTTTAACATATCCAGGCATTCTTGAAAGGCCAGAGGTGTTTCTAGCAATGCACATGTACAGGGGCCCACGGCTGGATTTCTGTTCTGTGAAGTTAAAGACTTAACCTGATTGAAAAAGTTCAATTATTATTTACAAATTGGTAAATCATGCATTATTTCTATATTTATTGGCCTTTAAACATGACCTTGAGTATCTTTACTTTGGCATCTCGTGTTCTCGTGTTTCCCACAACAGGAATTGAGTTAAAGTTTCAACTACTGGCTGCTGAGGGAATTACATAGGTGAGATAAACAAATGTTTGCTTGCCCTGATATGCTAATCCAGACACACATGTAAAAAAACAGCGCAGAAGATGTCGGAGCTTGATTTATGATGTAACAAAACTGGGCAATTCAGAATGGAGTATTTTTTTAGGCTTAGAGGGAGAAGTATTAGTAACCAGAATTCAATAAACTTAATAAACTAAATCATGAATGAAGCTAAATACATCTAACCTGGCTCACACCAGATATGATATGTGTATCAATCTGAATTTAGTTCTACACATTATCAATCTGGACAGGCTCTCGCTGAAAGCTGTTGGAAAAATGTGCAATGTCAAGATGAACATTTGAACTGATTTCATGCAGCGTTGCAAAAGCGTAACAAGCCGAGAAATCAAGAAATCCAGTTGAGAGAATAGCACAGACTTCTTCCTCGTCCTCAAATGCACAAAGCATGTTTTCAAAAGCAAAATTGTCCCTAAATGTGTTGAAATAGGCCGAAGTACGAGGACGGCTCAAACTCACAAATATCGCGAGAATTCATAAAGCAGGGCCAGGTTAAAATACAACTTTAGGTTGTACTGATAAGGAAACAATATTATAAAATGGTTAAAAGATCATTTATAATGTGTCTTTTGTCTTTTATTTTTTTAGGCGTTAGGGTTTAGTATTGGTTTTGTGTTCTTATTTATGCAGAAGTTGCTCAGGGCACTCCTAAAAAGCTAAATCAGTTAATTACATCCGTATTTGTCAACCTGTTAACTCAAATTGAACATTTTCTTAAGGCAGACCTGGCAAAATGTAAGGCACATTAGTGTTCCTCAGCACGCTGGTTGAAAATGAAGGAAGTAGTTCACTAATATGAATGATTGCGTGATACTGTTTAAAAGGCTCAATTTCAGACTTCAAAATTAGAATTAGGAGAATGCCGCAGCTTGTCATTTTTGCATTGTGTATTTTGCTTTTCCACGGTTTGTCTGTACATCATGTTATCCTTTTATGGCATGTGAACTCACAGACTTGCTTCACATAAAACCTTTTCCAGGTAAAGGTCATGTTTTGAGTTGATACTCCTTTCCATATTGCATTTACGTGTGACTCAAAGGTGTTCTTAGGAAGGATGTCAGTCAGGCTGAGAAGATTTGGTTCTTATTATAGATTCTTACTGGCGTGCTGCTTGGTTGGAGGTGTCGAGGATGGATTTTCTGAGTCAAACCCAAGGGGGAAGACGGCTGTTTGGTGAAAGCGTGTGCCATTTTCTACTTCCGATTCCCCGGCGTTGCGGTGGCAGATGGGGCTCCGAAACCTGATGACACAGACAGAGAAACATGGAGCTGTTAAACAACCAGTGGACCAGTGTGGTACAACCCAAACCCTGGGGATGACCGGCTCCACTTCTGCGGGTCCGGTTCTCTCTGCTAATGAGCTACGAGTCTGCGATTTCAATGCTTGAGTGACGGCTTAGCAGGGATTTTTAAACACAACAACAAAAGAACCATATTTTCAATTTTGGATCTTGTTTGTTTACTGTTTGATGCTGGAAAAAGAATAATCTTGAGGAACTGGTGAACCGTGGGTCAGAACGCACACTGGCATGGTTCCATTTTGATGAAAAGTCTTGTGTTAGACCATGAGGAGGATTTCTTTAGCCGATCCTCTTCTTTGACCTCCCCATTGACGGAGATGAGCTGCAGCACAATTTCTCTGCGGGACCGGATAAAGCTGCTAATTTGCTTATTAATGCCTCTTGCCTCAAATTAAGATTAAATTTACTCAACTGTGAGGGCTTGGCAATGTTGCAAAAATACCTCAACTGTGCAAAACTAAATGTTATTAACCTATTAACTCATTCCAAGACTAGGGTTGTGACAGTATCAGTCTTTGTGCTGCGATTGTTGTGAGAAGAAATTTTTCAAACAGTTCTTCCACAATGTGACCAGCTTTATGATCCCAAACTTTCTAAATAAAAGTAATAATAATGTGACACAAACAGCTAAATAAAAGAGCACTCTATGTTTTACTTTTTTGGAGAATACACAGAATCTAAATTACTTACTTTTATAATTGTCATGAATATTTTTTCTTTAGTTCTTGCAATCAAACAAATAATCTTGACATTCCAATTCAAGATATGTTAAAGGAGAGACAATTTAACCCTGAAGTAGAACACTTTTGAATTGGAGTCTTGACAAAAGCGTTTTATCGTCACCATTGGCATGCATTGATGACTTCTTAAAGTACCCAGTTTCATTTAAGAGTAACTTACAAAACAAAGACTTAAAAACCTTGAAGACAAGAGTAGCAGGAACATTTTAACACAAAAAACAAGTTACAAAGAGCCCTTTTGGCCAATAAAATGAATAAAATAGTTTAGCATTACGGGCTGGTCAAAATATATGCACTATATTAAACGTACTTAAGTGTTTGCTAGTCCATTGTGTGTCCGCTCACAGTTCAACGGGAACACATCTTTTGAGAGGAGCGTACTTGACTCACTGTAAGAACGTGGAAAGTGACTTGGTGATTGAAGTATATTGAGTGTTGAGGGTTCGGTAGAGTGCAAGTATGATTTGTAAATAGAATATTATGGGGCATTTGAGTCCAAAGTTTAATGAACAGAGTTTTCGCCGTATAAATTATGTATTGACCACTCTTACGTATGCAAAGAACATTTATTTCTGCCACAAGGTCAGGCCGGGCAGATGGTTCACAGGCTGAACTGGAATGAACCGATTTAGAATGCCACATTAATCTAAAAAAGACTTTTTTCTCATTGAAATTAGGCAGTAGTCAGAACCAAAGTTGCACAGTAAGCTATGCTTTCGCCCAATCAGAGGGTTGAAGGTTAGAATTAATCGAGCAGCCTTTAAGTAAGTTATAGGTGCACTATGTAACTTTTGTGATTGAGGTCCAGATCACAATTATGCTTGTTATCAAGTATATTTAGTAACTTAAGAGGTAACTAAAGTCATTTTCTTCTTCTGAAAGTAAACTCTTGATTGCAATTAAATCAATTTCACAGTAAAAGCTACTGTCATTGACACACTTCTGATTGGCTGATACAGCGGGAAACACACACAGCAATAATTATTTGCTCTTATTTTTATTCCATTTCTATTCGGTATGGTATTTATTTATACACGGACAGCGAACAATAAACACTGACCTAAAGGAAAGATGCCTTGTACCAGGTTGAAGCAGAAGATGCTAATTTCCACCTGTAGTAATTTATTGTGCTGATGGATAAATATTTTTGTCAAAATTGTGATTTTAAAATTAATGTAATGCTTTTTAATACATTTCAAGGCCTTTTTTTTTTGGCCAAAATTAATTTCATCACTTTTAATGCTTTTTAATGTCAAGAGGAAACCCTATATCAGTTCACAAGATTGGAACTTTTTGTCAACTTATCCCAGAACACTTTTTAAGCCTATGTCAATCAGCAAGTGACCTCTCGAGAGAAGGTTATATCGAGCTTCTTTAAACTAACTGAACTTCTGATTAAACTTCAATCACCCTTGCCTTCAGCCCTGGTAGACGACATCCATCCATAACCCTAAGGCTGTAGGAATGTCTCAACAACAAGCGAGTCGTCCCTGCTTTAAATTTAATTACCCTCCCTCTTTGCAACCATAATTGTTTGTGACAAGACAGGACTGGGACTGTGACAGGGTAAATGATATGGTGCTGAGTAATTAATGCCTTTCTTAATTGGACTGGAAGCACTATAGGGTTACGTGCGGATGGCTGCTGTTCTCCTCTTCTCCTTCCGACGCAAGACTCGGGTGAATTGACGGCGGAGGGGGAGGAGGAGGAGGGGGACTGTTTTGAGATTTGCTTATTCTGTTGGGAGCCCACACACCTGCGTACGAGTCTGTGTGTGGAGAAGGGAGCTGTGTGGTGGCGACTGGCTTGTTTGTGATAACCCAAGGGAACAGCGAGCTCAGAGGAGATACAGAGGTAAGGCTTTTGGTGTGCCGGCTTCGTGCTTTTGTTTAATTACAGCGCTTTCCACATCAAGGCGCCTTTGAAAAATGTTATATATTTAAATGAGCTTTCTACTTACAGAATGAGGACAGTTGACTGGAAAAGAGGATTCACAGTGTTATTAGGGATTCAATAAAGTGCTATGTTTTAAATTGGACAGCAAACTGCATTTACGGGAGTAACTTCTAATGAATTGTCCTTTTTCATTATAGTTTGCAGATACTATACTTCTTCACCTGCTTGAGTGATATGTTTGACAGTGCAACAATACTATTACTTGAGTGTTGGCAACACTTTCCATTGTGAGCAAGTTCCTAAGAGACAAAAGGAGACAGACTTTCAGGAGGTTTTAACTATTTGATAATATTTTAACACCCCTCTCCATTAAATTAAAGAGTGATTCATGCGTATCTTGAGTAATCTTTATTAACTGTGGACAAGACACCATTGCTCCGTCAGTCCAGGTCTTCACAGCTCCCCCATCCTATGTCACCAAACGATGACATAGGTAGGATTCTACAGCGTTGCGTTGCCATTTTGGCTGAAAAGAAAATAATCCCTCAGTCTGCTATTGTAAACTGCAGCTGCAACATAACGTAAAGGGGCCAGCACAAATCATCACCACGGTTTTCAACACAAAAGTAACCGGACTCATTTTATAAATTTGTCATTTTAGATCAATATTGAATACAATTAAAGATGTACAAAATACTACATAAGTCATGTTTCCATTAGCGTAGTACGGCACGGAGCGGGACGGTCTGAGGTGTTTCCACTAAACAAAAGTGAGCCCTACCGACCCGTTTGAGGGGCCGAAGGGGGCCGCGAGAGGTAATAGCTCCCAGAGGGTGCCGGTTTACGATTGGACGAGCAAGATCGAAAGAGAATGCAGACGTAGGTGACAAAACTGCAGAAAGAAAATATAAAGAAAAAATAATCATTCCTCACAAAATGCTGGCTTGATCTTGTGAAAAAACTGCATATTTCCAGATTTCAAATTCCAGATTTCCAGACCATGACCAGATTATTACTCTTAAATTCTAGCTTTCCTAAATACTATTTTACACTTATTGGAGTCATTTCTCGGACCACTATTTGTATTATTATATTTATGGAATATAATAATACATGTACTCTTGACTACATGTTATGCTGCTCTACACACCTCTGCTCCAATGTAATATGTGTTCTGACACCTTTCTTTCAAAAGCAATAACTTTTGCCATTTGATCTTCATTCTACACTTTCCATGTTGCTGGGCCACTGAGCTTTTCTTGGACCACTTTTGATAGATGCTCACCACTGCAGACTGGAACACCCAATAGATTTCGCCGCAATTTTAAAAATGCTGTGACCCAGTTGTCTGACCATTACAACTTGCCCAACATGCAAATCGTTCTCCAATTTCTCTTGTATCTGACACTTTGATAGACAAAAATCTGTCATAATGTTATGAAACCAAAGCTATATCAGTCCCAACTTTCAATTGACCTTGTGATCTTGTATCCTCTGTCGTAGATTTGCAGATAATCACTGGACTAGAAGACTCATCACGATTACATTGCGAGCCGCTGCCACTTTTATCAAGCTCTCCTTCATATCTCCTCAGTGTAACAGCAGACTGCTACTGATTCTAATCCCCAGCGGCCCGAGCGAGCGACGGAATTTGATACTATGAATAGACGTTGTCCGTTGCTTTAATACGGCACCAGTCCTTTCTTCCCGCCTGTAATAAGACAATAGACAGGACTTAAGCTTAACAAGGGCGCGCGCCAGACGAAACCTGCGATAACGAGGATCCTGACAGACAGCTAAGGTATAAGAAGGTAGGAGACTAGAAGCTACCTCTCTCATTACCAGCACCTCACCCCGCTCCTCCAAAAAATCTTACCGAGAATGTATGCCAGACGCCTTCTCCCACCGACAATGATTTGACGATGCTAGCAGCTTGTTTTCCCATTTTGATGACACATTAAATCCTCATGACAGCCGAACTTTAAGGATCAAATGCCGTACATAATGTGTCATGCCTCTTGCACTTCACAGCGGTATCATAAGATAAAACATCACACAGAACAATTGGTGCCATCTTTTATTCAACACGTATATTTTGTTAGCTGCAGTGAGCTCGCAGTTACTGTGTGGGAGTAGGAAGTGTATGGACCAGAATTGCTCAGTACAGTGCTTATTGCAACAACATGTACTCAAAACTTTTGTGCAGGACAACAACTTAAGTGCTTGCAGTTTGCTTTTCGCTCAGTGTGGGGGCAAAGGTGCAGATAGATACACAGTGTAAAGAATAAAATCATCGACAATATGCATACATTTTAAATATACAAACTTTAACATAAAACGAGAATGGGGGCTAACTCAGACTCTTATATCATTTGGTAACCATCCATCACATTCTATCGTCTAATGTATTACATGCTTTATTTTTTTACAAAGTTCAAATAAATTAAAAACATCTATCTACACTTTAAATAATAAACAACTATGAGCTATGAACTATGAGATGTAGTCGGGCTGGCAAGTACAATTAAACGTGTATTTTGGAACCATGCTTAGCTCCCAGATTTTCCATGGGCGTGATTGACAGACGAATCAGAGAAACACATGGTCTGTCCGTGTCAAAACAAACATGCTGACGAGGAAACAGGAATGAGAAACAGAGCAGACTGCTGACTAGTCAATGTATGAAGCACTAAATGCTGTTAATTCGAGGTAAGAGAAGTTTGAATTAGTTCTAAATGAAATATACATCAATAATCTGGACAGCCATTGTACAATTAAGGGTAAGGCAATTTTGTTTTGACAGACAAAGAAAATATATGTACCTCTCGATGCAGGGCAACAACGTCACATGTTTCGAGGGAATTTTGTTGGAATTTTTTTTCTTAACACCATGTCAAAGTGCCCATTATTCACAAGGAAATAGTAACTGCTGGCGAAACTGTGGCTGCCAGGTGGCCCATCTTTACCATGTCTTTTGGGACTGTCCTGCTTTTTGACATTGTCATTCCACTCGATTTCAGAACTATGCATTTAGGCCGTAAAACTCCTGCCATGGACACAGTAAATGGATATCTTTGGAGGATACTTTTGGGTGTGGGGAAAAGGGCCGTTATAAAGACATGGCGGACACAAACTGATCCAACGATTGGACTGGATTCAAATTAAAACTGACATACGACAAATGGAAAAATGACATTCAGACTTAATTTGAAAATCAACTTTTGACAGACTTTGGACTAGGTGGGACTTTTGTTTCTATTTGAAATTTTTAATAGATGTCCTTTTCTACCTGCGCTCTTTGTATTTTGTTTTTGCTCTGTGGTTGTGCACTATGTTCTGTGTTATATGAGTTTAATGTTTTCAAAAAATCTTGTCTTTCTTGTCATTTCTGTCTACTTTTTACATTTCAGAAAATGAACTTCAATATCTAGTCTCATGACAGGACTCACCTCAAGTGTTAAATAAAAATCTCTTCAATAAGCTGCCTCTTGTTGGGTGAAGAATGAGCCTTGTTTGTTTGATGGCAGCGTCTCAAAGTCCACAAAGATGTTGGTGAGAATGTCAGCGATCAACACTCTCTTTTTTGTTTTTTTTGTTTCTGCCAGACTGACAATGGTCTGCTCTGCTTGGGCCTGAAAAATTGGGTCTCTCAGCAGGATGGGACCGGGATGGTTCTCCTTCTGCTCCATTGGCACTCAAATGGACCAATCTGTCTGTGCACAAACATTGAGGGGGTTAATAGGATGTTCACCTTGGGGATGCCAAACTGAGAAAGCGCCCTGTGGGAAATGTCCAAAGCCCCCCCATGGGTCCTCCGCCGCACTGCTCCTGATGCATGGGGGCTGTGAGCATTAAACTTTAATGGTCCAAGGCCTTATTCTGCTGCATTTGTACAAGTAAACGACACACTTTTATTGAAAGCGATTCTATTAGAAGTAGAGAGGTTAAAGAGCAGTTCTGTATCTCTGTTTAGTCAAAAATTGAGAGCAGTGTGAGTCAGAATTGTGTCCTTGCTTGTTCAGATTTGGTTTAGTCCTGGTTTTGTACTGATATTTTTCGAGTTGAGACCACAAATTAGGCATGTTCTTAGGCCTGTCACAATAACACATTTTGAATAGTGATATGTTGCTACTGAAAATATGGCAATAAACCACATTGAAACTACTCTGTGCCACTGACACAATAACCCAACAGCTTGGAAATGCAAGCTAAGCCTTTCTTGGATCGACTAATGAAGCATATGGGTTATAAAACATGAGCTACAAAAAATAAATAGCCCAACATTTTGGTATCTGTAATGAGTCATGGATATTTTAATCACTTGATCCAAAAGCTAACATGTTATTCTTGCACTATGTAAGTTTTCATGTGAGATTTCTGACATTTAATTCCATACAGTGTAAGATTACGGCCAAAGCAATTACATCTCCCTTGAGACATAGGGCAACTTAATGCACCTTATGTGTTCTACAAAAAAATAAGAAACACTTCTAAAACACAAATTAAAATGCCCACACAATAAACATGCATTGGGAAGGATTTTTTTTTAAACATTTTAAACATATCACCATTCAATATTATGAATGGATTGGACTAACCTGGCCTTGCTATATGAATTCTCACGATATTTGTGAGTTCAAAAACTCTTGAGAATGGTTTGGGTGGAAGTCAAATAGACGAACCTAAACAAACATGGTGGCGCCGATGGACATACTGCAGCCTATTTTCAACACATTTACAGACTATTTTGCTTTTGAAAATATGCACATAGAAGTGCTTTGTTCATTTGAGGACACAGATGAAATTTGTGCTTTTCTCTTGTCTTTCTCTCTCGTCTTTCTTGTCATTCAAATGTTTGTCATGACGATACGCATTTTCCCGAACGACATCAACGGGAGCCTGTCCAGATTGATAATGTGTAGAACTAATTCAGAGTGATACACATATCAATCTGGCGTGAGCCAGGTTAGGATTGGACACCAAAAATATGTACACTTTTTCACACATCTCATATCACATCTCATTATATTAGACAATGTTTCAAACCAAGCCTGAAGAGAAGTTAAGATTTGCAGCTGATTAAATTAGATTTTCTTGTGGCAGTATTTATCTTATGGAGAAATCTCACTGACATTTGCCACTAACAGCTGAAGTATACACAGCTAATAACTACTCCTAGAACGAAGATCAAACACAGAGCTAATTGCATTTCAAGTAGTCAAAACAAACAATTTTATGATTAGTTCCACGTTCACCTATGGAAGAAGAAAAACAGGTAGAAGTTTAACTTGGTGGCGTTGTTTGGCAGACTGCGGGTGAGGTGGATCATTACTCAAAAACAAGGCACCTATCTTTGCATCGACTGAGACTGAACCCGAAAGAAAAGAGTCAGACGCAATGAGACAAAGGGAGATTGATGAGCTCACTACTTTGTGAAACAGAAGTATCACAAGAACTCAGAAGACCTTTGCGTGGTTCCAAAGAGTGTCAAGTTGCTGTTTACAATCTAACTTTTAAATGGTAAAATAAAAAGGTACATGGCATAATTAGTACTACAAGTTGAAGCGTTAGCCACCATGACAAGTTGCAGTTTTTTTCCCTCTCCTTTATTGTTTGGTTAACTGCAAAAGAAAACTGAATTCTTTCAACTGGACAAAAGCTTTAACAGTGAAGACGTTTTTCCACTTCTGCAGCCGCTCCGAGACTGGCTTATATATGGCGGAAGGAAGAAGCTAACACTGAAACAAACACAAATTAATCGTTTATAGTAATTAGAATCGGTTGTTAGTTAAGTCTATTAAACTTTACTGAACTGAATTTAAAAAAACAAGAAAAGTCCTTATTTATGTATGAAGTGATGATTAATAGTTGAGCGTTTGTTGTCGAAGAAGAATTTATTTGTCACCTGCTGGGACAGACAATAAAGTCTATCTGAACAAAATACAAACACAACACTTTTGTTTTTGCTCTCATTTTTCATGAGCTGAACCAAAAGATCTGAAACTCTAAATACACAAAAGACCCATATCTCTCAAATATTGTTCACAAAGTTGTCAAAATCAGTGTATCTACCTAACTATTTCTGAACAGTCACCTAAGTCATGGTCAATTGGACAGCTCAACTTTTCAATCAACAAACAAATCAAAATACCTAAATTAGTCCATATATTTCTCCCATTGCTTTTGTATTGCAGACATTGTTCCATATCTTCACTTTCTTGACAAGCAATGCTTCCTCATCATATTTTTAGCATGTTGTCTATAAGGATACATTTCCCCTTTGGATTATATTCTCTCAGGTAAACATTGTCTTGCAAAGACAGAGAGAGTCCACTATGTTTAACTGCGTACAGGAACTTAGTCATATACAGGTTGACCAAGTTGTAGAACTTCAAAACTTTGAATTGGATGAATAGATTGCTATGTGAATTATGGTTAAACACATGAACAGAATAACTTTTTCTAATAAAGATTTAGTTCTACAGTAGGTTTATGCAATTCCACTAAAAGTGAGATTGTGATTTTTAATCACTAAACCTGGTGTCATTGATCAGATGTGAGATCGTTTTGCCCTTTTGAAATGATTACAAGCACCAATTTCATTTTTCTGTAGAGGTCCCATCTCAGCAGCTCTTGTGTTATTATTAATCAAAGGTTTTCACAGCAAGAAACACAGATGAACTAACTGTGTGCAGGTTATAGACTTGTGGAGGTGGACATAATGTTTTGGATCATTTCGACAGCCCTGTCTGACCACACTAGTCCTGTTTTCCCAGAGTTGGGTGAGTCGCGCTCCTCATGCAGTCAGTCGTCCGATCAGGAGCAGATTTGAGATAAAGGCCAGTGATTGTCCTGCCTCGACCTGGGACAGTGTAAATGTGTTTGTAGGAGAGAGATACCATCTGCCCGGGTAAATGAAACACAAGCTCACACACTCCACTGGTTTACACACAACACCCTGTGCCCAACCATTTATTAAAGCTCCGATAACTTTTCAGCTTTACTTTTAGGCCATCAGCAGCAAATCGTATTTTGTTAACGCTTAAATCACAAGATAAAGTTTTAAATTGAGGAAAGAGAAAAAGCGTCAACTTACCTTTCTGAGTTGTATAAGATAAACAATAACATTTAGTTTACTTTTAGTTATGAGTTTGTTTGTTTTCTAAGGATTGTTTGGGCCATGGACTATAATGGACAGGACAGTGCAGCGTGAAATGGGGATGAGATTGGGAAAGGACATGCAGCAAATTGCCTGAGCCAGATTTAAACTCATGACGCTGCTTTCAGTTCCTAATATGTTTTTTTTTTTTTCCAGTCCCCGTTTGGCACGTGTTGGCACAGAATAGAAACTGCAGCCACACTTTGGGGAGTTTTTAGTCAGACCAGGAACCTTAGTTGTATAACAAGAGTACATTTATAACATACCTTTTACTGGGAAATATGTTTCATGTTTCATTTTCTGACTTGGCCAAAAAAATTTGATTCCCAAGAAAATAACGTGGACATAGTAGTTTCAAAATACAATTCTTGATTAATTAATTAGCAAGTAGTATTGTTAATTTCATTGATTCATTTAAAGCTTATTGTGCATCACAGTTTTATGTACACGGTATTCAGGGCTCAAAAGGAGTAAAATGAAAATTCTTTGATTTATTGATTGTTGAATATTTTAATTTGATAGTCAATTAAACCCCCTTTTATCCACTGTCGCTGTGACTTCTTGGTGCTGTTATGTGCAAACATGCATTATATCCACATTTTTTTCCTGTTACATTCCTTTTATAATTTTAACCATAACCTGCTAATAGTAAATTCAATATATTTTAACAACACTAATAGTTTGAATGCAAGAGAACGTATTAATGCACTAATCACACTTTGAACTGACGGTATTACGACAAATATTATATACTTGTAAACTAATAAATGTTCACTTGGAGAAAAAGAGATTCCAGATCAAAATGGCATCTGTTACAGTTTGCTGCGTGCAACTGTTGGTTTGTTTGTCTAAAGCTAAAATTAAATAAGCACCGGCAAAAGCAAAGTAAGATGTTAGCTGTAAATAGTACTGTCACCACTTGGTAGTTGTTTCATTAACAACTATAGTGCACATTAAAACAAAAACTGAGAAATTCTATAAAGTGGCATCAATTCAAATGTTATCAGTGAGCAGCAGAGAGGAGTGGGCGTCATGGCACTGTCA
Source organism: Rhinogobius similis (assembly GCA_019453435.1). Lineage (NCBI taxonomy): Eukaryota > Metazoa > Chordata > Actinopteri > Gobiiformes > Gobiidae > Rhinogobius > Rhinogobius similis. Next base: position 46,851,147 of record CM033620.1, read on the forward strand.
CTAAATGCTCTTTAGGCTTTAAGTCAAATGCATGCATCATTGCTTGCTCTTATAGTCTTTTGCATCTCCTTCCATATCTGCCAGTGTTGTCAACGTATTCATGCCCATATTTACATTTAAATGGAACTGTCCGGTCGTACCCGGCGTTCGCAAAATGTATTTCTTTGTAAATCATTCAAACGCAATGTGTTTGATAAATTAATCTGTTCTGCGGGTAAGTAATCAAGACTTTGCTTTGTGCGTTTTTGTTTGGCATGTTCAATAAGCCATTCAGAGAAGATTAGAGAACTCTCTCGACTGTTTTCACACAAAGGCCTGAATGAGAAAAGATTGGTGCAACTAAGAGTTTGAAAATTGCTCAAAATGTTACAAATCAACAAACTTTAAAGGTCCCATATTCTGCTAAATCGACTTTTCAGAGGTTTTAACCTTCCTACAGTGCTATTTGGGCCTCGTATGTGTGCCCAAAGTGGTTTTTTGATTGATTCCCTCATGCTTTCGCTAGAGAACTGTCTTTTCCGTCCCCCTCGGGTGAGCAGGCAGACAGGGGCTCCTCACTAAGATGACGCGGCGCTCAAGCCACGCCTCCAGGCTCAGCACCGTGAACCCCTCTGGCGCTACAGTAACCACATCTATTTAGCATCACCGCTTTGAATGCTACATCTTTAGTTCCAGTGATGCTACTGCTAACACAACGGTTCGTTACTAGCCATGTCGTCTTTCAGAAAATCTGTGTTCGGTTGTAAATACGTCTCTAGGCTATTTTATTTGCCGATAGACGAAACAGTACGTGGAAAGTGGATGAACAAAACTATTGAATCTTCATTGTTCACTTCAAAATATTGTGTTTAATTTATTTTTGAACCAGTTCAACGACAAATAGTCCAACTGTGTAACATAATGGCTTACATACTGTAAGGTACGGTAAGAAAAGTATAAGCCATACCCACATACATCTGAGTTATCATCTGTTTTCCCCCAGTTTTCAACTCTAATTCATGACACAATACACACATTTGCCTTCGGAATTGTTATTTATCAAATGGCAACATCCGACGGCGACGTCCGTCGTTGAGGTACTGCGTGCACGTCAAACTCCAGGTCAGATCCAGGACGTAGGACTCAGCACCACGCATCGTCATGCTCTAGACCAGTGATTCTCAACCATAGGGCCGGGTTACCCTCACTCTGAGGCTCGTTACGGGTTGGGCGGGGGAGGCTCGTGGGTTGGGCAGGGGAGGCAGATTGCTCTCTGTTCGGGGGGGTCGGATCTCAGAGTGAGCCATTTGCTTTTGCAAGGAGGGGGGCCAGTCCAAGAAATGGGTGTTTTTTGGAAACTGTTATGTTATGGATTTTGCACAACGCAAAATTTTATCAATAAAGCCCTTAGGATAGACTGTGTAATGGGCAAAATAGCAGAATATGGGTCCTTTAAAGAATATTTTCAGACAAAGTGTTTGTGGGCATGGTATAAAATGAGGAAAATTGTAAATGTATATTAATATATATATTTTTAATAAGCCCCCCACAACTAGAGTTCCAAAAGCTGGACTTGGATAGATTTGTGATTTCACATTTCACATTTAAAGACGTACATAAGCATTAATATTTGAGAGAGTGAGAGAGAAATATGAACTGCTACTAACACAGAAATCCCATGTGTTTCATTTTTGTTGAGGTCTAAACTACAGGATTACCAAATTGAGCAAAATCTCTTTAAAAAAAATGTGTCTATTGAGACTTGTTTCATAAATGGACACTTCCTGATTCATTTTAAGATTCTGTATAGGCTTTACTATTCAAATTACACAAAGGTCACCTCTTTGTACTAAAAACTTCATGAGGTGACCCCTGCACATTATTTTGTAAATTGTCCTAAGATCATGTCATTTTGGTGTAAGATGTTTGGAAGTCTATCTAAAATACTTCAATGTTCACTGGAGCCAGATTCAGATATGATTATTTTGGGTAAGTCTGAGTTAGGTCTGGCAGAGAACAAACCGGATGGGTAGGGGAGGGTGAGGTTTTGTTTGTGTGTGTTTTGTCTATATATGTCTGTTTTATTAGTTTGGTGCGCTTAAAAATAGCATACTTCTAATATGTTTCTAATAACAATATCTAAGGCAGGCAAAACTAAATTTCTTGTTGTTGTTGTTTTTTGGTCAGTTTGCTCTCTCAACAGCCAACCAATCAGCTTCTAGCTAGCTAGCTTTTTCTTTTCCAAAAAAAGTCTATGATCTAATAAATGTTTTTGTAACTAATGTGTGCAAAATGAACTAAGAGATTTAAACCTGTCCCATGTATGTGCAATGATGGCATATGATGGGATTTTTTTTTTTAAACACATAAAATGCCTTAATTTCTATATGAAAACTTTGCAGTACATGTTTTACATTTATGTGAGTAGTTATGTAAACTACAGGAGTTTCATCAAAGTTTCAAACTCATATCTTTAAATTGAAAATATATTTCTATTCACCTGCCGTGTTTTGTCTTAATTCACAAAAACAATTTTGTTACTTCAAGGACCCATTAAATTGCAGTTTTTGCAATTAGCAACATCAAAAATTATACTTGCTTGACACCAATTCACAGCCCTAAACAATAATATTGTACTTTTATTCATCCCTAAGAGGAAATTCTTTGTGTTATAGACAGGTAATTGACCAGCTGAAGTATGTAGAGGTTCAAAATAATAAACTAAAATAAAAATCACTATCTCAATAGAGTAAAGGATAAAATAAAATGAATCAGGTCGGTCTACTAAACACTTGCACCATGTATAAATATAACATCTTTTATATATATGCAACCTTTATGGAGCACTTTGATATGACCTCCAGACATGAATCGAAAATTGTCCACTTTTAGAGCAATATACAAAATTTAAAGTCTGCCTAATCTTTCCAAATGTCGGACTCTGAACCAGAAAATACCTGCTGGTGCATTATCAGCAGCCTTGAGGGGAGAGCAACGCAAATTAGCCTTACTCACAATTGAATTAGGTACAAATAGTTGGAAATTGCTTTTTCATTATGATCAAATGCTTTTTAATTGGCAAACACAGAAGAGAAAACAGTTTGATTCTCCAGAGGGGGAACCTGACGAGGTATTTGTGGCTCGTTTTATCTTTCATTAACGTATTCCAATTATAGATGTAATTACAATGTGCATTCCGAGTTGAAAAACACATCTTCTCATCTACAGAAATTCAAATTTAAAATGGGCGAAACAGGTAGCATATTTCCCGTTCCAGCTCAAGCAAATTGGATGTAATTTTATGGATGGGGAAAACACACATCTTCACCACTACTTTGCATTTGAAAAAAACCTGACAACATGACAACGCCGCCATTTTCAAACATTCTTGGTGATCCTGCCTCTTCCATTAAGTGTAATTCCATCATCTCTGACAGATTACAAACAGCGGATTATGGCTGTAATCATCACGAGGCGCGTCACAACCGAAATGATCTACAAACCATTTGAAGAGCGAACAGTCCGCGACGGCTTCAAAGACGTGTACCAACTGTAATCGGAGCGGCGAAGCAAAACAGGGACGAGATAAAACATAATCAAAAAAACGTGTGTTTCTATAGAGCTGAATGGAAGGTGAAAATCAATGCAAACATCTCCCGGAGCTTCACGGGGCTGAGCATATGCTGGTGTGATAAACTTTGTTGTATAGAAATGTAAAGGGATATTAAAGGGCCTATATTATGCAAAATTGACTCATGTTACAAAGGAGTATCTTCATCAAAAACATACATGGAGTTGTGCTTTGCTTCGTCTTCGTAATCCTGCATGTTTATTCAGAAAAGCCTTATATTTCTTCAGTCGAGAGGTCTTCAGCAAATCTGCTCTGATCATGTTGAAAATGGCCTCTGTGGTTAATCAGTGTAAGAAGTGTAGCATTAGCAAGCTTTGTTGTTAGCTCATTCAGACTCATTTTGATTTCAAAAGACTCACTTAGTTGAATAAATATACATTTTAATTACGTATTTTCCTGACTCTTTCTTACCGCTCCTCTCCTAGTCTGTGCATTTCATTATCAGACTGTGCAGCATTAATCAGACTAGAATTGTACTCCTCCAGATGTGTTATGGGATTGTTAAGTGACGACGTCTCACACCTCACGCATCTGTCAGCTGATTGTAAACCGTTTTTTTTCATGTAATAAAGTAAAATCTGTATTGTCCCCGCACAGATATATTGTAAAAGCAGCTCTGTGAAAACACTGTGTGCCGTTTGCGACTAATTAATGAGCGTTTTATTGTCAAACTCTGCTCTGAAAGTTGTGGAAAGCACTTACAAACTCATCGGAGTGAATCATGTGGATGGTCAGACTGAAATAGGTGAGTGAGCAATAACGTCGGACGACTGCAAACACTTTATGATGAACTGCCACTGGTTTTCATGTTTTAGCAACTAAACAGTAGATAGCGTTGTAATGCACCTGTCAGGACGCACGTCTATGTCGTCCGCCTAATTTTTACAATTTAACAATACCATAGCTACAACAGTTTAGTTCAGTCTATTCAGACCTTTGTTCCAGGAGTATAAAGAGCTTTTAATGTTACAAAAGACAAAAGAACATAAACTTACCTTATCTATTCAAGCCACGTATTTTTTTATTCTTATCCCATGGAAATCAATATCTCTGTCCTGTTTGTATTGACTGCGGACATATTTGAACAAAACTGAAGCCAGACTGTGGCAAAAAACAAAACAAAATCAGCAGTGAAATTGCTGTTGCAGCTCACGCGCCGGAAGTGAGTTTTTTTTTTTTTTTTTAGTTTTCGTTGCAGACAGTAGACAAGACATACACTACAAATCAAAACAAAAATATGTGACACAAACTAAACGCACAAAAAGCATAAAATACCTGTATATGTATATGTGCATACGCATACACCTAGTCACATACATATACACATCTACATACACACCTGCACGTGTATACACACACACACACACACACACACACGTACACATACATATCCATATACATACACAAATATATGTACATATATATACATATACACATGTACATATACATACACATACACACAAAGATATGGGTAAGGAGAGAAAAAGAGGGGGGGGCTCTTCATTTGTTAATTCCTGGGTTTCAGTATCAATCTATAATCTTATACATAATTGTGATCTCAGTCACTACTCCGTTCAGTTACAAAAATGAATCACAACAGTAGTAATAATGAAATAAAGAAATAAATACTTTTTGTATTTGTGGGCTTCAGAGCCACAACTGCACTACCCTTAACATTAACATTAAGGAGGGAGGGAGGAAAAAACAGAAACAGTAAACCAGAAAATTTCCTTGGTCAAAATGTCTCCTCTTTCCTTCTCCCCTCCCGGAAGTGAGGTTTGACGTCACACTTAATAAACCCATAGATATATTTGAGATTCAAATCAAAACACCTTGAACGTGCTTCCCGGGTTTACATGCATTTTGAAAAATCGGTTTGAATTGAACAATATCACTCCAAGGCGATGCTACAGATCACTCCAAGCCCCTCGGAGGTGTGTGCGTGTGGTAGTGGGGTGGAGGTGGGAACAAACTAAGTAAGGCCTGGCTTTTCAGGCACCAAGACCAATGTATTCTCTCTTCCTGACTGGAATGAAAATAGCAAAACCAAGCCGTTCAGCAACATGGGCTGGTGACAACTTTTGGTTTGAAATGCCTGATGACAACTCAGACAATGACTTTATCTTCAGACCATTAAACAGGTCCTCATTGCTGACTGTGAATGAACACTGTGTGGAAAACGGGCCCAAAGAGGAGCGCCAAACTCTGCCACTACACCTCACTCAACGAGACGCACATAGCACCAGACCTGACAGTGAGGAAGCTCTCAAATCATTTCAGGTGTCATCTACACCTGAAGACACTGAGCCTAGTGTCAAGGTGACTGCCACAAGACCTAACTCTCGAACTGTCGAACTGAAAAGTGGAAAAGAACAAAAACCAAGGTGTAACTCAACAAGGGCAGGTGATTGCTTTTAGTTAGAGAATCCAGAAACAAACCAGACGTGGAAATTGTTGCACTCATGCACTCAATATAATATCCGCAATTTAAGTTTTTGTTGAAGCCTAAATTCCATGAATAAATACTAAATGTATTCCTCTGATTTTTGAAGAGGAACTGTATTCTGACCCATAACGGTATTCATCATTCAGCATTTGATTTTCACACATGTTAGGGTTAGGGCCGCTTTTGTAATTTTCCCTTTCATTTTAACATAGCGGATCAAAATAAACTCTTCTGATCTAAAATGGGGAGTGGCCTACACGTCCAGATACAACAGATATGTAATACAGTATTTGCCCCAAACTAAATCGATGTATTGCTGTATGTATTTTGATTCTCTAAGTTTGCATTTTCAAGACTGTTACTAGACGACTTCTTTTGTCACAGATTTGATGTTCTTGCAGTTTGAATGTGCGATTTGAAAGTTGTGAATCCTCGTCGTGTGTTTCTAAACTTGTATCTGCTGCTGGTAATGAACTGCATATCGCTGCGGCTGCCCTCCTTTGTCATGCCAAACGCTGAGATCTCACTTTATCTTCCACGTTCTCCAAGTAAATTGCCCGGCGCGGGTAAAAGACAAGCAATTGTGCGACAGGCGAGGTTGTTTGTTTGGTCCGGGCGTCTTTATAATGGTTTTGTTTGCTGGAGATCTTTGGTGACTTCCCTGAAAACAGCTGGAAATCCATTTGGCCCTCGCAAAGTTAAACATGCAAAGTGTTTGTTTCTATAATTCATGGTGTGTTTGCCAGAACAAAACGTGCTCACACACAGATAAGAGCGACGGAAAGCTCTCAGAGGGGACCAAAGCCACTGTTGTGTTCACTTTGCATCAGTCAAATCCAATCTAAGGCTTACACCAAGTTTTACAAGTTATTACAAAAAGGTCCTCAAACAACATTATAACTACAGAATTACACATTTAAAACACATCCAGGAGCATTAACACTGGAGAGAAAACAGCAATATGAACTGATAAGAAAAATCTCATCCATTTTAAAACATGTTCGTAGAGAGAGGATTGGACGATTCTCAAAATAGTATTGAATTGATCCAAACTGCGGTTGGGTTTGATTCTCACGTGTCCCTCCACTCTGTGTTTTGTTTTTATTGAAGCTATGTTCTAACAGAGGTGGGTCTTCTCTTTCTATCACTTTCTATTTTCTGTGAATCGAAGGGGGAAAGAGTCAAATGTGAACTTTGAAAAACTCTAAAACGAAAGAAAGATGCTCGTAATTCTCACTCGCTGCGACTTGTGGAAAAACTCTTATTATCTTCCGAGTCTTCCTTAAATATTAGCTGCTGGAAAAACTGTGTACCACCATGTATTTTGGGACTGTTCTATTATGTGTAAATATTGGTCTGAGATAAAGAAAGCACTGCAGATTGTTTTTGACAATCCCACTCTATTTCAGAACTGTGTATTTGGGCCCCAAAACTCCTGCCATGGACACAACGGATATATTTGGCACATACTTCTGGCGGAAGAGAAGAAGGCCATCATAAAGAAATGGAAGACACAAACTGCACCTAAAATCAAGCATTGGACTTATGTCATACTCAACATACGTAAAATGGAAACAATTACATTCAGAATTAATTTGAACCTTTTTTTATTTTAAACTGACATATTTGACAAACTTTGGACAAAATAGGACATTTACTTTGGACTATACAGTATGTGCTTTCATTTTCTCCAAATGTCTTCTGTTGTACTTTTTTATCTCTTGTGTTCTCTCTAGGTGTGTAATGTTTTTTGTGTTTTGTTTTATGTTTTGTATTTTAGAAATTAAATGAAAATATATTCAAACAAGAAAACAACACATTTAGACATCTTTACTTGGTATAATTTATTTAGTGGTAAACTATAGGAGAGAGGAGCTCACAGACCTTCAGTCACATAAATCACTAAAACCAAAAATAGAAAGGTGATGGAAAGGTATAATGCGTGCCTTTAAGTAGCATATCATAAACACACATGCTCACATTTTTTTCTCTTTTCAATGATTAAAAATTTAGAGCTATTGTCCAATTATTAAACCAAATAAACAACAAACACCTAGATTTACTGCCTGTAAACTACAATAATGCCTATTATAATCTGCTGTGATCCATTTTATTTTGCAAGTCAGTTATTTGCCCCTCATAATTATATCGAAATTGTGACCCATAACGGTATAGTCCCATCTCAACGGTTTGGATTTTGTTGTTGTTTGTAAAAGACATTTCACTAAAATAATGGCAGCTTTTGTGATTTGAAAATTGCAACAATTCAAATCACAATTTCAATTTCATCCATACGCTTATTTTCACTTTACGCCTTGCTTGATATACCACTGTTATTTTGGAAAAACAATAAAATAATATCAGATTTATTTCTTTTATACATATATAGCGTATAGCTGATGAAAACTAATCAAATGCATCTTTAATTTGGCCCACATGGAGAGAGGATTTGTTGGACCATATCAGCAAAAGTCACAATACATTCTAATATCCAAACTTGTAAGAAATCTATCTGGGTGTTGGAAAACGTGCAAATTAGCGAATGGAAGAGCGTCCGCAAATCTCACTCGTCTGGTCGACCCGCGGCCCAGACTTCATCAAGCTGCTATTTCACGAGAAACCAAGAAGAAAGGCATGCTGGGTAGTTGAGTAACAAAAAATGCAAAAACTTATCAGCCGTTTATGCACACGGACGGGGGAAATCCAATTTAATTTTACACAGCCAATGGAAAGCTATTTTTAGATACGGTATTTAGTCATTTCTGCATGCAAATGAGACTATTAAAACAAGTTAGGAGCGGGAATAGTATTACGGGATGATTCGTAGGTCAAAGTTGGAGGAAGCGCTATTATGTTGCTACGGAAACTCAGCTGCCAAATTCTTTCATCATTCTCTCATTTGCAAACTTGGGCAAAAGGATGTTTATTTCCATGTAAATAAAGCATTCAAATTGGGGTGTGGGATTTAATGGAGAGGCAGGTTACCCATTATTTGTCCAAAATAAAATGTTTCCACTATCGCTAGCCCATTATTCTTTTTGCGAGAGATTATTTGGTGTGTTGCGGCCGGCTATGGGACAACACAAATATGAGATGGAGAGTGTAACTTGGTAACTTGGTAACTTCCATCTGTCCAGGACCTGTACGTCTCCAGGACTCGGGGACGAGCAGGTCGGATCACAGCTGACCCTTCTCACCCTGGACATGGACTATTTGAGCCACTCCCCTCGGGCAGGAGGCTACGGTCCATCCGGACCAGAACCTCCCGCCACAAGAACAGTTTCTTTCCCTCTGCCGTTGGACTCATGAACACTTTGTAACACCTGTCACTTCAACAATAATACTATTTAAGAACAATCTATTTGCACTACTCATTTGCACATGGCACTGTCTGCCAACTGTACATTCTGTATATAGTCTATCTTAGTCTATTTTATTCTTAATTTTATGCATGCCTTTTTATATATTTTTTATATTTTATCCTTTGCTTTATGTTGCACCTACTAAGCAAGTTCCTCGCTTTGTGAATTTCACTGACAATGGCAATAAACAATTTCTGATTCTGATTCTGATTCATTCTGGACACCTTTGCCGCACTTTGAGTAACAGTGAGACAGTACTCTTACTTGAGTAAATGTTTTATTTGCATTGTGAGCAAGTCAACAAATGATTTGGACATTTGTGTTTCTTGCACCACTCCTTCAGATATGATTTTTTTTCTCATTTTTGTGGTCTATTCTTTGAAAATATCACATTTTGAGCACTGTTAAATTTGTGTCCTTCAAATGACATATAAAGGTAAAGAAAGAAAGGTGTTGTAGCTGATTTGTCTGATTTGAACACATTTTTTGCAGAGGTCTAAATGATCCAAAGTATTTATCGCAATGGGTTTACTTTATTCTAAAGGTCGAGGGCTGGAATTTAACCCATGACGTCGTGATGGCAGCAACCACACATGTGTAACGCCCACTGCACCACTGTTGAGCACTACAAGCAGTTTACACAACTATCAAATGCCAGAGCAACGCTTACCATCACAGTAAAGCTAACAAACATTAGCATGCAAACAGCACACTTCCTGCGTAGAGGGGGATAAAATGTTTCATAATTACATTAGGTTTGACAGCCAACAGTAGTACCCTTTTCACCCTTAAATCTGTTGCTGCGATGTGTTTGTACTGGGGGAAAACATAAAAACAAAATTGTGTACAGCCCCTTTAAAGTAAAAATAGTATGCATTTTTAATATTGCTATTAGCCTTTAAACATCTTTAAGTATCTTTACCTTGCCATTTCATGTTTTAGAACAAAAAAAAAACCTAACCCTCTGCTGTTTGCTCTGGCACGTACTGAGTTTAGGCGCCATCTACTGGCTACTTACACCAACTAAAATGTGTTTGTGAAGTAATGTGAGTTAGACGGCAGAAATGCTCATAACGAGCCTAGGGATGATTTAAGATTCTCGGATAAGTGACATGAAGTGTCAGAAAAACCTCATCCATTGAGTCTTTTTGACGGTCAGAGAGAGAAGATTTTCTGACCAGGATTCATCAACTAACAAACTAACATGAATGAAGCTAAATGCAATTCCAGGTATGTGTTTTCATGAAGGAACAATGTTAAAACATGGTTAAAAGCTCAAAAAAGTCACTGTAGCATAATTCTCTTTATAGATGTTAATCATATTATGTTCAGACAGATATTCTTACCATTACTTTAGTCATTTTTTGGCTCACAACTTTGAGTGATATTATTTTGAAGTCGCGGTACTCTTTCTTTAGAACAAGGTTTGGCTACTCTTCCCACTTCCAAGGAAAAGTGCCACTACAAATCAATCAACAGCAACAATCGCTTCTACTACTATTACTACTAGAACAACTTCCACCACTACCACCCACAAGATTTATTAATGGAAAAGGAACAAAAATAAATCTAAAATCGACAATTATGCACAAATTTACACATTCAAATCCAAAACTTAATTGCTGCTCTGAAAGTGTCAACTAACTTCCAAACTTTCCAATTTTTCCACATACTAAGTAGGATTTGGCCATGTAAACATAATCATTCTTGACGCGTATCGTGTTGCAACAAAATTGTTTGCTGAAACGGATGACAAAGGTTCCTAATAGCCTGCTGACAAGAATTTAAATCTCTATTGAAACTTGTGCAAATGACTGCGGACTTGCCATGACTAAGAAGGAAAGGTCATCACTAATCACTGCTACCATTCAGAAACCGAGCCGTCTCCAAGAGCGCAAAAATTATGCATCAAATACTGGTTGGCATCTTTTATCGATGCAGAACACACGCAGAATGTGGATTAAAAGGGGATTATGGGAAAGGCCAGTGGGTATTTCATGTTTGTGGAATTATTACGATTAAATGCGAAAGAATTAGAGGACAGCAACAGTTGTCGGAATAACTGCAGGCTACTTGTGAGGAAATTCTTTATTTTTTTAGCAGGTTGTCTCGTCACAACAGGTGTGCAGACTGATTGTACTGTAAGCAACAAAAAAAGGTATGAAGATTACATTTGCTGTCATTTGTATACAGGATCATTTTTCCTACATAAGCTTGACTCTCGCCATGGTGGGTGGAGAATGTTCAGAACTGTTAACTAATCGGCAGCTTTAATTCTAGGGCAGCAAATATCTATTATTATTCTGAACTCGTCAGCCATTCTTTCTATTGTACATTGAGACTTTTAAAATACATTTTAACCATATTAAGGCTGAAATACGATGACTGGTGCTTGCCGGTGGTGCAGTGCTTTAAAGGAATATTACGCATTATTTGTATTGCTATTGACCTTTAAACATGCTATTAAGTATCTTTACCTTGGCATTTCATGTTTTAGAACTAAAAGTAAAAAAAAACAAAAACAAAACACTCAAAAAAACAAAACAATATAATGCCTTGGGAGATGCCAGAGTAATTTAGCTTTGGCTCCACCTACTGTCTGCAGAGGGAATTACACACATTTAAAATGAATACAGCTCGTTAATGCTAGCCGTGTTCCCCCTTGTTGAGCGTCACGCAGTTGTAATGATCTTGATTTGACATTAGAAATGTTCAGAAACTGTCTTACAATGATAAAATGGACTTAAAATCAGACATATCAAACATATTCTCGGAGCCATGTCACTTATCGAACAAATGTCACACATCGAGGGAATTCAGAATGGAGTTTTTGACGTTTCAACACGATTCAACAAACTAGTGTGAATGAAGCTAAATGCAACTCCAAGTATGTTTTTAATGACGGAACAATATTAGAACATGGTTAAAAGCATTGTGTGTTCTATTTCTGGCCTCTCTCTCCCCATTTCAAGCCTTCAAACAAGAAAAAGGAAAAAAAAAAAGAAATATGGTAACTGAAAGGTTCTAACCTAGACAGAATATTGACTGAAAAAGTGTATTTGATTATTTTTAATACATGTTTGCCACTGTCTTTGTTTTAAAAGGTCAAACAAATATCAAAATTTGACTACGATTATTTTTAGAGTCGACTAGTCATGATCGTTGCAAACTAAAGTAGCTCAGGGGATCAGTATGGGAATTCAAAAGCCAACAACCATTTGTTCTTTATGTCTTTCCTAGTAAAATAAAGTTCAAATAACAATACGCTGTAAGAGAAATGTTAAATATGACATTACTCAAGCTGAAGTCAAAACGTAATGGCCCAAGAGACTAATAACATCCTTTTAATGACACATTTTCTATTGAAACATGTCAGTGAAAAAACATCAAGTTCAGAAACAACCAAAAGTAAAACAGAAACAACAAAGTAACGGTACAAGTAAGCTTAGCAGCAGAGTTGTCAAGAACAAAGAGAGAAAAACCCAGGGGCGTTGGTAAGCCCTGTGTGAAGGAATAATACGCCACTGAACTTTTAAACTCAAACTGCCCATTCAACAGGGGCTAGTGAAATATCTAATAAATGAAAACACACCACAGTGCGGCAGTTAATATTTAATGTAGCCCAGCATGCTCCTGGCACAGGACAAGTGTGAGCGGGACCACCAGCCGCTCCCACAAGTGTGAAGGGCTTTTATTATGGAGGCCTGAGCTAACAAGGAGAATATTTATGCCACAAGTTCTGAAACAGCACAACCAGAGATTTAACTCCGTTTGGGATTTTCTATAATTGCAGTGTTCATTTGTGGACTTAGATTTAAAATGACTTAAAATCAGTCAACTTCAATATACTTTTAAGGGATGTTTCATTTGATAACGAATGCATCAAATTATATACTGCATGTCTTTGAGGACACTATGTGGACCTGCTAGTCTACTGCTTTGCATGGAATGTTCCAGAATATGGCATTAAACGTATCCACCTCCATGCAGACAAGCATGTTACACCATTAGACCAAGTTACAGGTCATACAGTATCTGTGGAGCGGTGACCTCGACCACAGTAAGAATACATGTTTTTATTTTATTTTATTAACCTTTATTTAAACAGGTAAGAACCCACTGATATTAAAACTTCTTTTTCAAGGGTGACCTGGGGTAAAGTGAAAAAAAAACAACAACAAAAAACAACAACCCTGCAGTCCAAAGTAAAAAAATAAATAAATAAAAAATGTACATCTTAAGAGAAATTCAAGAAATTAAGAACAAAATGTATATTTAAAGGCACAGACATTTTTTTAAAGACTGACGCTCTTTGTTTTTCAACATTGTGCGAAAACAACTAACTGAGACCAGTTTGCGCAGTCCTCACTCCGATTGGAGGGAATTCCAGGCTGTGGGAGCAGCATAAGAAAAAGCCCTCTTTCCCCAGTGTTTTTCAAGGTAGGTAATATTCCAGGCAAAAATAATCTAACATCTCTTTCATCATATTCGTTTTTGCTGTGGAGAAAAAATAATTCATATTATCAGGGTCAATTTCTACCTGCCCTTTTTTCAATAAATGTGTCTTAGTGTGGCATGCAGATGGTAGTCCTGAGATGATGTCACACTCCCAGACAAAGGGCGAGAGCAATTTTTCCGCTTCTGATTAATTAGAATTTTGAGCTATATGACAAAAATTGGCATACTCTATAACACACTAAAGGCCTATAGAATGTATGAACGCCATCTAAAACCCTGCAATACAACTTAGTGACTACAGTGGTGTTTTGGGATACCGCTAACTCATTCACACAGTCCATATCCAGCGGCTTGTTTCCATTCTGGCAGCACCTCCCTCTCTTTCTCCTCCTGTCTCTCTAATGAACCTGCCGCATATTAATCCCCATCACTAATGAGGCCGTTCAGAATGATAAGCTTCCCCAGTATTCGCTAATGAACACATGCTAAAGCGGCTCCGGCTCACACAGCAGCACCTGCCTGTCGCCGCGGACGCCACTCCACTCTGCAGGAAGCACGGCCCAAATAAACACCAAACCAATGCTCATTCAATTACCTAAATGTGCACGGCTACGCAAACAGACGACAGGCAAGTGACGCTGCAATGAGAAGCAGTACTCGTGGTAGAAGTTGTCGTGGTATTAGTGGTGGTTTTAGTAGTAGTAGTGGTAGTAGTACTAGTAGCACAGCAGTAGAAGTGGTGTTTAGTAGGATTGTAGTATTGTAGCAGCAGCAGTAGTAGTAGTAGTAGAAGTAAAAGTAATAATGCATTTGATTTAGCGCTTTTTTTGAACACTCAAAGTTACTTTACTGGGCATACATTCACTCCATGCTTGGTGGTGGTACATCACTACTGTAGGTACAGCTGTTATGGGGCTTAATGAGACTCACTTATGGAATTATGGAAAAGGTACTTCTAAATAGTGATGTCCCGATACAATTTTTTGGGCTCTTGATCTTTTGATGATATTGGTTTTTTATGTTTTTATTTTCACCTGTTTAGTCTGATTTCACAAATACTGTAATGACATTTTCAATGCTGAATTTGGCTACAGCTGCCTGAAATTATTATCTGTATGAAATGCCAACTTAAAAATAGCATTTATTATTTGTTATTAATTGAAAGATATTATTTTAAACTTCTCCACGGTACATATTCACTGTTCCATTAGGTTATGTTTATAGCGCTCTGTTTATAATTTCCCCATATCATTTATGTTTGTGGCCTGTGGATAGAAAGAAGCCTGCCCCAGAGCAGCTACTTAAAATGTGCAAACACACTTTGCATTCAATACTGCTCAGCTGCTGATATGGCCAAAGTTTGGATTTCACTCTTAAGGCTCTGTGGAGACATTGCAGGGGTAAAAAAAAAAAAAAAAAAAAACAAATACAATCTCTGTGATTATTAATGGTTTTTTTTTAGCTGAATAGAGTATTGTCAGTGAATGATTCAGCAGCTCTGGGAGTTAAGAACAAAACATTGATAGATTTGTCTCAAGCTGCAGAGGGCCCTGCATACAATCAGTGGTGCACGTACCAGTTTGATAAACACTATTTTATATGATACACATTTACAATAGTGTGTTTTTTATTCACTTTTGTTTTACAGTTTTCGTTAATACATTCCAACTGTAATTCCTGACACAAAAACCGCTGCAGTTCTCCCTCCTTCCCCCTCCCTCCCTCTGTTTCTCTCTCCATTATGCCCCATCCCTGTCGGACAGCTCGTGTACTAAACCAGCGGGCAGCTCCTCTGTCTCAAACTGACTCAACCTGCTCAGCTCCTGCCAGATCATGCTATGAGGCTCGGCGGTTACGAATGAGTGTGAGGATTTTAGGTTTGGAGAGATGTACTGGTGTAGCGGGGACCACAGAGAAATAGAAATATTGGATTTAAACTGGAAACTGCAGGCAGCGTAGGCAATCCAAAAACCATCTCGTAAGAACAGCTACCTTCACCACATACACCACATGGATGATCTTTTTGACAGTAAAACAGTAAACTAAGTAAATGAGTACTTGGACTTGCATGTGTGTGAATGCCCATCTGTGCTGGCAGTGTACAGCCCTCACAGATGCCTAAAGACAGCTGAGGTGATCTTCCAGGCTCCGGTTCATCTTGTTCCAAACCGCACCACAAACCCCCGGAAAATTTTAGAGAAAGGGAAAGATTTACCATTCTACAACCCTCAGGCTGTTCTGAAAATGGCAGCTAGAGGGAGAGGGAAGAGAGGACGAGATGCCAAGAAGACACAAAATGAATTGTGTTTCAACCCTAATTTTGGGAAAAAGATAAATCACGAAAGAAACTGTTTTATTTTTACTTAATTTGGTGTCAAATAGTAATAATAACACATTCGTTTTCAGCAAGTATATTCTGCAACAAAGAACAGAGACATATTCATTTCAAGATTAGACAACCGCAAAACACAATACCCGCAGTGCTAAGTGTAGCCTTCAGCCAAAGTGTAGGTGTGGGAAGGAAGATCTCTGTCCAGAGGAGTTCCTATATTCTGGACTGGGAGCTGCTCCTATGAGCAGGATCTGCAGGCGGATGGACACGTTTTGTTTTGTTTATTTTTTTCCCTGGAAAAACCTTGATAAACATGGACTGCACTGTGCAGTGGTGAACCCAGCCAGGAAGTCCAGAATGAATTTTAAATGACCTGTTGTATAGTCTGGTCACAGGCTCCAGCACATCACTGGTGGTGAGTGACCAGACGGGTAGACAGCAGATGGTGGAGAGGACCACTGTGTGCAGGTAAGTATTGAACACAGGCAGCCTTAGTATTTTATGTTTTTGGCTAGATTTTGAGTATATTCTCTATAGTTCAGATATGAGTCCAAGAGCACTCCTGGGGTGACTGAATTGATCTAGTAGATGAGGTTTTGTATTTCTAATGTTTACTTCAGGGTCAGCGTAAAACACCAAAGCATGATTCAGAAAATCGGCACACAGTTCGAGTATTATTAAAGGTCCCTTATTATGCAAAATCGACTTTTCTGAGCTTGTAACCTTCTATTAAAGTTACTATTCTCAAAGTATTTTTCTTTTTCTTTCAACAGTGCATATATTAGCTTTAATAATTTGAAACAGGGTTTTTGGAGAGCCAACATCTGCTCCCACCGTGCGACAAATGTGACGCAGTGCTGTGTTGACTAACCCCTCAAAGAAGTGTTCCTGTCTCTGCCATGGACCTATTCAATTATGTGGACAGAGGTCTCACTAGAGATAATTACAGTCCGTCATTATGACGTCCGTCATGATGAAATCCGTCACGAGCCATTTTTATCAGTCATCATATTTTACTGCACATGTGTGGCACATGGTAGACGCAGGGCGTCTGGGGTTTTTAAAGGCAGTAACAATAAACCCTCTCTTTCTATAAAGACATATTTCTTTATTACAGATACAAGAATTTATTTGTATTTCCTCCTTAAAACTCAGTGGTTGTAGCTCAGTAACAGATGTCTTTCAGCGCTTTACGTTTCTGTGCGTATCTGCAACACGCACGGACACATGCACACCCAGCTCGTCTGTCTCCTCCACTGCCACACTACTCTATACATTATCTTGAATTAACTTAATCATGGTAAAGAGAGACAGCCATCTACATTCACGTATCTGACTGCAGCGCACACCGGCATATGCACGACACATGAACGCGCCCGCTCTGTGTTCCATTTCCAGCCACACTCCTCTGTCATGTTCTTTATGTTTTAATGATCTAAATGCACTTTCTGCCCATTATGCTGCACATTTCTTGTAACAGAATCACCATGGTACTGAAAGGCTGAATTCTGGAGAGAAAGAAGAGTGAAGCCGCTTTGTGCAGAGGCGGGGCCGAGGTGTACTGAAAAAAGTCTGGTTTTAGTTTTGTCTCAGACCAACACAAGAAAGCAGCCGTACAAGCTGAAATTCCTTTGTTATGTTTGTTTATTGTTATGATATCCTATGTAAAACGCAAGGCAATAGTTTGATTTTCAACCTGCCAAAATGACAGAATATATTCAGAATTTTCCGTCAAAGCTGAAAATAATCCATCAATGATGAAGAATTCTCATTTAATATAACCCCTGAATTTAACCATGGGAGGAAACTGACTCAAGGAACAGTGGGGTCCGCGGGAGAGAAGCCAAGAGAGCAAGCCAGAGCCAGGAAGCCAAAGTCAACCATTTCTGTTTGTGGAAAAGTGAGTTGATTCAAGACATGGGTGATATTTATGTGATGTATGTTTCACAACACAAAATAGTCCTTAGGGTAGACTATGACATGGGAAATATAGCAAAATATGGAATCTTTAATGAAAAAAGAAAAAAGTACAGATCCAAGTATAAGGCCTTGCAGGACCCCATATTACAGTTTATCAGCTTGGATTTGACTTAAAAATGTTGACTACTTGCGACACGTTAGTGAGATAGGATTTGAACATGCGCTGAAAAATGAATGAAAAGTGAAAAGACGCAAGTTTGGTGAGAAAACCACATTGTGACTCGATAATGAGTTGTTTGCTTGATGAGGGGATAAGGATTTTCTCCAGATAATGTTGGGATCATTGCAATTGGTCTGTTTTTTGAAATCTTTGAAAATAGCAGTCATCTGGGCAGTTATGTGAGCATTTTTTCTTTTTTAAACATAAAATCACCTCTGGTCTATTACAGTCGCCAGTGCATAAAAGGAGTTATTTTTATCAGTCCAGTATCTGTAGCATCTGCGAACAACAAATCTTTCAATGTGCCATCTAAGGTACAATTTTCAGACTGATAACATCTGATAAGATTATAATGACTATTTCCCTACATACCTTGTTGCCTGTTTTTATCCTTATCCATATCAGGCTTGTTGCCATATACTGTAGAGGTGTATTTTATTCAGTTAAAGCTCGTCTGGACCTGCAGTGTGAGGTGACCTGAGGGCGGGTGATTGGCGCACACAAGCGTAATGACATTTCCAATATAACCAGAGCTGTAACTGTGGTCCTGTAAAAGACATGAGGTCAAAACGACACCAAATGAAACAGGCCATCTCTGATATTCTCCCCTTCTGATGCATACAAGCACTTCACCAACGCGTCACATGATTCTGCAGGTGACACTGATCCGACTTACACCAAATGTCACCAGAGATTGTTCTCGAGTTATTTCATCGATGTTCAGTAGAGGGTTTGTGAAGGTACCTCCTGACATTTTGAAGAAATAGATTTGGGATAAATTGAACTCTATTACACTTTGATAATGCCATAGTAAAAATATGTAGAGGTATTGATTGTTAAACTCGGTATCAGAGATTTTAAAAATGACATTGGTTCGGTTTGTGTTCATAATGATATATTACAGATCGAATATATGAACAGAGAAACAAATTCTAACTTAAATACTAATTTCGCACAACTATAATTTAAAAACAATCTATGGTGGTCGTCTATGTTGACAGTATATGTAAAAAATAAAGACACATTTCATATGGACTGCTGTTATGTTGTCTGAATATTGTCATTGGAATTAAAAAAAAAACAGTCTGATATTTTTTTTTCAATGTTGCACCCATATTGAACACACAATCTAAGTACAGCTTAAAATACATGCTTTGAATCAATTAATTATAAATGTTGTAATGAGATTATTTAAAGTCAACTTTTCCTTTTTTGAGTGCAAATGATGTTTACAAGCAGACACTAGCTCAGCACAGCTCAGAGTGTGAAAGAATAATCTTATCTTCTTTACTGAATGGATTAGAGCTTTCTGGACGCCTTTCACCTCCTCCCCTGTTCTTAAAGTCTACAAACACATTAAGCAGGAGCTATAGCCAAACAATCATTAAAAACCACTCCAGCTGCAGCGAATGTTCCTACCTCCTTCAAAGTTAATCGCTGGTTGAACATATTTTGGCTTTAATTCATCATCCGGAGAGGTAAAGGGGTCTGTGTGGAAGTAGGCCATCGGGAAGACAGATGCTTCGACTGATGCCAAGCAGACCGTTATGCAAGAGCTCCAGATCGTAAACAAATGACACAGTGATTGGGAGGAAGTGCGCAGGAGTCAGGGGAAAAGGAGGGTCGTCATCTGCTAATTCTAAATGAAGCAGTTAGCATGTTATGCAAAGTGATATTAGATTAAATGGCGTAACATTCAGCTGAAAATAAAATTTGCATAAAACACAAATTAGTGTGTAAAAAATTGTAATATGCAGGGTATTGTAAAAACAGCTATTAGTGAAGAAATTAGCCTCAATTGATGCGTTGTGAAAGGCACTTTGTTAGATGAAAACCAAATGAAAGCCACTGCCTGTGATTATATCCAAGTTGTTCTTCCATCAAGGTTCAAAATAAGAGTGAGAGAGGGGTATTTAGTGGGCTGTGCGCAGTTTTAAATTGTAACATGTTCCTCTCTTATTATTATATATATATAAAAAAGGACAACTTAATTAGGGCTGTCAAAGTTAACTCGTTAACTCATGTGAGTAATCATAGAAAATTGATGCATTAATCGTAAATTGACGCGGATTAATCACACAGTTAAATTTACATATAAAATCCATCAGTCCTCACGTGGAGAAGCACAGATCACTCAGCGTCTGATGTTTGAGAGCACAGCACAGATCTTGTGTTGAAGAGTGTGCTTTCCGTGAGGAAAATAAAGCTCGTGTGAGTGCTGAAATGATAGAAATATCCAAATATGGGTCAGAGAGAGTGCTATAAAAACACACCAAAGTACAGGAAGTTACAGTTGTTTTCATACATTTCTTGGAATTACCCCTTGACATGAAAATGTGACATTTAGTTTTAAAACCCCAATGATCTATGCTAGGCTATTACCCCCCGGCTCATACCGCACGCAGTTCAGTTGCGGTGCAGTGACCGCACCCTTTCCGTAACTTTAAAAGTGCAAGAGGAGCGCAGACCGCACACTGTGCAGTGCGGTGGTGCTGGGGTGCTCTGGATCTTTTCCATTGGATTTAATTTTTACCGGACTGCCACAGTACAGACTGTATGCCTTTTCAGTGAAGTTGTCAAAATGTGACGAGACAAACTGGAAATCCTACGAGCTCGAGTGAAATGCATCCTGCGACTTTTCAAAATCAAACCAATGTGTTCACTCTACAACATTTACGACCTCCGCGCCGTAAATATTATGTTATACTGGTGATACGGGGTCACATGTGTGTGTCGCTGTTGCGCCTCATCAGATCTGATATAGAGACCATCAGGAGGATAACATCAAAAAGGCCTAGCACGAAACAGAAGAAGTTCTTGGAGTGGATGGTGAGTTTGTGTCCTTATAATCTTAACTAATAACTCGTGTGAACTCCTAAACTGGGCGCAAACCTCTGTGAACTCGTTGTCTGCAATCACAGCAACAGCACTCACTGTGTGAGTGGCACACTGCAACCAGGCAGCTCCAACACAGCAACTGTAGCTGGACTGCTTGCTGTGTGAGCCCGACATTACACGTTTAAGTAACACTATAATTTACTGAGAAAATGTATCAAATTACAAGATATTACATAAATCTTTTTTTTTTTATTGAGGGACGCACAAATATTAAACAACCTTTTTACTTCCTTATTTTTGTTTTTTAAATTGTGCCTTTTTTAAAAGTTTGAACATCTGCCCCTCCGATGCTCTCTGCACGGCCCTGCTTCCCAACACCATTGCAGAGCTTTCTTTCCAAAACATAAATATGTCCAATCTCCAGTAGCAAAAATGGACAGTCTCTGAGTGCAGCGCCCCCTGGTATTTCGGCATCCCTGGCCCACGCAGCAGTGAGGCACCTGATGTGTGGAGGGCTGTGTGATCTATGCTGATGACACTGCCTCTGGAGCACCCCCAGTCCTGCTAACTCCATTTGGAATGACCTTACCCATAACCCCGTCTCACACCACTGGCTCCAGCGGATACTACCATTCATCAACCAGGCCTCCTCACAACGGCCCACAGACAACCACTTCTACATCCTACGAGTAAATCAACAGAAATATACAAACAGGTGCAATTATCCGCGGGGACAAAGAGACGATTAATCATAATAATGACTTGTGTCGCAGTACTGTGGTAGTTACAGCGAGCGCCCCATTACCTAAAGACTACCGGCGCTCTGCAAGGTCACGTCAAACAAAAGCCTCAGACTACTTTTTACATTTTCATTTCTGAACAAAAAACACTGATATCGCTATAAGGAGTTTTTAAGTAGGGTTTTCGAACCAAGGGCAGGCATAACTCAAAACACTGTCATGATTTGAGTACCAAAATAAAAATACAAAAAAGTAAAGAAAGATAAACAATAATATGTAGTTCACATTAACTTCTAGACAACTAAAGAAGGGTTGGGTTTTTTCCTATCATCATTGCAACTTTTACCATGGATACTGCTATTGTCATTTTCATATTTTTGAGAAGTACAATTTGTTGTAAAAGAGCTTTTTCCCCCTCATAATGTCTGTCATATAGATGTCTGCTTTCAAATTCTGACACATATATATATTTATTTATTTATTTATTGCAACTGTAATTTCTTCTCTGAAAGCTGTGGAAAGCACTTACAAACTCATCGCGCACGTACTGAAGTAGGTGAGTTAGCAATAATTTTGGCCCAATGCGAAAAGTTTATGATGAACTGGCTCTGGTTTTCATGTTTTTAGTAACTGCAGCCAACTACATCGTAATGCACCTTTAAGGACGCTCATCTGCCTAATTCTTTTAGATAATTTGACAGTATCAAATCTATAACACTTCTCTATCCAGGCCTTTGTTACAAGAGCAAAATGAGTTTACCACGGACTAAACAGCTGTTATCCGAACATAAACTCACCTTATCAATTCAAGCCACTTCTTTTTTATTCTTATCCCACGGAAATCAATGAAAGGAAAGCTTCTCTGTCCTGTTTGTATTGATTGCTGACATATTTGAACAAAATGGAGCCCAGACTGTGGCACAGTGTCAAAAACAAAACAAAATCAGCAGAGAAATTGCCGTGGCAGAGTAGTACCCCGGAAGTGAGGAATACGCCGCGTGTGACGTCGCATTTAATAATCCCATTACCACCACTACAAGTAAGGATCCACCATGATGTAAACGAAAAAGCTACTCTAACTGTGCACTGAGAAGGGACAAGAACCACACTTCCTATTCGGACCTGGGTGAGCAAATTCCACTAAAATTCAACCACAAACTTTTAATTAAAACCTTGATGTAATCCCAACAGAGCAAACATTCGAACAAAACGACCACATCGGTTGAAATATTTTGAATTTGACTTTGATTTCGCCTGGTTCTATAAAGATGTAACAGGAGGCATGAGGTTCACAGAGACTTCAAATATATTCATTGACTCCCATTGTGGCGACCCGTGGTCCACTCAATTCCTGCTGCCGCTCTCGTCTTATTCGAAAAGCACTGCATGTCAAGAGACGCATTCGGGCTGCCAGGTTTCAAAAAAAGCGCAGCCAATGTTCCTCCGCTGCCTCCAAGTTCACCCCACAACTTCCACGCCGCTTTTGGCAAGACCAACCACTCTGCACAAAGTCTTAATTAGATACTATTTGATGATATAACTCAGCGAAATAGATATTGCACAAAACTCATTTCGACCGCGGCTTGTTTAATTTTCTTTTTTCATTCAGCAAATTTTCAGACCACTTTATCATTCCTTGAAGATAAATTACACTGTTTTGATTGAGCTATCTTGTTAATTTCAAGGATTAACAGTGCTATGAAAAAACCGCAAGTCCTGAAAAGAAATGACAATTTGCTCCCTGCAGGCTTCTGATAATTCATATTTCTTGGGCATTGTTTGAGTTTAGTTTACTTTATTCTGGCACATGCTACGTCAATAATCAGTCATCAACAAGTTTTGCTGTGAACAATGTGCAGTATCAATGAACAAAACAATTTTACCGAGCTCAAAAGAGAGTGAGAAGAAGTAAGAATTATTTTTACCTACCCCCAAGTGGGTGATACATCAAAAATGTATCACACTTTAAATTTTATCATGATACATTTAAAGGATATTGAAAAATAGTTATTTGCATTTGTTGTTTTGGAGATATGCAAAATTATAATAGTTTATCGCCAATAATTGAAACTATGAATATGAGTTACAATGGTGTCATTTCCCAAACAAGGCTATAAAGTAATATATCTGCACTTTTGTGGTTAGTTTTATCGTCCATTCTTGTTTTGTGCGATCCTTGAATCACAACAAGACATTTACAGGCACATTCATGAGGTCATGTGGTTAACTTGCAAGTCATGAGACCCAAAGGTAAGCAAAATAAGCAACTGACTAGATCATTTCCTCACTGTAACGTGCTTAACCATTTCTCAGTATTTTAGTTTGAATCGGTAAATAATTCGACATTGTTTGAGTCAAAAGTCATTCCAAATCTGTCCCCCACATACAGAAACCCACATGCTCCTCCTCGTGGTCCTACCAACTTGTAATTTACGTTCACGGCGTCCCTTCAACTTTTAACCTCCATCCATTTCTATGAAGAGTTTTTGATGTGACTAATAAAGTAAAACGAGACTGAAATACAATATATAGAGAGCATTATAACTGTTCTATAACTGTACCAGGAATGTGCTTCGCTATGGCATTTAACTTACATTTTGACGGCGAGCTGGGTCGCCTCTCCACAGATCTGAACTTGGCCTAGTGGTATTACCTGTTCATTAATCAAAGGCGACAGTACAAGAGCAGGAAAGTTACATAGTGCACCTTTAACTTACAAACCATTATAGATTTTGCTCAATTTCCAAAAACATCTGACCCAAATTGCATCCATACCATTGACAATCAACGAACATAAACAGTCCACCATTGCTGTTGGTAAACAAAAATGTCAGCGTGCCTATTTGGTGATTTGATTGAAATTACCATAGCGTCCCGATTGCCAATTACGGCAAGTGTTGTGATTACAGTGATCGTTTTCAGAATGACCGTCCCTCGATGTGCTGCCACTC
Organism: Rhinogobius similis; assembly: GCA_019453435.1. Lineage (NCBI taxonomy): Eukaryota > Metazoa > Chordata > Actinopteri > Gobiiformes > Gobiidae > Rhinogobius > Rhinogobius similis. Next base: position 46,876,024 of record CM033620.1, read on the forward strand.
TGCCACCTTTAATTAAACCAATCACAGCATAATGTGAGAGCCTCTTACTCCACTGGCATCAAGCACAACAGAAACAAAAGCCTTAGAGCCAAAACATGCATTTGAAGTTGGATTCAAGTTGAACAGGAGTTTTTGAATAATTCTTTTCCATTTTCAAAGTTTGATTTACAAAAGGGGTCAGATGTCACTTCAGTCACATTTGTTAAAATGTTGATGCGCAGCTATTTATCCAACTTTCCACATTTCTAAATGTTTTAAGCCTGAACTAAAGGTCAAATGATTGCTTTGTGAAATATGCAATTCAAAAGGCATCTTATCAGTGTCATATTCAATAACAGATACATTTTTGCTAAAGGAAAAAATACTTGCTTGAGATAACCAATGTCAGTAATTCAATTTTTTTTAACCAGACTTTATTCCGGAAATGACTGATAAACACATACAAATATGACAAGAATCTCTTAGTTTTTGTTTGTAGAGTTACAACAGAGCTGTACTTCTGTGGGTTACTTCTCTACTGCAGATTTTGTGTTTTTTCATTTCTAATTGTAGAAAAAAAAACAATCCAAACTGAATTGGAGGAGCTTTTGTGGCGAATTATCAACATAAATCTAGCTCAAATTTGCACTAGATATGAATATCGAGTGCTAATTTAAACACCCAGAAGTCCCAAAGTCTCAAAGTTATGATTCTAAAACTATTTGAGGGGAATAAACGTCTTCTCTCATTTAAGTATGATACTCCCAGGGCCAATTCCCAAACGACTGTGTGTCAAATACTCTTCGGCTTGTCTCTGACCAAATGACCGCGTCGTCATGGCAACCTCATCTCGTCTCTTTATGGAGGAAATGATCTGTGAGTATTCAAGTATTGTCTTCATTCTCATACCTCCAAACAGCTCTGTACAGGGTCAAAACGGCTGCATCTTTCTCAAGGATTGCAAATAGCTGATCAATAAATGTTACAGATCACAGACGGGAATAATCGTCAGAAAATAATTGCTGATTCGATTCAGAAAGAAGCCATAAGATTGCGACCACTTGTCTATAACTGCTTACCCGAGACTAAATTATATAAAACAGGGTTGGTGCTGTTATTAAACTAATTTGAAACCTTTACTCGTTAATCTGAGAGACTACATCAACTCTGAGGACAAAATGTTCGCTTCCCACCAACTAACAGGCGCCTTGATGAAGATATATTTGTGGTTAACTTGCAAGTCATGACATCCCCAATTTGAGTCTCATCGTCAAAGAAAGTTGAAATTGTGCAGTTTGGTGAAAGTTCGAGAAGGGTAGTGTTCTGAGCCACCCCATCTGCCAGTCCAATTTCAGCCAAATTTCAAAACTAAAATGTAATCTCTTCTGTGCCGAAAATGTCGAAAGATAAGTCACTATTGCATACTGTAAATCTATCTTGAATGGAGTATTTAGGAAGCTTGGAATGTGCCGTTGTGTCTCACGTTGGCGTCGTTTGACAGTGCGTTTTTATTCATGAGCCTTGGCATGCGTCTGTCAGTGAAACATGGGGTGCCATTGGCCAAGTGTCCAATCATTGCATGGAATAATATGAAATCAGAATAAAATAGCCCTAATAGTCCAGTGCCACAGGAAGGCACACATGAGGTCTGCAGTTGGAGAATAATTTGGCCAATCAACACACAGTAATGGACCGACCCCAGGGAGCGGGAGTCGGAAGCAACTTTGGGCAATTTTGTGTAGCTAACTTTTAGGATGAATAATAAAAGCTTATGTATGTACAAGTGAAAGTATTGTAGCGTGTTCTGAACAGTAAGTTCAAAAAGTGTTCATATGACATCACATAACATACAAAATTGCACAAAATTGAGTTGGATGGTAAGTAAAATATGTCTTTGTTTTAACTGTCAAAATGCAAATGTTTTGAGATGGTTTATATATATATATATATATAATTAATTATAAGGTCTTATATATATATATATGAAGAAAGGAATATATATATATATATATATATATATATATATAAACATATATATATATATATATCATAAAAAAAATTAAGACAGCCAGAAAAAACTATGGCTCACATAGTCCTGAGTAAATTATTGCCATTGTCGGGAACAAATTTCACAAACTGCAAGCAACATATAACAATGAATAATAATAATAATAATAATAGTAAGGTAAAAAAAAAAAAAAAAAAAAAAAGAATAGACTATGCTAAAATAAAATAAAATAAGGGCATGCAAAAATTCAATATGTGTAGAATAAAAATTAAATAGAATATATACAAGGACAAAACATGCCATCGAGTTCAGTCTTTAAAATTTGTCTATTTTCAAATTAAGTTTGAATGAATTTAAAAACAATTTTTTATGTCATTTATGATGTCAGAAGGGAGCCTAACTATCTATATTAAAAGTAGCACCAGGGTCTAATGTTATTGGCATATGTTGTTGTTGTTGTTGTTATTGTTTTGTATTTGCAATGTTTTGTATTTCTATTGCTTTGTATCACACAATAATAATAGATAATATTATAATAAATAAATAATAATAGTCCTTTAGTGTAGAAGTGTAGATGTAAATTTGTGTAAATTTGATATCCATTGATTGTATCCTTTGGCAGGAGTTTTGCGTCCCAAATACATAGTTCTGAAATCTAATAGGATGACAATTTCTAAACAGCGGGTGTGAATAGTGGGCACTTTGACATGGTGTTAAAAAAAAGCAACACTCTTTTCCAACTGAATTCCTTCCAATTAAGTGATTTTTTGTCCTCCGTTGGGATGCATATATACATATAATTTCCAGTTTTTTGTCTGAAATGATCAAATTTCAATCTAAGTCGAGATTCTGTCATTTCTAACGTATCAATGATCAGCTTGAGTCAGTTTAGTGATGAAGTCCACAATCAATCCTCTGTCAGTGTTTGTTTTATTATTAAAAGGGCCTTGTTTATCTTTATGAATCGATACCGAAAATCATTTGCAGTGTTTTGTTTAAGACAAAATAAAATTGGAGCCAAACACCATGATTAGCGAGGGAAAAAACAATTTGTGATTCAGCTTTTTCCAACCAACCCTAGTTAGAGATATTTTCTTTTCCCCGAGACAAGAGCACTAATCTGTTGATGTATGAGTGCCCATTCACATTTAGCTTGAGTGGCTGTGAATCATGTACAATTCTCCTAATGCACTATTAATCAAGAGCATTACAAAAGAAAAGTAAAGCCACTATTACATCTCAGAATGCAGTGAAAAAGGCATGCATAATAAATGGATTCTGTTCAAACTCACATAAAAGCGGCATCCCTTTCTCCAGATTTTACCTAGAACACATTAAAGCTAACATCACAGTTTTAAAAGAAAGTGAAAAAGCACAACATTGCCTGAAAGTGAAGAAAAGGGAAATAAGCTATCTGATACCGTCCCTAGCCGTTGGTGTAATTTTGTTGAATTTCTTGAGTCTATCTGTCTTCGGGTAACAGTAGCCTTTTATGGAGCTAACCTGCGCCTCAAAAAACTTACAATTGCAAATGTACAAATTCTGCTGTTCAAAAAAAGCTACTAATGGTGCCATTCTTTGAAAAGAATTAGATTTAAACAAAAAATAATCAGAATCAGAGAGTGCATCCTACCAAATTCAACATCTGCTTGACAAAACGCAGTGGTCTGGTCTCTTTCTTCTGTACTTCCAAATAATTAGACTAGAATATGCAAATATGTTATTTATTCAATTTGTTGAGGTTAATGGCTGTGCATTAAAGGCTCTAAGCACCAGTGGAGAATGGTGGCCACAGACAAATAATTCTCTACTCACTCGTCCCTGCATTGTGAAGTGAGGAGTCGACTTATCAAGAGCACGGGCCAAGTCTTGTAAGCAGCCAGCTGGTGCAAAGGAGTTGGCCAAAGCTCTCTCAGCCAAAGCAAGTCACTGCCACTGCTGAGACAGCGAGCCAAGACACACATCTGACAAGAAGAGTCAATACAGCGAAAGGCAGAAATGTACTTGAAAACTACCACAAGATAAATCTGCTTTGGGCGAGGATTTATGAGGGTTTAATGGATTCCCAGCCTGGCGGTGTGTTATTCATGCGGCTCATTATTTGGTATTAGGTGTAAGTAGCTTTGCTTAGCTTTGGGCATACCATTCTCTCATTACATTAGAAGTTAGGGGAGGCCTAAGTGTATGCCAACAACTATGGGTTTGAGAAATCGGTCAGTTAACACACCATTCACTCTTGTATTGAATCAGCTGGAAGCCCAGAGAGAATCCATCTTGTGCGGCTCCTGCTGATTGGTGTGAGTCCGCACACCTTTTGGTGTGGAGCAGAAAGTGTTGATTTTCAGACAAAACACAAATAATGTATTTGTAATAATTTAAAAAATGTAAGTATATGTAGGAGTATGACCTTCATCTTCCTTCAAACCATTGAATATACACAAAAACGGACCCACAGACTAGACCAACATACATACGCTTATAGAGGAGATATCCTACTGTGCTATACTTAGAAGCTCCTTCTGAAACAATACCAACATATATTTGAGTCCCATTCACACAGTTCTCAGACCTGTGGTAAATCAACATTTATTGATTAGCGTGAGATATCACACTTCGGCCAGACGGCCCCCTCCAGTTGTTTCTTTGCTAAAAAATGATGTTTCCTGCGCTAAAATCATAAATTGGATATTATCAGTTGTCTTAATTTGGAGGTTTCAACAAAATGAAAGAAAGACTCCAAAAGACACAGAATTAGTATAGGACACACGCCCACCAGAGCCATGGTAACAAAACTCTAATTCAAGCTTTGTTCTTTCTCTTCTCTTCGTTCTCGGCGCTCTTGCCTTTTGACCTTCGTCAGCCACACTTTACTTGTGTACATGTTTTCCCATCAAATGCCCCTCCGTTGCAAACGGAACGTTTGGCGAGGCAAAACCTTATTTTTCTTTGGATACATTTTTTGTCATTTTTCTTTCTTTACTTTTTCCTCTATGTAGTTTAAGTTATTGTGCTAAAGATCCTGTAAACCGGACAAAATCGAAACTTGTTCTGAAGTTTACCTGGTTACCTGAGTTTTCTAAAACCAAAACCAAACACGGCGTTCCCTAACGGCAGGACACCTGGAGGACTAAAACGGACCTGTAACACGCTCACATCACATGACCTCGGACGAGGTCCAGTGACCCTATGCTTTGGACCTGCCGGTACACGAATTAGCTGGATCTGAAGGCAATGACTCAGCCAACGTATCCAGAATCACCTGCCAGACGAGCCCTGAGCCCCTCGCCTGCCAAAGTAAGACCGATCCATTTTCATGACCGTTATCTCAAGGTTGGCATAACAGGAACACAGTTTGTCCCTAATCGTTACTAATTCCAAAAGTAAACCTGGAAATTAGTTCTAACAAATTGACCTTAAACAAGTTGAAACCCCAAGATATACTTGACCATCTGCCTTACTCTATGTTTTGGCTAATGAGATGATTGTTCTGTTAAAACTTCACTGGGTTAACTGAATATTTTAAACTTCTGCCGCATCATGTTGTTTTGAATGCCCATTTTCAGTAATAAATCACACAAAGTTGAATTGGTTAATTAAATTATTATGTTTGTGAATTAAAACATTTAGTCCCTGAATTTAGATCTCTACCTTAGACTAGATTAGATTAGAAAAGAAGATATAAATAGGGTTTCTCTCTTGTTATTATTATTATTATTTTTTTTAGAGTCCGTCCTGGTGTCCCGCTATTAATTTCAAACCTACCTCATATCTTTCTTAAAATAAAATATACCACAGATGATGCTGCACATTAGGGGTATTCATGGTTAACTATTTAACCATCAACAATGTTTAATCAAGTGAAAACATTTTGGCCTGGTGAACTGGCACGTTTCATTTGCCTTATCCTTGTAATACATAATTGCTCCACCAGAGTGACATTTCTGAGTGGAAAAAAGTATGCTGAAACTCCAAAATAGTAGATTTATCTCATAAAGACTGAGCACTGCAGTGTTTATGGACTAATATTAATCATCACACATGGTTTATTGATCTAGAATTTCACGTTAAAGAAGAAAATCGACTTTACCTTGTTCAAGCAAAGCGACTAACATTTTTACACCGATTTTACACCGTGACTGTTTATTTAGGAGTGTTCTATGAACAGAAATGAACATCGCGCTAAAACAGCGTGTATATCATTCAGTCGTGTTGTGCACAATTCAAAGACCTGTCGCTGTCTCACTGCTCTGCGTTAAAAAAAAAGCACTATGTTAACGTAATCGGTTAACGGACTACTGACCACGAACGACTCCGACTATCTGACTAAAATTGAAATCGTGCATTCCTACTACACATTTATCATGCCAAAATCTATTTTAGTGTTTTACTGTAGCTCTTTGTTGAGATGTTTATCATATGGTGAGCAGGTAGATGAGGACAACATACGCTAAGTTGTGTATAGTTGTCTAAAATCATTTTCAAGCCTCTTGTTGCAGATTTTTCAGATACTGTATTTCTGTGTATAATTGTAGCTTTGAAACAATCTCAGTAATCTTCCAGCTACAAGAATAAATCCTTATTTGGCATGAAAGTCCAATCTCTAAAGCTGCCATGTTGTGAGACAGAAGCTCTAAGCCTGAGAAACATGCTGGAAATGTGTCAGCGCTGGTGTCGAGGTGTGGACGTGATCCGCAACAAGTCCGTGTAATCGCCTGAGCCGTTTGGACACCAGAAATATGAAGTTCCTAACATAGTCCGAGGAAAAGTCCGATTCTCCTCCCTTCAGGCATGTCAAAGTGCCATTCATTTTTAATGGCACTTGTGAATGATGGCAGTCTTATTGGGCCTATCAGCAGATTCTCCTGTCCTGTACCAGGACACACTCAAACTGTCGCAAACTTCATCCTGGACAAAGGATTGGATGTAACTAATCTGATTTGAACTATCCATCAATTTGAAACCATTTTAAGGGCTGTTTATTGTATGTAAACTATTTTGCATTATGTAAAATATTTTTAATTTACACTGAGATTTGTGAAATATACTTGAAAAAGAGACACTACAGGCAAAATTTAACTTTACAGTCTTGTACTTAACAAGAGTTTAACGGATTGTACAAATTGTTGATAGCCTGATAAGGTGAAATGTGCATTTTTATGACTTCTTCGTCTTCATTAACATTTAGTTTACTCAAATACGAAAGAAATCCAAATTCCCCTCTGTAAATTCTTTTTTTAACAAATTATATTATATTATATTATATTATATTATATTATATTATATTATATTATATTATATTATATTATATTATATTATATTATATTATATTATAGTATATTATATTATATTATATTATATCATTATTAAATTATTTTTCTAATTGACTAATGGAAAGCGCAATTGTTAGATTAATTGATTAGAAAAATATATATATATATATATATATATATCTCAAGCTAAAGCTGTAGTGAAGGCGCTTAAGGACACACAGACGAAAGAGTTTTTCAACAAAAGCACTAAATGTACGCATTCCTTGGGTTGTTGCGATCAACTTTTAGCAGCCTTAAACCTGACAAAGGTGAAATATTGTGACTGAAGAATATTTGTAATTATTTTTTTTAACTATGATTGATGATTTACTTAATTATTCCACTCTTTAAAACGTCTTCTCTACATCTGGCATGCGCTTCTGAAAAGTCTACATGCAGAGAACAATTACTTAATTAGTTAACAATAATTTAAATAGTCAAATCAGTCACTTCAGCTCTTATTTTCACACTAAATCTTTGTTCATGTATAGCAGGGCTGGGTAACGTTAAATTTTATAGGATACCAGTACTTTAACGATACCTTCTTTTCGATACCTGTTCCTGAACTGTTCTTTTTTTTACTGTACCTGCATTTCTTAGAGCGTAAATAACTAATAACTATTTTCCAGCATTTAATCACGTAATAACTGTGACAAATCTTATTTTCTAACATACTTGTATGACTCATTGTTCAGTTATACTGTAACTCAAAATCAAGGTGCAAACTGCATCAGCTAAACTGGCCACTCAGATTAATTCTTGCAATATTTGTGATTTCACTCTCTTGAGAATCCATCTGGCTGGTCTCCCGCTGTTGGGACTGCCCCTGCTGTGTGTCAGACCAATCAGAGCCCAACATTGTGTTTTGGGCAGAAGTCAAATGGTCAAACCTAAACAAACATGGCGGCACCGATGTACTTCGGCCTGCTTAAGCAATTTACAAACTGTTTTGTTTTGTTTTGGAAAACATGCATATAGAAGCACCATTTGAGGACTTAAGGACTTTTCTCGACTGGATCAAACACCAGTTTGATTTCTTGGCTTTTTCTGCTGTTGCGACGCTGTGACCAATCAGTTCAAATGTCCGTCATGATGTTAAACATTTTCCCGACAGACACAGGGCCCTGCACTGGAGACTATTTTCTAGTGTTAATAGAAGCAGCTCTGGACCCACTGTGTCGTCATCTGTTCTGTTACTGGTAAGATGAGACACTGTGATTTATTTGTAACCTGGCCCTGCCATATGAATTCTCGCCATATTTGTGAGTTCACAAACTCTTGAGAATCTATCTAGTTGGTCTCCTGCTGTTGGGTTTGAGCCAGCCGCTGTGTGTTGGACATAGACCGTACATATCAGTGGACCACGTTAGCATGCTAGCCGCTGCGTTCCAAATAGAATGCAGCTATGGAGGCGGTCCTGGCTCCATAAAGCCGAGCTGCCATTCACTTCTATTGTGACACTGGTGCGCTTTACTACTCTGTTTTGGTCAAACTCACCATCTTGTCAACTAAAATATCAGTTTTGACACACTGTACATGATCCTGGTGTTTTTTTCTCATTAGGTTGTTCATAAATCAAGTTATTAGCAATAATAACTGACCAATCAGGTGCTTCCTTTCCCAGGGGCCATTTTTACTCGTGTTAGCAACAGGTTTGATTGACAGCTAGCACTAGCGTTGCCGCCATCTCCTCTCGCCGTAGGGCGGAAACCGTTAACAACCTCGCTCCTGATTAGTCTGTGTGGTTGCCACGATACACACTCGGATGTCCAAATATGGAGTCTGGCTCCACTTTAGCCGCTATAACTGCTAGCCACGATGGGCTTCATTTGGCTGAAGCCAAACGCTATGGGTGACGTCACAATCCCATAGTCCACTGATATGTACGGTCTATGGTGCTGGACCAATCAGATTGCTAAAGTCAAAAGGACAAACCTTCGGCCTGTTTCAACGCATTTACAGACGACTATTTTGCTTTTGAAAATATGCACATAAAAGAACGTTGTGCATTTGAGGACAAGGAAGAAGTCTGTGCTTTTCTCTCAAATGCATTTCTTGATTTCTCGGCTTGTTCCGCTTTTGCGACGCTGCGACCGATCAGTTCAAATGTTCATCATGACATTACACATTTTCCCGACAGTTTTCGGTGAGAGCCTTTTCAGATTGATAATGTGTAGAACTAAATTCAGAGTGATACACATATCAATCTGGCGTGAGCCAGGTTACTTTATTTGAACATGGAGAACAACACCTTGCCCACTGCTTTTGCTTTTTGTTTGTGCGAGGTGCTGTTGCGTGCACTGACTGCACTGTTTATTTGTGCTGTGTTCGATTATTAAACGGCCAAGGAACCGAAAGTTGGAAGAGTGCTATTCTTTCAGTTCGAGTACTTCCCAGACCTTTTTGGTGCCCAGCCCTATGGCCAAGTAAAATTAAACTAATAATGGCTTATTTTCTGACCATTGAACAAGGTTTTTAATCTTTGGTCATATTTTACTGCATAATCAATTTGAAAACAAGATGTAAACAAAAAAAATTATTACACTGTTTCCTTGACCTTACTCTCAACCGTGAAATTGACATTTCACCAACATAAGAAAACAAACTATAACCCCAATCAGCAGCAATAAAACCTCTGAACTCTAGAAGTTATTAAAGGCTGTAGTAATGCATGTTGTAGCTGTCTAAAACTGAACTTGAATAGCACATATTAGACCAAAGACAGTTCAAGGACCTTTTGAAATTCTTAGTAGAATAAAACATGACACGAAAGTTCAAGCCATCCACTCACCAACAACTCCAGCCACCTTTTTCCAGTAGTCTGTCCACTCTGCACCCTGCACTTATTGGATAAGTTCTGCAATAATTTCACAAAAAAAGTTGAGTTTTTACTTTGGCCACGGACTCTTATGTTTTCATGCTTTTCAGAAAGGCAAGAAGTCACGGTCAGCTTGTAGGCGCGTGCTGTACTGCTCAAGGACTTGGGAGAGGATTGGTAACTGGCCATTAAAGTGTAAAAATAGTTTGATGGTGAAATGGCCCAAGCTCTTTTCTTATTATGAAGTGCAGGGATATAATAGTCAAAGGATGAAAAATCCAAATTAGAAGCATAAAACATGGGAGGAGTTTGATCCGTTTTGCGATTATAAGTATGTTGAATTAAAACTAAAGGTTGTCTACTTCAGCCATATTGTCTTGTGTCCTTAGGCAAGACTCTTCTCCACTGCCACGGCCAAGTAAATTGAGTGATTTGAATAGAAAAATAGCTTTGATTATTATTTTATTGCCTCAATGATTTGTTTGATTCATGAAATGTAATTGAAACCACCTTAAACGGTAAATAACATATTGTGTTGCTTGTTTCACACAGAGCTTGTTTCTGCACGGCGCCTGTCAAAAACTAAAGAACAACAAAGGAGAAAACTCACAAATGTGTCTATGGGGCAGAGTTTTGTTGTGTGTGAGAGCGCTGAGGACTGTGATGATGAAACACAATGTCTGTGACGAGGAGCGAAGTCACGGAGGATAAAGTGAACGGCACACGGAGCTAATGCTGCAAAATGAGTCATCACACAGCACAAAACCAACAGCCTCACGTAACATTAAGTTTTGCAAACACGTGTAGATGCTTTATCTCGTCTTAGATGAAGTGATGGCATTAAACCCCAAGTCATTCATAACTGCTGTTAATATCTGGCTTGTTTACAATAGGCTACAAATTAGTCATTTATAAATATTCTTAAAGAAATTGTCTTTCTTTCCTTTCTAGCTGTATGAGTTTCTGTGCAAGACAGACATGCATCCCTGCACATGGCTTCAGGATTCCATTCAGGGGTGCACGGTGGCAGAGCGGCTAGAGCTTCTGCCTCTCAATAATCGTGGGTTCGAATCCCGGACCACCCCAACATCGTGGGTTCGAATTCTGAACCACCCTAACGTCACACGATCTCTCTGGGTGGAGTCTGCATGTCCTCCCCGTGTTACTGTGGGTTCTCTCCGGGTTCTCCGGCTTCCTCCCACCATCCAAAGACATGACTGTGTAGGTTAATTGAGAACTCTAAATTGCCCATAGTGATTGAATGTGAGAGTGAATGGTTGTCTGTCCTTGTCTGTCTCTCTGTGTCAGCCCTGCGACGATAGGCTCCAGTCACCCGCGACCCCTAACGGGAATAAGCGGTAGAAAATGAATGAAAAAAAATGAACATTAAAACATGTTAACAATAATAATAATAATATATATAATATAATAAGAAAAGTAATAATAATAATCTGCATTTTACATATTGCTGTTAGCCTTTAAACATAAACATCTCTTGAGTGTCTTAAATTTGCCATCTCATGTTTTAAAACAAAAATAAAGTTTCTTAGTTTCACTTATTCATTCTATGACCTGTGTTGTCAGTCACTATGAAATTGCACTTACTGAGTGCATCCAGTCAGCAGATGACGCACACGCTATATACGCATACTAGTGAAATTAGTGTTGAAAAGACGTCATTGTGTGGATTTGCTGCAACAGTTATCGTGTTTAGAGGCAGAAACACAGCTGTAGCAGAATATGTGTCCTTTAAGGTACTCAAGAGCATGTTTAAAGGCAAATAAAAATATGAAAAACGCAGAATATTTTTTCCTTTAATCTAATGAACAAATAAATAATATAAAAGGTGACCATACCTGCTTGCCAAGGCCCAATCACATAAGATTTTGGAAGCTAAGCAGGTGGGGCCTGGTCAGTACTTGGATGAGAGAGCGCTGGAACACCAGGTGCCACAGGGGGCGACTGGAGGAAGAAATGTCATTGTGTCCTCAGGCAAGACACTTGCCTAGTATGACAGTGATGTATGTGTGAATGGTTGGTGGTGGTCAGAGGCGCTGATGGCGCACACTGGCAGCCTCGCTTCCGTCAGTCTGCCACAGGGCAGCTGTGGCTACAATAGTAGCTTACCAACACCGAGTGTGGAGTGAATGAATAATGCAATGTGAAGCGTCTTTGAGTGTCCAAAAAAGCACTAATGCTTTATTATTATTAATGAGACTGTGATATGTGACAGATGCACTTATCTTGGGTGTTTGGACTGGTGAGTTTTCACAAGTGTTATTTCAAGCAGAAGCTAAGAATTGGTTTATTATGAACTATAACTTTCATTTTAAAAAAAACTTTTAAAAATATATATTAAAAATATGAATAGATTACTTGATAAATCAAAAGGAAATAATTGATAGATTACACAATAACAAAATAATCAATAGCTGCAGCCCTATTTCCAATCGTAAATACATTTTAAGCATCCAGAGAACTGTTTTATGCATTAATGTTATTATCCAATAAATAAAACTGCAAATGCTTAATTATAGGGGTACGTAATTAATGTTATTTTAATCAAACTCAAGAAATTGCTTGGATCTTTTTAATCAAGAGGTCCACAGCCAATAAACCCCTCACCTTCACTGTCTAATGCAGTGTTAATGGCAAAAATAACACTATAAATAACACCAAATAAAAAAGATTTTAATGAAAACTTGTGACCCGCAACATGATGACATTTTTTTGTGTTATTGTCCAGCACTTTGATACTGATTCTACTGTACGCCTCTTAAAATAGCAACATTAGATCGTGTTTACTGTTGGGAAAAATACAAGTAGCTTTCTCACCAGGGACTTGGGAAATGAGGATGTTTTTCGCCTGCTTGGAGTGCAATTTAATCCATGCATTTTAGGTCATCAAACACTCTAACGGAAAAGTAATTGTGTGCATAGTGTGCCCCCTCCATTCTTGTAATAAAGGTGTTTTGGGATGCAGTTTGGAGGCACGACAATCTAAATCGAATCTGGTAGTTTCCCCCTTAAACGTTTGGCCTTCTCTCTGTGGAGCGCACGATACAGATCACACAGAATTGGAGAGGATAAAGTTCAGCAATGAGGGAGATTTTTTCACCCCCACTCGCTTATGTACACAGCTGATGTGCAGGGATAACTGGTTTACTGGCACACTGTAATTCTGCAGTGTCAAAATGAAAGTAAAACAGAATGTAATCATATGAGAAACAGGCAATATGTGAGGTCAGCATCAGGCGACAATAGCATGGAGCACTGTGCATGAAAAAGTCTCAAAGGAGGGCCAGGTATTGGGATTTGGTGGGAGATGGTGGGAAAGACATGACTTGATAATTAACTCAAAATATCATTCAAGCCTAACAGTTTGATATATTCATCAAGGAGTTCTGTTTTTTTTCCTTATACTGTATGTGGAAATCTGTTTGTCTGTCCTTTCCACCAGCAACAGCGGCCATTTCCCACTGTTTCCTGCAGTATTTTCAACGTCTTTGAGTTTACTGACCCATGATACTGTCTACTATGATATTTCATGAATGTGCGCTTAAAGTCTGCATTTGCTCTCAATTGTCATCTTTGAAAATCTACGAAAAGACAGGAAATCAAGTAAATGTGCAAGACAGAGGCCCAAATGGCATGCCAGTAGAACAAAAAAGCGGAAAAGGTGATCACTCTAATTGTGCAACTATTTTGGTTACTCTTCAAGTCTAATGGTGGTGCTATTCACCTTATTCCAGAAGTTGCCTTACGCGCCGCCGTCTTGTTTCTGTTGTATTAGTTTACATGGAGCAGATGAGCTCAACAGAAAATAAGTTCTACATGAACTAAAAAGCCGTTTTCAGACTGACCAGGAAATCGGAGCGTTGTTGACTTGTTGTTGCTCGTGTTCATTAAACATTTTACACAAATCAACCTACTTTATGTAACATTTTAGCGGCGAGACTTTTCCCTCGTTCGTCATTAGCTTTAACAGAGTTCTCGTCAAACGGGAGTGCGTTTACAACAAAAGTGCAAAAAACGGCAAAAGTGGGCGGGGCAGAATAAGGTCAATAGAATAAAATATTTGCAGTTCTGTATCTGCCTATCAAGGTACACTGTGTAGCTTTTGTGGCAAACAACGTCACATGCACACACACAGGCTGAAATACATGAGGCAAAGTACAGATGACCCAGTGTAGGAAGCACCATCTGAGGAGCCATCTGCACTAGAAGCAGAGAGTGACCAACAGCCCCAGAAGACAAACAGGGCCAAAAGGAGAGATGAGACAGACACAAAACCTCCTCCAACGGCCCACTGCTGATCAGAACTCGTGGAGACCCCAGGCAAAAACATCTTCATGGAGACAAGCATGTGACTGAAAGGTTACATAGTGCATACTATCATTTGTAAGTTGGGCGAGTTGTATAAACAGTTCATGCCTATCAACGTGCAATTTGGTTTAATTTTGCATAAGAACAAAAGACTGTTTATCTTATCATTGATGTCAGGCTGGGTTAATTGCGGAGAAAATGAAACTGCAATATACTATTTTATTCTTTTTCAGCAGGACTTCAATACAGAATGTCTTTGAAACTAACAAATGTCTTTTTATCCAATGCCCTTCTATAAGGCGAGGCAAGGTTACATACATTTATATGCTTCATATGTTCAGTCGTATCCATTCATCTTTAATCGCTGAACTGTAGCCTCAACCCCATTACACAAAGTGACCCTTGCAAAACAATCATTCAATCAAAATCACAAGTAGCCTTCTGCGCTAGCTAGCCCAACAAGTATGAAATATATCCAACGCAAACTCATCACCATCATTCATTTGCGAAGTAATTTGAAATGACTGATGGTATGTTTTATCAGCTTTATTACACGCCGCCTGTCGCTAATGCTAACAGAGAATAGCTGGAGATGGGTTCCTATTAGCCGTTAGCGCTGCAGTGGTGGAGCTATGAGGCAATGATCCCTGACACAAATGATTCATGAGAGCGTGACATGTAATGTTTTATATTGGTGCAATGAAACTTTTATAAATGTCGCCAAAAAGGACGGAGGGATGGAGAGGCATGGGGCGCTATTAATAGATGGCAATGTAGCCGGAGTGAGCGTGGAGCAGGAATTATTGATGGCACATTTGATTATACACAGCAATTGAACAGCTAAGAATGACTCCAATATCTACACTATGTAATATTGAGTAGAAGTACTACGTGGGCAATATTGACAAAAATGAATGCCTGAATTTTTTGCAATTCATCAGCCAGAAGTAAGCTAAATGACTTAGATGAAGTAAAAGTATAGACTGTAAGTCTTCAAGCGACAAAAGCATTATATGAACAACGTTAAATGCTATAAACTCTTAGACCTTACAAATCAGATATTGTTTTTGTCTATTCTTTGAAAATGTCAGCATATGTGCATTATATAATGTTTTGTCTGTCATAAAACATATTTGAAATACATGTTTACTTCCAAACTGTTACTCGGACTACGTACGAAAATATTTGTTTCTCCAACTGCTCTCTGAGTAATTATTTGGTACATTACTTAAAAAAAAAACTTTTTTAAGTAATGTAGATTTTCTAGTCCAGGTCTGTCATCTATATTCTCATAAAGTAGTTTTTTGCTTTGCCTTTCACAGTATTATATAGGGTTATACCTGATTGCCAATGTCCAATCCTGACAGATCCTGAATGCTAAGCAGGTCAGGGCCTTGTCAGTACTTGGATGGGAGACCGGCGGAAAACCAGGAGGCACAGTGGGACACTGGAGGAAATGTTATTGTGCCCTTAGGCAAGATGCTTCACCCACATAGTATGACAGTGATGTGTCTGAATGGCTGGTGGTGATCGGAGGCACTGATGGTGCAGATTGGCAGCCTTGCTTCCATCGGTCTATGGCTACAATAGTAGCTTACCACCACCGAGTGAGGAGTGAAAGAATAAGGTGGAGTGTGCAGAAGAGCATGCATTATTATTAGTAGTATAAACTCATCTACCTTTGATCTATCAATTTATTGCTCAAAATACTTTTTGCTACTACATAGTGCACTTTTAAGTAACCCCCAATATTTTAAATCATGTAGCGGAAAAGTTACTAACTGTGCCAATAGGTGCATTCTTCCTCTCCGTTATAAGTCCTCTCCAAACATTCTTCAGTGCTAATTGTGTCACTGCTACGTTGCGGGTGAGTATTTTTTAAAAGGGGTATGTGCCCACTCGACTTTGCTTCAGAACATGCTGTATCCACAAAAGTTGGTGTAACATGACAGCACAGCAGCACACAGCTCCAGTTCTTCCCTTTTGATATTTTCCTGGCTCTCGTTGGCGTGTTTTGGAAAATCTAGGCTAAGACTTTAAAAATAACTTAAACCCTGCTTCGATGGATCGGTTTTATCTCCCATAGGTACTGGATTATACACATCTAAGCAGTTACAGTATTTACAATATAATAGCTGAAGCTGAGGCTTTTCTGCATATACAATATTTAGAGTCAGCATAATTATTCAGCAAAAAGTATGCTGTTATTATTATTATTCATTCATTCATTTATTCATTCATTTTCTACCGCTTATTCCCGTTAGGGGTCATGGGTGACTGGAGCCTATCCCAATGACTTTGGGCCTTAGGCGGGGTACACCCTGGACAGTGGCCAACTCGTCACAGGGCTGACACAGAGAGACAGAGACAAGGACAAAGAACCATTCACTCTCACATTCATTCACTATGGACAATTTAGAGTCGTCAATTAAAGGTCCCATATTCTGCTATTTTGCCCTTTACACAGTCTATTCTAAGGGCTTTGTTGATAAAGTTTTGCGTTGTGCAATATCCATAACATAACAGTTTCCAAAAAACACCCATTTCTTGGACTGGCCCCCGTCCTTGCAAAAGCAAACGGCTCCCTCTGAGATCTGACCCCCCCGAACAGAGAGCAGGCTGCCTCCCCCACCCAACTCGTGCCGAAGCCTAGAGCGGAGATAGTGCGCATGCGCCGTGTGCTCCGGTAAACAGCGATACACAAACACGGGAATAAACCTTTTATCCGTCCTGACGGTGCGTCGTGCTGAGTCCTACGTCCTGGATCTGACCTGGAGTTAGACGTGCTCCGACGGACGTTGCCGTTTGGTAAATAACAAGCTAACTCTTCGATCTGTCGTATCCATCGTGTAATTACTGTGTAGCATTAGCATTAGCTGTGTTTATTCTGCGGCTGCGCGCTTCCTGGAGGCGTGGCTTAAACACCGCGTCATCCTTGGGAAGCGCGTCATCCTTGTGAGGAGCCCCCGTCTGTCTGCTCACCCGAGGGGGACAAAAAAGACAGTTCTCTAGCGAAAACATGCGGGAATCAATCAAAAAAACACTTTGGGCACACATACGAGGCCCAAATAGCACTGTAGGAAGGTTAAAACCTCTGAATTATATCTCTGCACTTCATAATAACTTCGGAATTCGAAACTACGATGTTGGGGTGGTCTGGGATTCGAACCCACGATCTCCTTACTGAGAGGCAGAAGCTCTAGCCGCTCTGCCACCGTGCACCCCCATTATTATTATTATTGTGGAATATTGACTGTATTTACTTAGTTTTACATATTTAAATAGATGTGTTTATGTGACATTTCCAATTCACAGTAGCAATTTTAGTCATGGACTATAGCTGCACAATATGGGAAAAATATCTAATTGTGTTTTTTCTGAGCAGTATTACAAATAGATTTGTGATTTATGTTTTAATAATGGGATTCTGTTTAAGGTTCACATTAATTACAAACAAGCAAGAATTTTAATTTTAACAAAAAAACTGACATACTAATAAAACGTGTTTAAGAGCCTTTTTGTTGCTTTTAGTAGCATTTTTGTCAATTTAAATCACACTTTTGTCACTTTTAGCATTGTTTTTGTCACTTTTAGCATTGTTTTTGTCACTTTTAGTAATGCTTTGTCACTGAGTGACAGTTGTGTTGCACTTTTACACTTGCAATTTGCTAATTGGGTCCGTTAAAATTGTGATTTCCATTCGAATGTGATTATGTTGGACTCCACTGTCCACCTATAAGAACTATATCCTAAACATTAGAGATTTCACTTTTCCATTCCATTACATAAAAACTTAGTCAAAAACTTAAGCTCAGCACATGCAAATAACACTTTTATTTCATACAAATTGGTTTAAAATAACTGCTAATAAACTGCTTGCTAAAGAAAGAACCGTGTTGTGCTGTTCTCCTAAATATACGTTATTTCTTCCACAGTTGTAATGAGATGGACTGTAGACAGAGTTACAGTAAACAGCAGCACAAGCCGCTGCCAGCTCAACTCAATCTGTGAAGCTCCAATTATTTATAATTAGTGTGTCGCCTTTGCCCCAGGTCACGATGACACTGGTAATTACAAAGCTCATTTTAAAAGAAACCACTGTCTGTCTAGAGTCGCACTGTACAGAATAGGCGTATGTGGTGTCAGGAAGTACACTGTTGTATAATGACTTGTTGTGTTGGTCAGATGTGGAATAGGAGGAACTAAAAAGTACAAATGAAGTACCTTAAGGATAACACGTGTAAACTTGAAGATGCGCTATGTAACTTTTTGTTTTGTTGCTTGTCTCAGAGGCAACAAAAATCATAGCAACGATGCATGTTTTTTTAATGTAATTTGGAGCATAAAAGCACCCAAGCCAAATATAATAGAAATGCGCTCATAAAACTGTATGTAATTCATTATTTTGTTAGATTGGGGGTGCACGGTGGCAGAGCGGTTAGAGCATCTGCCTCCCAATAAGGTGATCGTGGGTTTGAATCCCGGACCCACCATTGTGTGGTCTCGAATTCTGAACCACCCTTACATCACACGATCTCTCTGGGTGGAGTGTTACCGTGGGTTCTCTCCGGGTTCTCCGGCTTCCTCCCACCGTCCAAAGACATGACTGTGCAGGTTAATTGAGAACTCTAAATTGCCCGTAGTGTATGAATGTGAGAGTGAATGGTTGTCTGTCCTTGTCTGTCTGTGTGTGAATGAATGAATGAATGAATGAGAGTGAATGCGGGACCACAGATGGAAATTAGCCCAAGGCTACAATCTGGTGTGTTAACAGCATGTATATCATGTATGTTCATTAACATGCACTGTCCCCAAAAAAAAAAAAAAAAAAAAGAAAAAAAAGATTAAGTATGTTTGGACATTATTCCAGTGACAATCATACAAAATTAAATTGTATACAGATGAAGAATACAAACTATGAATCCTTTATATCATCTGGTGAGAGTTATTCACACCGTTTTCCTTCTGGGTGGCGCTACAGAGTTCCTAGTTGGCACTTAGCACTTTGTAAATCTGCACATTAGTGATTTCAGTTGCTATTTTGCACTTTGAGGAAAGTGTAATCTTTTCTGTCTGGATTATTTGTTGCATCTGTACGTTTACATTGTCTTTACATTGTCATTTTATGTTGAGTCGTGCTGCAAAACTAATTTTCCCTTAGAGGACAATAAAGCCACCTTGACCTTGACTTGACTGGGCACAGTTCAGCTCCTTCAGAACCATTAGGTTATAGTATACTCTAATATGAGTAAGTAAAACACGACAACAAAAGGAAATTTATAATACAAATACAGTGGACTAAATTGTACTTCGTAATCGCAGAAGCTGATCTGTTCTTTTACTTCAACGAGGCTGTGGCAACGAAGAATGACAAATCTTAACAATGATTCACTTTGATAACAACATTTGCAAAAACCCAATTATCCATCATTAGGGCATAAACAGCGCAGTTAAATCGTGTTGCCTGTCAAAGATGGTTTCTCTAGACATATCGCAGTTCTTCTTTTAAATAAATCCTAATTTAAAGCACAGAAGCAGCTGCGGTCCTGTTGAAGCCCACAAGCGTGAACTCACACCCACCCGCAAACACTGCCTCAATAATTCAGAAGCCGGGGCCACTGAAACACAGCTGAAATATTAATGACATAACAACTTTGGAGATTCATGCAATTAACTTGACTGCGATAAAGCCTCGGTACGTGCTGCAGGGGGATCTGTTCACTGTTTAGAAAATAAAAAGTGTTGGTTAAAAGGTGTAGTCAATAATTGAAACATCTTTCTGGAATATCAAAAGGTGTTTCTACTGCCTTAAGGAACATTCTATTTAGGTTTGCGTATGTAACAGATTCTGTCCTTGTCCTGACAGATTGTTTTCGCTTTTCTTCTATAAAACATTGATTTAGTGAAATGATAACCATGAGTGTATCTAAATCTTTAAGTTGTTTGCATAGTTTTCTGAAAAAGCTCAAAGTTAGTGCAGCAAAGTTAAGTTAGGTATAGATGTAAATACATACAGTGTTTGCACTTTTTGCAGTTTGAAAATCAGGTGCCCAAAGAGTTTAAGACCAGCAATGAACCTCCAAAAGTTTAACTAAGATTATGGCCAATATAGAACTCAAGACCTCCATTACTTTAACTGGGAATTTTTAAATGTTTTACTTTTCATTTTGTAGATATGACACAACTACAAAACAGTATTGTGCTTGTGCAAGATATGCAAGCCTTTAAGACACTTTCAACAAACATATCTTGAATCTTTATCCATCTTTGAATGTGTCAAAGACCACTAAACGCTGCATGAAAGATAGTGATCTGCTTGAAGTCTCTACCCATTTTGCTCAGCCACTCTCAGAACTGAATCATGTTGTCGGGGTGTGTTCTGGAGGCAGCTTACTGTAAACGATGCGGTTTGTTCCATCGCTCTCGATGATGTTGAAAATAAAGAGTCTGGGTGCGGCGTCTTGCTGTGCCGTGCAAATTGGTCTGACAGTTAGACATCACACAGGCGCTCCACGCTCGTTATTACTAGTGTGTGAATGACAGAGGAGGGAGACTGTCCTTGATTTGAGATACAATAAGTTAAGCTCCAAGCTGCCACAAACAACTACCACTCCTACATGCTTTGACTGTGCTTCTGTAAATAAATAAAAATTAAGGTAGTACTGTTTCATCAACTCAACAGTAACAGAATGTCATTGTGGTTACAGGCTTCTCTTGTTCATGTGCGTCAGTCTAGCCGTCAGCTTTCACAGTCCACCTGTGCCCCACGTCCCTCCCCTTAGGGCAGCCAAATAACTGCTGTTGTCCTGGTCATCAGCTCTGACCCAGTCTGTAGTAGGCCAGAGATAAGTGCTAAGAGTGCACAACAACAGGCGCTGTCCTTGTGCAGTGTGAATCATTAACAGCACGGCCAAATCTAGTTAGTTATTCACTTGGAGGACCCAGGACACTGGATCTTCCCGGGGGTCTGACTCTTTGATTCTGTCTTTTGGCTTTTCTTTTTAGGATTGTAAGACTCCCCAATACAGTAGATTATTCAATTAAATAGACATGGGTGTCTGCCCCTCCTTGAACCGCCACCTTAACGTGGTGGAGGGGTTTGAGTACCCGAATGATCCTGGGAGCTATGTTGTCGGGGGCTTCATGCCCCTGGTAGGGTCACCCATGGCAAACAGGTCCTGGGTGACGGGTCAGACGAAGAGCGGTTCAGAAGCCCTTATGAATAGCAAACAATCAAGGCCAGTTACGTCGCCCGGATTGGCGTCACCGGGGCCCCACCCTGGAGCCAGTCCTGGGGTGGGTGCTCGACGGCGAGCGCCTGGTGGCCGGGCCTTTCCCCACGGGGCCCGGCCGGGCCCAGCCCGAACGAGCGACGTGGGGCCGTCCTCCCGTGGACCCACCACCCGCAGGAGGATCCATAAGGGGCCGGTGCGGAGAGATCTGGGAGGCAGTCGAAGGCGGGGACCTCGACAACCGGATCTCCGGACACAGAAACTAGCTCTGGGGACATGGAATGTCACCTCGCTGGGGGGGAAGGAGCCTGAGCTTGTGCGGGAGGTCGAGCGTTTCCGACTAGATACAGTCGGCCTCGCCTCCACGCACAGCCTGGGCTCTGGAACCCGTCTCCTCGAGAGGGGCTGGACGCTCCATTTCTCTGGCGTTGCCCGCGGGGAGAGGCGGCGGGCTGGTGTGGGCTTGCTCATAGCCCCACAGCTCAGCCGCCACGTGTTGGAGTTTACCCCAGTGAACGAGAGGGTCGCGTCCCTCCGCCTTCGGGTGGGGGACAGGTCTCTCACCGTTGTGTCGGCCTACGGGCCGAACAACGGTGCAGAGTACCAGACCTTCTTGGAGTTCCTGGGAGGGGTACTGGACGGTGCACCGCCTGGGGACTCCGTTGTTCTACTGGGGGACTTCAACGCCCACGTGGGCAACGACAGTGACACCTGGAGAGGGGTAATCAGGAGGAACGGACTTCTGTGCTAGTCACAGCTTGTCCATAACGAACACCATGTTCAAGCACAAGGGTGTCCATCAGTGCACGTGGCACCAGGACACCCTAGGCCGGAGGTCGATGATCGACTTTGTTGTCGTGTCATCTGACCTTCGGCCGCGTGTCTTGGACACTCGGGTGAAGAGAGGGTCGGAGCTGTCAACCGATCACCACCTGGTGGTGAGTTGGATCCGCTGGCGGGGGAGGAAGCCGAACGTGAGGGTCTGCTGGGAACAGCTGGCAGAGCCCTCTGTCGGCAGGGTCTTCAACTCACACCTCCGGGAGAACTTCTCCCAGATCCCGGGGGAGGTTGGAGACATGGAGTCCGAGTGGACCATGTTCTCCACTTCCATTGTCGATGCGGCGGCTCGTAGCTGTGGTCGCAAGGTCTCTGGTGCCTGTCGCGGCGGCAATCCCCGAACCCGGTGGTGGACACCGGAAGTAAGGGATGCCGTCAGGCTGAAGAAGGAGTCCTATTGGGCCTTGCTGGCTCGTGGGACTCCTGAAGCAGCTGACAGGTACCGGCAGGCCAAGCGTACTGCAGCCCGGGCTGTCGCAGAGGCAAAAACTCGGGATTGGGAGGAGTTCGGGGAGGCCATGGAGGAGGACTATCGGTCGGCCTCAAAGAAATTCTGGCAAACCATCCGACGCCTCAGGAGGGGGAAGCAGTGCTTCACCAACACCGTTTACGGTGCGGGTGGAGAGCTGTTGACCTCGACTGGGGATGTTGTCGAAAGGTGGAAGGAATACTTTGAGGATCTCCTCAATCCCACTGTCACGTCTTCCGAGGAGGAAGCAGAGGCTGAGATCTTGGAGGCGGACTCGTCCATCACCCTGGCTGAAGCCACTGAGGTGGTTGGCAAGCTCCTTGGTGGCAAGGCTCCGGGGGTGGATGAGATCCGCCCTGAGTATCTTAAGTCTCTGGATGTTGTGGGACTGTCTTGGTTGACACGTCTCTGCAACATCGCATGGCGGTCGGGGACAGTACCTCTGGACTGGCAGACCGGGGTGGTGGTCCCTCTGTATAAGAAGGGGGACCGGAGGGTGTGTTCCAACCACAGGGGGATCACACTCCTCAGCCTCCCCAGTAAGGTCTATTCCAGGGTACTGGAGAGGAGAATCCGACCGATAGTCGAACCTCGGATTCAGGAGGAGCAGTGTGGTTTTCGTCCTGGTCGTGGAACACTGGACCAGCTCTATACTCTCCATCGGGTGCTCGAGGGTTCATGGGAGTTTGCCCAACCAGTCCACATGTGCTTTGTGGATCTGGAGAAGGCATTCGACCGTGTGCCCCGGGGCGCCTTGTGGGGGGTGCTCCGGGAGTATGGGGTCCGGGGCCCTTTGCTAAGGGCTGTCCGGTCCTTGTACGACCGGAGCAGGAGCTGCGTTCGCATTGCCGGCAGTAAGTCAGACCTGTTCCCAGTGCATGTTGGGCTCTGTCAGGGCTGCCCTTTATCACCGGTTCTGTTCATAATTTTCATGGACAGAATTTCTAGGCGCAGTCAGGGCGTGGAGGGTGTCCGGTTTGGGAACCACAGGATCTCATCTCTGCTGTTTGCAGATGATGTCGTCCTGATGGCTTCCTCAAATCAGGACCTGCAACATGCACTGGGACGGTTTGCAGCCGAGTGTGAAGCGGCTGGGATGAGGATCAGCACCTCCAAATCCGAGGCCATGGTTCTCGACCGGAAAAAGGTGGCTTGCCCTCTCCGGGTGGGTGGGGAGTCCTTGCCTCAAGTGGAGGAGTTTAAGTATCTCGGGGTCTTGTTCACGAGTGAGGGAAGGATGGAGCGTGAGATTGACAGGCGGATCGGTGCAGCGTCTGCAGTGATGCGGGCGTTGTATCGAACCGTTGTGGTAAAGAAAGAGCTGAGTCGAAAGACGAAGCTCTCGATTTACCGGTCAATCTACGTTCCTACCCTCACCTATGGTCATGAGCTTTGGGTAATGACCGAAAGGACAAGATCGCGGATACAAGCGAAATGAGCTTCCTCCGCCGGGTGGCTGGGCGCTCCCTTAGAGATAGGGTGAGGAGCTCAGTCACACGGGAGGAGCTCAGAGTAGAGCCGCTGCTCCTCCACGTCGAGAGGAGCCAGCTGAGGTGGCTCGGGCATCTGTTCCGGATGCCTCCTGGACGCCTCCCTCGGGAGGTGTTCTGGGCATGTCCCACCGGGAGGCGGCCCCGGGGTAGACCCAGGACACGCTGGAGGGACTATGTCTCTCGGCTGGCCTGGGAACGCCTCGGGATCCCCCTGGAGGAGCTGGAGGAAGTGTCTGGGGTGAAGGAAGTCTGGGAGTCCCTGCTTAGACTGCTGCCCCCGCGACCCGGCCCCGGATAAGCGGAAGAAGATGGATGGATGGATGGATGGATGGGTGTCTGTTAACACAAATTGAATTTTTGTCCAAGGCACACCTTCTAGACTCTAGACACTGGTGATTAGCTCCAGAGTCAAACTTTTTTTTGAAATTTCTATTTTTAAACCCCAAAGGGGGTGAAAAATCTATTAATTTTTGGGTTTTAACATCTCATGGAAATTAAATACATTTCTTTTTTATTCTAAATTGCATATAACGCATATAAGGTCAGTGTATTTATGGGATTAGGGATTCAGAATTCAGTATTGAAAATCAAATATTATGTCACACTTAAACTTTAAAATAATTTTAATTTAACAGAAATAAAATATATAATATAGTTAATATCATTATTCCAAAAACGAATTAATCAAATCAAATAATTTAGATTTTTACTCAACAACAAAAAACAACAAAATAAGCAAAAAATAAAAAAGACAGAAATTAAAAATGTGTTTTCTGAAATCTGTTTTGGGGGAGAACCATCCTAATGCGACAGTGTCTCTATACTTCTAGTAGTGAACACTCCTCATCTCTGTAGTGGCAAGAACATAAGTGGGAATAGTAATAGAATGAAGAGGAATGTTTCTAAAAATAGTGATAGGAGCAGTGGAGGTGGTATGAGCCACAACGTAATGGTCAGTCCAGACTCCAGGATGAGTGTGGGGCAGGTGTCTCAGCTTAAGCAGCACTTCCCTCGAGAAGAATCATGCAGCCCAGGCTAAGAGGGGGTCACTCAGCCGAAAGCAAGAACTGGGCAGAAACTGACTGGTACTCACACAGTTTAAGTCCATGCACGTTTCATTGTGTCAATGTTAATAAATGAAAGGTGGACTTTTCATGGATCAATCCACATGACACAGATACAAAGTAAGCACAACTCGTGCACAGATGCAGAGGTTCACCTGACTCTCCCTTGTTTGCTCTGAACCCTATGGTGCATCAGTCTAAGTAATATCCGTGGATTTGAGTCTGGTTTGTCACCTCTCTTTTTAACTTCAAACTAGGGCAGGGTGATATGGACAAACATTTTTATCATGATATAAAGGAGAAATTTAGGAATAACGGTATAATTGGCGATATAAAAGACTCTAGACTAAGTACTTAACAATGGCACCAATATTTGACTTGTTTAAAGGAGGTTTACCCATTTTTTTCATGTAACGAAGTAAACTCAGTTCTGCCTCAGCTCAGATATGTTGTAAAAGCATCTGTTTTCTCAAAATGATACCGCTGTGCGCTGTCTGTGCGCAATTCTAGAGCGTAGAACCTTTAAGGATATTTAATATTTATTCAGTCGTCATAATCTTGCTTCCACTCCTTGCCACAACAGTGGTTTTTAATGCGTCTCTAGCTATTAGCATTTGCAACTATGAGGAAAATCTGCTGCAGTGAACGCAAACTATATCACGATGTTCCGGGTTTCCCATTGCGCAGAAAGCAAATGACGATATATCATGAACAATAGTTTAATACTTTAAACTTTGCCCCAAAAAATTTGTAAAACCCACTAGTATAACCAATGTAGGCCGTCCTTGCATCAATACAACATACACGCTTCTGTGCCTAAGTTTATTCCATCAACAAATATTTTACTGCTTTCCAATTCCTTTCCTTTGTAGACTTCCATTTATATTTTAAGCTTCAAATTCCTTGGGTGTTTTGTAAGCATTTCTAGTGGACTACGTATCCCAGTCAAGCAGAGGTCACCTTTAGCTAGAAGTCCAAAAGCCCCTGGACTCCCTGCGGGGCTGTAAAAACCTTCAGACAGCTTCATTTAAGCTCATATGAACTTGACGTGCAAAAAAAAAAAAAAAAAAAAAGGAGAGCTCTTTCTTCCCTGCCACACTCAAAAATGTATTATAACGACTTGAATATCTTTTACACCAGAGAACCAAGATGTCTAATTACCTGTGGCCCCATACATTAGGTTACTTATTGTAATAGAGAAGAGCAGCCAAAAATTCTAGGAGCACCATTACTCCAAAATAATGGTGTGCAAACTGGTCTAAGAAATGAACTGTCTGGACGTAACATCTGACTTGTAATTTGAAGGACAAAACATTAAAAGACGCACACCGAGTATAGCATTATTAAAGCACCACAGAAATGAAAATAACTAAATCATATCTGAAGGAGTGGAGCTTAACACGCCTGAATCATTTGCCAACATAAAGTTTTTGTCACTTGTAGCCTTGTTCACTGAGGGAAAAGTAAAAACAAGTCAGTGTACTGTTAAATAAAAACAACATTCAAGGAGGAGTGAGAATGTGGCACAGAAAACAACTCAGGGAAGCGTGACAAAAAGTGACTTGAGTGAACGTAACCGAGTACGAGCCACCTCTGTTGTTGTTGATAATCTACCTTGTGCTGAGCCAGAGGGACCTTGCTTAGGGCAGTGTCAGTCATTTTACAAGTGCTGATCCCCTTCACTCCCTAAGCGGATTGGGGGGTTGTGTTGACGTACTGCCAGGCGCGGTCAGTGATAAGGATGACCCCGGTCGTCTCGCAGCCGGCTCCAAACAACTCGCTCTATTCTTTACGACATAAGACAACGCATGCTCTTCCCACCGATGCCCTTGCAACCTTCAGTCAATGCGATGCAAGGATTGTGAGGCTGAAAAGAGTGAATGAGAAATTTAGAAATAGGTTGTCGCTATTAAAGCTGGGTGAATGGTTAAGGCTTATTGATCTGGGTTTACCATCAAGATGTTCAGGGATTCAATAACAACAAAAGCATGTTGATGGCTGGTATTTGAGAGTTAATACATAGTCTTTATTTTAGGTTATTTCAGTCATTAAAATAAGGATAACAGGATGTTTCATTTAGATAAATCCAATCTGAAACCGAAAAGCCACAACCTGAAGCTTATTATCTTTTTCACATTTCTATATTATGTAAGGAATTAAAATATAATACATCCACCTAGAGACAAGAAGAAAACACATGCTGCAAATACATTTGTAATTTGTATTCTTCATAATTAACTTTTCTCTGGTTGAGAAGAGTTCATCACTTTAGCTTTGAACATTCGTTTAAATTTAAATAATGAAGTACAGCGCTTCAAATTCTGTTTCACACATTTACCCCTGGACAGACCTCTTAGTTTGACATTTGTTTGAACTTTTGATTTTACAAACATAAATGATCCTTTAAGTTTTTGGAACAAGTTCGGGACAAAGTCTGGAACCATCATACGTTTTACTTTCTAAATTAAGTGAGAAATATAGTACTTTACCAAGGTATTACATTTTAGGACTTTGGACTTAATAAATAGCCCAAGGGTGTTGATAATCCTGCTGTTTATGACCACGTTTTTGTCAAGTAGTAATAAAAAAACTGGGCAAAAACCCAACCTTTTTTGATCTGACATATGCTACATGAGGTTGCCATCAAAATATATGATCAGTTGTTACTCCCAAAAATGTATTGTCATAGACCTGATCCAACTGAACAACTCCAACATTTTTTTATGTTGCTGAATATAAAGAATTTGGTTTGAATTCATTTATGTCAAATCGTGTTTTCAAGTTCTTTCGTTCTCAATATTCTCTCCAGAGCAAAAAAGTGGTATCATCTGCAAATAAAATAAAATAATGAAAATTATTTTGGTCCCTATATCAGATACTTGTGGTTTTCCATAACTAGCCTTTTGAGCTCAGATTTAAGATTATGTATTTGAGGAAATTGATATTTATTAGTGACAATCACCCGTGAAAAGGAGAGCAACAGTAAGATGAGAAGAAAACACACAAGTATATCTTTAACATGGCTCAAGGTAGCATGAAAATCTGAATTCACACACCAGTTCACAGAACGTCGAAACGTTTTGATTTTCAAACCAGTGTCCAGATGACTACCCCTGAAACCTTTTCTACGATGGAACACTCATGGACGAATGAGGGCTTATAAAAAACATGCACCACATGCTTTTACTGACAGAGCTGTTGAATTATGATTCTATAAACTATGAATGTTAACTGGGATCAAAATTCAGTTGATTGCTCAGCCCAAGTTATGTTCATCTTTTTGATTTACAGTATAGACAGTAGGGCTGCACGATATTGGAAGTGATTGTGATATGCGATATGGCTATTACATCTGAGATATCGGTATTATTACGATATTTAAATACACTTTTTGACTAAGGCTGAAACTAACGATTATTTTAGTAGTAGCAATTATTTCTATTGTAGATTGAGACTAAACAGAACAGCTTTTTAACCAAATAAATGTTGAAATATTGTGAATGGTGCCTTCTAGATAGAGAATATTTATGAATCAGGTGTATAATTGAGAAATAGTCTATTCTTTTTTGCCATGTTTTTCACTGTTTTGTTATAAAAGTCTCTTATTTTGTGTTTTAGAATCTGTTTAGTCCAGAGAATGATCATCAAAATATGATTGCAATTATTGTTTATAGTTGACTAGACACGATTATTCTGCTAATTGTTGCAGCTCTATTTTTGATGCAGTTATGAACAAAACCAAGGCTTATTTAGTTTGAAAAAGCTAGATTTTACTCATGATTTTCCCTATTCAATGTTTTCATTTTAAAAACAGAACATTTCTATCAGATGGAAGACTTTGGTGTTACTTGCGTCAGACAATATTCTTACATTGATACTTTGGCGATATATTGTGCAGCCCTAATAGACAGGATTCTAACTCACAAAGTCAAGCAAGATGTGCTACCTGCATACTCACAGAACACACATGACAGCTTTCTTGAGCAATAATCAGTTTATGCTCATAATGACAAAAGTTAATCTTCAACTAATTCATTTAGCTTGGATGGCTTCCCAAGGACTTCTATTTACAAAGGGCTTAAGTAGTACATTGTCAAGCACCATTCATGATTTACAAAGCCACTTGTGATTTGAAATGTACATGTAAGTGGAAGGCTGAAATAATACACAGCACTTATATATTCAATTGCGTGTTCCTTTATGCCTGCTGAATATACTTAATTCAAACAACGTAAGAGCAGGGAGGGCTTTTGAATTCTCAAATGCACGTTCTCAAAGCAAGTGACACTAATAATGGCCTTGCACTAAAATGTCTGTCAACTCTGCATTCGAAGGGAACGGAATAAATTCTTTACAAAGGAACATGTCGCTTCTATGTGAATGCAGCCAGCAACATCTAATTTGTTCAATTTCCAACACGGACGGGGCACCAATTTGTTCATCCAGTGGAGTACTTTCCAATTTGGCCAAAATCGCTTCAAAGTCAGCGTTGGAAAACAGGCACTTCAAAAATGAATATCTAGAGGAGTTAAAAATTACTTGAATTAAGGATATTATTATTATTTTCACAAGTTTTTACTAGTTTTACATTTCTTTACATCATAGACAATGATTTAGATTTATTAAAATGATTCAAGCGAGATTAGTTTTACCTATAGGGACCTCTGGGAAATTGTATTAATTGTGAAAGTTGTCTGTGTTACTAGTCCCGTGCTTTTGGTACATTGTTTGGATCGAGGGGCTGTGTCAGCGTGAATGGATTGTAAGAGAGACGCTACGGGTGTTTGAGGAAAAATCTGATTGTGTGGATGTATTTCGATCGCAACAACGTGGTAAAAACAACGACGTCTCACACCACAATGCTACATAACGCTAAAAACAAACCTAACATTTTGAAAACAGAATAAACAGAATAAGCATATTCTGTTTGAAAACAGAGTATGCTTGCAACATAAATGAATTCAAAGGATCTTGTCATATTGAATGTGTTTGCCAGTCCGCTATTTACGGAATGAAGGCCATAAAAATAAGTTAATTATTTAAAAGTAAAAATGACAATCCCTAAATATGTGGATTATAGTCATTTTATTTGGTGAAATTACAAATAGCCCATGCAAGCAATTTAAAAAGAATAAAAAATAATTACACTACGCCGTACGTGACATTTTAGCCGGGTGGTTGAAATGACATATAATAAGCAAGCAAGAGGTTTGTGTTTTTGTTTTATTTATTATTTCTTTAGCAATTTGTAAAGCTTCATACTAATTAAAACCACAGAATGTAACTTTTTAGATAAATGTCATGATAAATGTTTTTATTGCACAGAAAAACATGCTCTTGGGCTTTCTTCTCAAACATAAATTAAACCTGGAGGAGCATCCTTTTGCTAGTTTATTGAGAAATGTTGTTACTTTGGCGGTAATATTCCACCGCATGGCATAAAAATGAGAATGTTCTGAAGTATAGTTTTAATTTTCTATTTCCAAAAAATAATGCATGTGAATCCAGAAACTTACATACTGTTACTGTACAGTTCAGTATGTTCACAACCAACGTATGAGCACATTTTTCAACTCTATATGAAATGACATTTTACCACAATTTATTGCAAACACTAAACTTTTGCAACCTAAAAAAAAAACCTAAAAACTTTAACAAAGACAACGTTGCACAGACCAAAAGCATATTTTCAGTAGAGCACAACCTCCTCAAAACAGCACTATCTGTTTGATAAATGGACACCTCGGGCATTATAAAAACTGTTGTTTCATCAGCGTATTATTTATTCGGTTACACAGAGAAGACAAAGTCAACATTGTTTGACGAGAACCAGGCACATTTCTATTGGACAATGTTGCATAGGAAGTTTTGATTCTATTCTAAAAACTTTACCCCTAAGAGAAAGGAGGAAGTCTGCACCTCTCACGGCAAAGAGAAAATATCGGGAGGTCAACTGTTAACTTTCTGCATTGAACACAACCTCTTTAGTACAGCTTCTCAGCATTTAAAGACAGATACACATGGCACGATGAACTCACACTGAAACATAACTGAAAATGAAACGAACGAGGCACAGCAAAATGTCTTCAATATCGACATTGACATTTGACTTTAAAACAATGGATCTCAGATTTAACTCCAACAATAATCAGTGCATAGAATAGATTCCCACCCCTAAGGAATTACTGACATTGCTCATACGAATGCCCACAATAAAACACTGACGTCGTAAGGCAATTTCTATTTCCAGACGTCCCTAGGTAAAACTAATCCAGTGCGAATAGGGCTTAAGTTTGCGTTATAGGCCTATGCAAAAACTAACATTAATACACAAGAAGACACTAAGAGAATTAAGACATAGCCAGTTTGACCAGTTTGTTTCAATACATTATATCTTATTTCAAGCCTTTTCTATACTATTTTCTGCAGTGTACAAAAAAGCGATCCTGAGCAGGGTTGGGCCTGGTTTGTACTTGGATTGAATGGAGAACACCAGGGACACGAGGTGGCGCAGTGTTGCAGGAGTAATGCAAACTGTCATTGTGTCGTTATAAGTTATAAGTTTTGCATTCTCATTCTTGTCCATTCTGAATTGCTAAGGTTAACTTCAACTTTAACATCTCTTTAGCACCTGTTTTGTTAGCTCCCAGTCCCGGTCATAAAGATAGATAATGGGCATCTAATCCTTTTATGACGTCCTTTCACTCTAAAATCTGGCTTTAACTGGAAACACTACTGATAGCTGTTGTTTTTCATAAATATCGACAGTCACATATGTTCTTGCTCTTGTTTCACAATGATGTTTCATGTTGTCGCCTCATGATGTGATAACTATGTCTCCACCTGTGTCTTGTGCATAAAAAGCCTGTGTTCTGATTGTCATGTACCTCCGTCGACCAGGGACAGATCACTATGTCAGTGAAAGGCGACTATTCACTTTGGTACCAGTGAATAAATCAACTCATTGATCAGACTCATTCTCTCTGCATTTTTATTGTTTAACTTGTTTTAGAAATCCACAAAAGCAATTCTCCCGTAACACAAGACACTTCTCTCACCCTGACTTCACTTCACTTTACTCTGTCTACCTGTGGCTACAACAAACTACGACAGTTTACCTCCAAATTACGGTTAAATCCAGCATGAGCCAATTGCAAACAGAACTCATTAACAAGAATGAGTAAATACAATTAATAAGACAACTGAATCATTTCTTTACATTATCTAAATAAATGAATCACTTGCATAACAACGAGACAAATGTTAACATCTTTAGCAGCGCCTGGCTCGACATATATATATATACATTCTTCACATGAATAATTAATGCGCTGTGCGGGGATCCTATTTTTCTTGGCATGCTGTGTTGAATTTTAATAAGAGCATATTTTCCATGAATGAATACACCAGAGCGCAACATTTTATATTTTCTGTCCGATGTGTATTGTGAAATTGCCTTTATCCTGTTTTGACGTCGATCTCAGTTATGAATGGAAGATCTCTACAAATGTGAGTTATTGTTCGACTTGTTTTTCAAAATATGTGACCTATGCACTTTAGAGAATGTGTGATTTGTTTTATTGACTTAGAAGGAACGTGCGTCTACATGTTCAACAGAAGGAATAAAAACAAAATCGAATCGCTTCAGATAATGGTAGCTTCGATGTGCGAAATAAACCTGACAAATGGCTTGGTTCTTTGCATGTGCCTGAGTCCTTGCTGGGCCTCACTTGTGCTGGTCTTTGCCTGCGTTGATTGATAGTGGCGGATGCTAATTCCATGGCAAATGATGCTATTATTCAGAGGCTCAAATTAAATTACTTCATGCATTGGATCTACTTAACATTTTCCCCGTGGAGACTTTAGCCAACCAGTGTAATCTTCCCGACTTACTTACAAGTCCCGTTTGTCACACGGCGTCCGCTGTCTCTCTGTCTATGTCGCCGTGTCGCGCATTTGCATCGGACTCCAGCTGGAAGGAAAACACAGCGCATAAATCACCTGCTGGAAACACTTGATACGTTCGTGCATAAGAACAATTAGGTAAATAAATAGCGTTATTCCGTTGTGGTCGTTGCAGAGCGGTGGGCAATTAATTAGCAAAGCATGGAAATGTCAATGTATTGGAGTGGTTCAACTTAATTAGAAAGATTGAGTTTATGTCGAAAAACAAACTAAGTCAGCTATATTAAGCAGTTATTTGAGTACGTTTACAGTGAAATCTTACCCAGTCTCTCAAATACTATATAAATTGTGTTATATTA
This sequence comes from Rhinogobius similis, assembly GCA_019453435.1. Classification (NCBI taxonomy): domain Eukaryota; kingdom Metazoa; phylum Chordata; class Actinopteri; order Gobiiformes; family Gobiidae; genus Rhinogobius; species Rhinogobius similis. The sequence goes on from CM033620.1 coordinate 46,909,823, forward strand.
ATCGATAAAATGATAATCAAAATGAAGTTAACGCAAATCTTATAACATCGAGAAAAAATACATCATAAGAACAATTATTTGGGACATAATTGAAATCAAATACTTCAAAGTTTTAATGTATTTATAAAGCTTTGTGTTGACATGTTTACTTGTAACACAAGTAACTTTTTAAAAAGCAGAATAAGACAAGCCAAAATGTTTAAGTTTTAATTTTAACATTTTAATTAAAGGTGCACAATGTAACATTTCTGGTGGAGAGACTGCCAGCTGTTTGTCACCATGGAGACGTTATTGCTTTGCCCGGAATGTTTCACAGTGTTGCATAAAACGTGTCCGTTTTACCTGTATTCATTTACAGATGTTTTTAAAGGAAAGACTTGTTAACAGCTTCATTTCCACGCAGATCTGACTTGTAAATAAAACACACTGGTGAACATTAAGGCTGTAAAAACCTTCGATAACCACGACACAACTACCTGGGATATCATTTGCTAGACAGTCTTTATGCCAGCACAGAAGCCTTTCCAATTGCTTTAATTTCTTCCAACATACTGAAATTATACATTGTTTATTGTCCAACTCATTCCAGAAAGACACAGCTGTTGTGTCGAGGTGTAAGTTGCAGCTACAGCCTCCAGCGCCTTCTCTGTTCTGCTTGTGTGACCGAGTAAGAACCGGCAGTCCAAATTGCCAAGTAGTGTTTGCATTAACCAGCTTTACTGTGTTAGGCCCAGAGAATATTCACACTGGAAAATGCATCCAGTCGAGAGAGCGAGGATGGCGCTGCATCCTCGGTCTCTGCCAGAATATGAATTAGCGGGGCAGCCATACAAAGTTTCGGCAGGGAAACCAGGACACAAAGCCCGCAGTCAGGAAGACAATAATAGATGTGAGGATAAGGAGACAGAGGCGCACAATGGGATTACTGTGTAAGCTGTCTATTACAAGAAGGGACTGTTCTTGAACATCACAACTGCAGATAAAGTAGCACTGACAATGACCATATGTTTCTGTCAGTGGTAGAACGTACTGATTTTGTAAGGATTTTTTAATGAAAGTATTAAGAAGTAAAAGGGAAGCTGTTGCTGCATTATTGAGTATCGGTGACTACGTGACTGATATAGTAAGATTGTAAGTAAGATGTGCGGGTGCAGTGGTGAGCAAAGGGCATTGAACAGTCAACCTATGGATTTGTGGGTAAACGCTTTCCCACTAAGTCACCGATACTCCAAAAATGCAGTCCCGATCAAAAGTTTAAAGGTCCCATATTCTGCTATTTTGCCCTTTACACAGTCTATTCTAAGGGCTTTGTTGATAAAATTTTGCGTTGTGCAATATCCATAACATAACAGTTTCCAAAAAACACCCATTTCTTGGACTGGCCCCCCTCCTTGCAAAAGCAAACGGCTCACTCCGAGATCTGACCCCCCCGAACAGAGAGCAGGCTGCCTCCCCCGCCCAACTTGTGCGCCTCCCCCGCCCAACTCGTGCCGAAGCCTAGAGCGGAGATAGTGCGCATGCGCCGTGTGCTCTGGTAAACAGTGATACACAAACACGGGAATAAACATTTTATCCGTCCTGACAAAAAAAGACAAAAAAAAAAAAGTTTGAATTAACATTTTATTGAAAACAACAATTAAAGTTAAATAGCTGATAAAACGTTTAGGACCACATGCCTTTAAAAGCCCAAATCTCTGCAAAAATGCGGCTTCAGTGTCATTTTCTGTCAGGTATTACTGTCATGAAGTTCTGATGGCAAAGGTATAAAAACGTTCTCTTGGTTAGTGCTGTGACAACACTACACTGTTGTAATGAATGCAATTTGACAGAATGCGATGATTTAAGGACTTAAAAACGACGCAGAACACTTCAGTGAAAGACGGGAGGAGAAAAGTACAGTGTAGATATGTTTTTGATGAGGGAACGTTCTAGTATAGCACACAGAAAAGTACATTTTGCGTGATCTGTTCCTTTTAAAGCTTCTGGTGGTAGATTTTGATTTAAAAGGACACTTTAATAAAACACCTGACCCAAACAAAAGGATTTCGTGTCGTTTCTGGACTAAACCTGCTGACAAGATGGGCCCTTATTGTTGTTATTTGGTGTCGGCTCGCTTTAGCTCTGTCTGAAAGTGGAGACGCTGGTGCCACATTGAACCTACAGGGTATATTTGGTTTTAAAGTGTCTGAGAGCGATGAGCAGGGACAGAGAAATATAAGCGCACAAAGCAGCGGCCGTCCTGCAGTGAGGGGAGCCCTGTCAGGATAGCCCCGTAGAAGAGACAGCCTTTTTATTGGCCTCCGTCTCCAGTGTTCATTCTCTTTCACTGGCTATTCTTTCATCTCAGGTGGACCTCTGAGTTTTTTATGAAGTCTCCAGTCCGGGTTGATGCAATACAAATAGACTTCACAGTATTACCTTTTGTGACTCGAGAGTTAGATGCTGAGTTGTGGACAGCATACAGTCTAAAATGAAAAAGTAAAACAGAAATGTGTTGATTTTAGAAGTTTGGACCAAAGTTTGAGAGTGTGATATAAAAGCGTTTGCATTATAGTCACTGGCAGTTTTTTCCGCTTGGCTATTATCAATCAATATCAATATTAACAATGTCTCTGATTAAATACATTTGTCTGCTAATGTAAAATATAAAATAAACAAACAAAAACATTTGATTGTAAATGCTGTATTTTTGTATGTGAAGATAATTTCAGTTTGTTATTTGAATTTGTTTAATTTTTAAAAGCAGCAAGCTAGCATTGAGACACATGTGTATGAATTGTTATGAAGTACTCGACTGATTTGTAAAGTTTTTAACCTGTTGTTATAGATATCCATCGCAACTAGCTATTCACTGCCTGAACTTACAGTATTTATTCATTTTAGACTGATTTATGAAAAACCCCATAGACACAGAATTAAACGAGAAGCACTGACGCTAACTCAGTAATGCAGATCTGCCGTGACCTGGTTATTTTACCCTAAATTTAATCTTAATCCTAACCTTAATTTTACCCAAACTGTGTAAAACATACTACAAACAATAACCTTTTGTTAACATAGCCACCAATGCAAAATGGCGGTGGTCTGGCGTCACCTTTTTCTGATTCTGATAATTAATACCATTGGCCTTTTAAAAGTAACCACCTTACTCATCCCTGCCCACGTTTCTTTTTGCCACAGATGAGCTGCACTTTACGCGTAATGGGACTTCCGGTTTGACAAGAGTGACATTTCACACAAATAATAAGGGAAAAATCTCACAGCTAAACTATTTTATAAAGTAGATTGCATTTTGTTAAATGCTTAATGCACATGTGCAACAACAAGTCAACAATGCAGCAATTTCCTGGGCGGCCTGCAAACGTCTTTTTAGTCTGTCTAAAATGTATTCTGCCCCATGTAAACTTATACAACGGAAAAAAGATGCCGGCACCCACGGAAACGTCCGAAATAAGTTGAACAGTAATGTAAAAAGCTGCTTTTACGATACACAGTCAGGATTCAAAAGCATTTCTGAACAAGAAGACCTAAAAATTAGGTACTTAATTGCACATAAAGTGATCATGTAACTGCAAAATTTACCTAATTGTGATTATTGTATTTGTTCAAAAACTCTGTATCCTGCTACATCCAAAGTGGGAAAGACCCAGAAGGAAAGCTGTAAGGATAAAAATAAGATTTGAAAAATACAGCCCCCCCATGATGCATCCACTGTGCAAGACATGTCAAAATCTATCTTCTCCATCACTGTCTGTCTGACTGACTGACTGGATCCCAACGCTGGGACAAGCAGGTGAAATAAGGTAGACTCTGCTTTCACATCACATTTCAAGTCAAAGACAACCATTGCTGTTTTGGGTTAAACTTAAATCCAAATCAGAAAATGGCCTGGGAATTATAAAATTATGCAATGGGCAACTGGAGGGCCGTCACGATTTTAGCAAAATGTGAAAAATAAAAATTGGATTAGAATCATTGACTCCATTTTAAAAAGGGCTAAAAGGCTTTTTTGTTGCATGTTTAATTTGAATTGTTTTGCTGCCATCGATAGATTGCCAGAGATGTTATCAAAAAGTCATTACCAACAAGATCAGGGATTAGGCAAAAACAAATTAAAGCAAGAAGCCAGCAACAAATGATGCGATGACTGCATAAACAATAGGACTTTGCAACTAACAGCAACACAAACAAAGGAATAACTTGTAAAGTTACACAATTTTATTCTTATTGACCTTATTCAACTTTTGCCGTTTTTTGCACTTTTGTTGTAAACGCACTTCCGTTTGACGAGAACTCCGTTAAAGCTAATGACGAACGAGGGAAAAGTCTCGCCGCTAAAATGTTACATAAAGTAGGTTGATTTGTGTAAAATGTTTAATGAACACGAGCAACAACAAGTCAACAACGCACAGATTTCCTGGGCGGCCTGAAAACGGCTTTTTAGTCCGTGTAGAACTTATTTTCTGTTGAGCTCGTCTGCTCCATTTAAACTAATACAACGGAAACAAGACGGCGGCGCGTACAGCAACTTCCGAAATAAGGTCAATAGGAAATCTAATACATTCAAAGTACTATATATGCTGTGTATACTGTATTTACACACCACAGATGCCACACCAAACAAAGCGATAATTAGGAAAACATGAAAACCTGTCAAATCCACTTTGAGACATTGTGTGCCATTATGAGGATATTTGTAGTATCTTTTCCTTTGTTTTTTACATTCTACCTCCTTGGTGCATGGCTTTTCCAAACTTATTGCTCTATACTTTTATTGAATTTTACATTGTGTTGCAGTAAAGCTTGTTGTAATACTTGGATTCTTTGCAGACAGTAAACAAACGTATTCCACGTCTCAAAATATTGTTTTGCTGTTTCAGATTTCACTTTCCTTTATCTCATTCGAGTCATTGCTTCGTTTTGAGTGACTTTTTTTTTTTTTTTTTAAAGAACGCAGTCGTGACATTCCTTTCAGGCTGGATAAAAGAGGAGTTTGTTTTGACAAGTGCGCCTGCCACAACTGGTCAGGTGTGCAGGGGCAAGATTCTAACTTTTATTTCAAAAACAAAGATAGTTTCTTCCATTTTTTTTTGTCTGACACTTTAAACTGACATGGATTGAATATGTCACATTTCAAAGCAGAGACAAGGTTTTGGAGGCTTTTGTGTCTTCCATTTAGCCGTTACAGACAGCAGAGTAGTCAGTGGTTCTCAAATTGTGGAGAAAGTACTTATAGTGTACACAAGACTGTTCCGGTAGTAGTGATGGACTAGTTTGTGGACGATGCGGTTTAATTAAGAGACAGTGGTTTAGTGCCAGTTTAGACCCAGTAAAGTCCTGGTTTAGTCTCTAGATTGATCTCCTTGCTACTTGCAGGACTGAGTGATTTTGGAAAAATATCTGTGTTTCTTACTAGACAGATTAGATAGATTTGTGGTACTGCTCCACAAGTTGAACAGTGAGAAAATTCCAGAACCAATGGTGAATAGAAACATGCAATAAAAACCAAGATAAATAATAATAATAATCATAGATGGTTGAATCAAGATGGTTAAGTCCATCTTTATGACTAATCTAACAAACTGTGGAGGTCGAGCAAAAACTGTCATGTACAGTAAGTTGCTATGACCATGGTTGTGTACAGTGCAGCATACGGACAAAATAAATAGCAGGTCAAGTGACTTAAGTGTATAATATTATCTGCAATAAGTGGCTATGGCAGTGGTTAAGTAGAGAGCAGCATATGCACAGAATAAATGACCCGAGATGATTGACATTATGTTACGGTTTTGCACATTATAACAGATGGATGGCACATGCACAGGACGCACAGTGTTAGCCGTGTTCACTGCACTGTCCCCCAGGTGAATACTACCATTGTGTCCTTGGGCAAGACACTTAACCTGAAAGGGTGAGTGGTTCCTTGATGTAAAGCGCTGTGAGAGCCTTGAAGGAAGAAAAGTGCTATACAAGTGTCACCATTTATCCTTTTAAATAAAAAATCAGATAACTATACATTTAAAAAAAAAAAGACAGGGACAAAAACTGTGAAATAAGGACTGCTACACTAGAGAAATACCACCTCACACTAAGTCTACCTTTCACTACCTCAAAACAAAAACAAACAAACAAACAAAACAAAAAAAACGCTTTAGCAATTAGCTTATTACAACCATTCAAACTACAATGTTGAATGAATTGCAAATCTTATACCCCTGATTACTATTAAGACTAAAGTAATTCTAGGTAAGATCATGTTCTGTCTTATAAAACAAGTTTTTTGTGAGAATAAATGCAACTTTCAATAAAAATCTACTTTTAAAAAATCCCTCCCTCCCTCTTGTTAGTGCTGCAGCCTTGTGGCTTGAGCTCACTTGACAGAGTGAAGCGACTGAAGATAGATCTATGTTAAACCATTCTCCTTCCGTGCCTTTCCCTGCCGCCTTAATGGATATTTAATGGGCATTTGGAGAGATCCAGAAGAAGGTTGTACTGGTCCTGCATGAGTGACGCTGAGCAGATGGCATCGCGAACAGCAAAAAAACCCAAATCAAAGCGTTTATTGATCCAGCGGCTTAATTAAACAAGACTGAGTGTCTCTGTTCTGGCCGTGCAGCGTCAGTCTAGAAGGGAGCTTAAAAGACAGCAAGAACACAAGCTAATGCATAAGTAACCTGGAGATAATGCACTCTTTGAAGACGCATCCATGTAGCATTCAAAGGCTGTAGGCTCCATACATGGTTCAGGTCTTTATAGGGGATGAAGCATGTTTTTCACTCATGTATACGCTTTGATTCCTGTGTTCCAGTTAATGGGATTTCCAAATGAAGATGAGAGGAAGAAACTAGAAGCATGTATGTCATAGAACTAAAGCCGGTAGCACACACAGGGATTTAAAAACCTTCCGCAATTTTAAGACGTGTCAAAAAAGTGCATTTTGCAACAATTATTTGCGATACCACACAATTACAAGCGGAGGAGAGCGCAAGTGTCACATGATCAAACGGGATGCAATGAAAACAAATACAGGAGAATACGAGGCGAGTGTTTTAAGAGAGAAAATAAAACGCGCGGATTAAATCTTCTTGAAAAAGCCGCAGGAGGGCGAAATATTGACTGGAGGTGAGGGGCAAGTTGAGCTTAAAATTGGGCCAAAAATCCTCTAGTGATGAAATGAAAAAGTTTGCACAAACTCCATGTTGGTTTTGTCTGATATTTCTACATTTTAAGGGCCATCACTAGGCAACGGAGCGTGGCACTGTATGGCTGCACTGATTGGCTGTTGTAAAGTTGAAATTGGTCTGTAGTTCATTTCTGGTGTCAATTGTCCCTCTAATCTTCAATGTTACTGATGCAATAACTCAAAAAAAGATAAAACGATGAACTTTATTAGAACTGCATGGACAATAATTTGCAGTTACAGGCAGAAGTATACATTTGTTATTTTTATTATATTTATTTATTTTTCCCCCTGGAACTTGATGATCTCTATTCTGTAAATTTAAAGACGCACAAGTTAACTTTTCTAGTAGAGGATCCGCACCTGCTTGTTGCCAGTATTTCCATGGAGACAAGCTGGTGTTGACTGTCCACCATAAAAGTTCCATAGAGCATCATTAACGTGATTATAATTTATTCATTTTCGTATTTTGTGTGTGCCTATTTTATGTTATGATGTTAACATGTTTTATGTAATGAATTGTTATTACATACAACTTTCACATGGATTTAAAAAAAGAAAAAAGGTTACTATCCGTATTTGTAAATTCCAGTGCAGTTCCGACATGAATGCCCGAAACAACCTGGAAAACAACAGCCACTCTTCACAGATGAATGGGCCATACGCTGTTTAAATGTACCTTCGCAGGCTGATTAGTAAATGAGTACCCACCTGACGTTTGTGCCCCGCCGTGGAGTGTGGGCTTGTCCACGGGAGACTGATGGGCACTGGCAGGCAGGCGTTTAGGGAGGAGTCCGTCTGTTCCACCGCGCAGCCGAGCCAGCCACCATCCATCTCCATTACACACATCCACATGCCACTGGGCTGGGGGACAACTCCTCCGAGGATGACCAGGGGTGGGGCGGCGGCGGTGGGGGAGGAGGGTGAGGGAAGGGCGGGGGCAGCTCTTCACAGCAGCGTATACATGTCTCCATTGTGCAGACGGCTGACAGAAGAGAAGAGAGCTGTCAGGCAAGAAGAAAGCAAGACTTGATGTGGATTTATTTCTCAGGGCTGCGCTCCTGTCACCTCGGCACACAAACATTTTATTGATTTATTCTTTATCTGCTGTAGACTGCACATTATGTTATTCACACAAAGCAGGACGCAGGAATCTGACATGACCTGCAGTGCACTGCGACAGCCATGCAACACAAACAGTGCACAAAAAACAAAAACGATTTAAGTTGACCTACCGTTACCATTTCTGACACAAAATTGCCCTTTTACATTGTATGCACATTTTTTTCTTGTGTACGTCACTCAACATCACTCTGTAGATAAAAAAAAGATATCCTGCTTTTAAGCAATCATTAATACAAAAAAAAAAATTTGAACAGGCATCAGCACTGAGAGGAAAAAAAATTGACTTCATTATATCGAATATTTACAACTTCATTATATCTAACAATTTTTCTTAGTAACACAATGTAGTTTGAAGTTATGGTAAAGTGAGAAATATATATTATTTTAAATGTCTACCTGTTTTTAAATCCCTTCTAAAAACGCACCTTTTTTCCTCTGGCTTTTGACTCTGAGTAAGATGTTTCTTTGATTTTGTTCCTTTTAATAAAACTTGTGTCTGATTGTCCCATATGTGTTAATACTTTGCGTTGTTGTCATTGCCGTTTTCCTGTTCAGTGGTTTGAGTACAGCACTTTGGTTAGCTGTGAAGTTTTAAAGTGCTTTATAATTAAAGCCGGTATGGTATGGTAAAATGTTACCGAGTGCCATGGATCAGTTTAGAGTACATCGTGATGTGTCCGGAAATCCTACAAGACTTTATGACCATCGGCATACCAGCCAGTGACGGGTGGTGAGGTTTACAGCAGGTGAGGCACAGTGTGGCAGGTTCAAATGGGCCTATTGTTGATCACTTCATGGCTCTCAGATGTCTTCGTTTTCTTTACGATTAATTTTGAGATTCACGTTTGCCAATGAAAAAAAACTCTATTCGGTATTTTGTGTGTTCACGCAAAAGAGAGAGAGAGAAAAACAACAAATAAAAATAAACTAAATGCCGGGGTGGCGTATTGAACCTGGGTTACCACAGTTGGATGTCAAATTAAATGGGCTAAACTCTATACTATCCATTCACTGTAACATTAACGATATAATCTCCTCCCCCATCTTATCTGTGGCTCGAATTAATACTAGTCTAGTTCTATTGTCAATAAAATATTTACTTGTGGCCTAATTATTTCTTTGTTCTAAAAAGGTAGAGTTAGACTGTGCAGTGAAATTTGACCCTACCTGCCTGGTTTAAACTTATTGTCTGTATTTGTCACGTAAATGTGCAGCTCCAGCCCTGCTCCCACGCAAACAGAGACAGAGCGTGAGGAACGCTTCATCTCAGGTCTGTTTAAAGCACACACAAACGCAGTGTAATTACAGATTAACTCGCTAAAGGTGCTCACTCGTGCTCACTCGTGCACAAGATTCTTTTTCCTGATGATAAATTGACAAAGCACTCAAAAAAGTACATCTACAAATAGATATTGTATTTAATTAAACTTTTTATGGAGACACAGTGAGTGAACGAACTGAATCAACGTGTGCTGTTCATTGTGAGTGCGGCGAGCCTCCTACTCCTTTTCTCTTTACATTATATTAAGAAATACGGGGAGATTTCAGAATTTAAAACCACAAAACTCATCACCATCAAATACAGTATATAAAGTGTGTATTTAGTATTTTAGACAGTGATACGTTTTTTTCTTCCTAAGATGACTGGTGACCGCACGTCGCTGATACTAACTGACATGTAGTCAGATGGTAATAATATAATACCGTGTAAGCTATTAAGTTGGGGCAGTGTAAGGCATGGTTGCCTCAGAAATACCTTCCATATATTTTGGAAGAAAATCTCCACCAAGAACCTTTAAAGTAATAACAAGAAGTCAGAGTGTACGTCAAGAGATCAAATGCAGACGCCTACAATCCAGGATCACTTCTCCAAAAAAGCACACTGATGGACTCTATGGATAGTAAGCGAGCAAAGCTGACCAAAAACAATCCTTAGCGAGCTGAAGAACATGGCTGAGACTGAAATGGATAGAGGCGTAGCACACTGTCCAAGGTAAATGGAGACACGTGATTGTCACTTTATGTCCAAAACAGTGGGCAGATAACAGAACTTAAAGTAATGCCTTAGTTCTGAAACCACATGTTATTTTCATTAGCTCCACTTTGCTGGTTAAGGCATATACTGACCGCAAAAGTTATTAACAATGGAAAAACAAAAACAAAAAACACAAAAAGTGGAAATTTAATCAATATGATCAGCATGCTAATATATGTATTTGTAATATACACTTAGCTGTAAAGATAACCAAAGTAAATTGGGTGCTATTAAAATCTTTTACGTAACCATTTGGTAACGCTTTAGATTAAGGTTCCTAAGTAAATTATTCATGATGCATTAATAAGCTGTTATATATTTATAAGCACTTATGAGGCATTTACGAGCATATAACATATGATTATTGAAAAAAATTAAAATAATAATAAGCAGATTATTGATGTTCTGTATATGTGGTGATGAGGGAATAACTTAAAGGCTCATGTCCTCTCCTCAAAAGGACATGTGTATGATATATCCCCTTTAAGTACTCTCCTAGTTAAGTCGAAATAGGTTGTTTATGTGTAAGTAAGAAGATGGACTTAACAAATAGCATTAGAGAAACAGAATATACTAAACAAAGAGTGCATCAGGTGCCTTCATCTGTATGCAGCGGATCTCCTCAATCTAAAGTGAAGCTAAACTCCTCTTTGATCATTCCCCTGGCGGCGTGTGATGGAGGGGGCGGTGGGAGACACTCTGTAAACAGCTCAATGATTTCCATGATATGAATAAGCCCGGACAGAAACGCCTGTCTGGGAGTGGGGTTGCCATAGGAACCATGGCTGCGTGCCGGCTCCGATGTGGGAATTATCAATCACATCGATCAAGTTTAAGTGAACACGACTCATCCTGGAAGAGTCCTGTCAAGCGCGAGCGTACAAGTTCGTATGTGTACTCCAAGCTGGTAATATATCACAGCCAGCGCAGTGGAGTCAATAACAAAAACAAAGTGCTGCAAGAACGAACTGAAGAAGGAGCAACCAATTCACCTTCTTTCTTCAAGAGGCAGAGATCTCCCTCCAGACTCGGGTGAAGAGGGGAGATGTGAAAAGTAGATGCGTACCAGCTGGTGTGTAATCACTGTTTTACACAGCTCCACCAAGGCCGACCAGAACCACCGCAGGTCTCAGCAAGCTCTATGTGCAATGGCAGGTAAACGTCGACAAGGAATGGAAAACATTACTATACTGTATGCATGATGTGATAAGATTCCAAAGCAAACTAGTTAAACATCATAGGTCTAGCATTTACATTTTTACTGTATGTATTTGGTAGAAAACAGCAAGTATTAGCTAGTATTCCTGAACAACATGTTGAGTGTAGCAGGTGCTTCAATCTTTTTTGAAAATCGACAAATTATCGACTAAGTGATGCGTTTATTTTGGACGTGTGCCGTGTGTATTATTTGGATATCTTTTGTTGCATGCTTTTGTTTATTTTGCCACCTGTGTTGTGTTTTTCTGTGTTTTTTGTGTTTGTTTTATATACTAAAAATGTGTAAAATAAATAAATAAGATATATATTTTTTAAAATAAATAATTCGTATGAGTTTGGTGAGGGTGTTTGGACTTTAAAAACATTGAGGAGATAGAGGAGACACATTGAACTCTTACCAATTTATAACCTAGGTGGTGGATTTTATTGTTTATTGTTAAAAGATAATTGTGTTAATTAAGTATTAAGATTTGAAAATGTTTAAATGTTAACATATTTAAAAGTTGTCGATATAAAACTCTATACGTATTAAAGGTGCGTTATCTACAATGTTTTAGGGTTCGCCACATGCTCTTCCGCATGAAGATATAGTTGCTTTGCCTGGAATGTTCAACAATATGTCAGTAGTAATTTAGCATTTCTTAGATTCCAGATGTTTGTATTGCTAAAAGACTGAAAAACGTACAGTCTTACTGTGGGCAGGCTTATCTTTTCACAGATCTGACCTGGGACTGGTGGCGTAATCTGATTATTTCTGAGAGGATTGACAGGTTAAATGCCATGTTGAGGATCATTCCATGTAAAGAGTTAACATCTCCAGCTTTCACCAGAAATTATATGACGCACGCTTAATGAAAACAAGGCTGTGTTCCAGGATGTCCATAATTGCAGACATATTCTCCAACCCATTGATAATGACATCCCATCTACTCCACAGCACTCCAAGACCCATTTCCTCCTCAGTCATTTCTGATCTGCATCATCCTGTATGTTGGCCTTTAACCGAGAGCAGAAACTTATTAGCTAGTTCAATTCCAAAATATCTTGAGTCCGAGAAGTGCGCCCTCACAAAAGCATGCCTTCTCGTAATCCAGTCCAGCCTCTTCAGTCATCATTTATGATTTAGTTTCATTAGGACAGACACGGCTGTTGTGCAATTCATTTCCCCTCAATAAACTCCGAGATGCGCCTTCATGAAGCAGCGAGTTGTAGAAAAAGCGCAGCTAGCCAACAGTTCGCACTTCTTGACACCTCCCCCGTCTACCCCAAATAGTAGTAAATTAGTGAGATAACACCTCCATCACGTTTAACAATATTGCCGTTCTTCTATGGCAACCCGCTGGTGGTTGTTAGTCGCACTTATCAAGTCGACTTCAAAAAGGCGTCGGGAGATGTGAGAGGAGCAGTCAGAACCATTAGAGGAAAACTACACGTTATCCCGGCTGTGCTTGACGGCTGTCTTGTCCGACTTCACATGACAGTATGAAATTAGATTGGTTTAGAGTAGACTTGCACAGTTCAAGCAAATGGACAGCACCACTTCTTAGTTACTGTGATGGGTTAAATTTGCGCATTTTTACCTCCAGATGCTACTGCTGTGATAGCAATGAAAGCATGGGGGGGTGCAGGTTCCAAACTGTAAAATAAAAACAAATAACCATTATTTTATCCATCTGAAGCCAAGCAAATCTACCACGCCCTCTAGGACGCATTAACAAATTTGGACTGTGCCATTATTGTTGAACAGAGTTGAAGATTCAGTTGTTTTTAATAGTAAATGGTATGCTTCATAATTTCAAACCTAGAAGAAGTCAACAGCCAATCCAGTAAAAGCATCTGGGGTTTGGACCAGAATTCAGACTTTGTGTTAAACACCATTTAATAAAAAGTCTGTATTGTTTATGTACAGGAAAGTGATATTGTTTTTAAGAAGACATGAAAAAGAGGAAAAATAACATCTCAAACGAACATTGTGATTGATCAGTACGATATTATATGACCTATGGCCCAACCACAAATAACTAAAAAAGGTTTTTGACATAGTCCAGCTCATTCACCATAACTACTGAGTTCTTATCAAACTAAATTATGAAATACTCTACACCATTTTCTCTTCAAACCCACTGTGAAAGCACAAAGTTCAGTAGCTGCCTAATTCACCCCACTTATTATGAAATAACAATGAAGCGATATGACATTTTAACTCATAGCTGTGGTCCTCTAATAAAAAGTAAACTAATTTCAGACCACAAATGTCATAGAGGACAAAAATATTTAAGTAAACTCATTAGTGATGTACTGGCGTTTCTATGAATGGTCCTTCATTTTTATCTGCTGTGGAATCTTACACTGATGCTGCCTTTTACTAAAGAGGTAAAAAAGTGCTCATTCTGGGTCTGAGACCATCGACTGCATACATAATGAAGACGGATGATCATTCAGTGTTGCTTTTTACGGCTGCCATTACGGACCTGAAGGCGGCGTGTCTTCCCCTTGAGCACGCCCTTGGCCTCAGATGACTGACTGATGACGGCTCGCTGATGTGAATGGCGGTACACGGCTCTCGGACAGCTTGTGTTGGAAGACTAATGACTAAAACCGTGAAATCATTCTTGGATTCTTCTTTGGATTGTGAGCCACAGTGCAAGTGGAATCTAGCAGTCAATCAAACTGGTTTCATCAGGTCAAAACCATGTTCTGGAGATCAAAACTAACTTTGAAACCCAGCTGGTCTTTTGAAGTTCTGAGGAAAAAAAAAATCAGGTGACCCAGGGTTAACCAGGTTGGTCTTTAAAACAGGAGTTTAAAAGTTTCTTAGTACTCGTGGGACAAAGCATCTGTCTGTAGCTCTTCTCTGTAATGGAATACATATATATATTAAAAAAAGAAGTAGATTTAAACTAGGGCTACAAATGCTTGGACAAGAAGACTGTAAGTTTTTTTTTCCTGTTAAGTAGTCTGATAAAATAAGGATTAAGTTCCCAATGCACATCCATAAGCACTAACATGTGAGAAAAGAGGTGTACTGCGTGTACTGACCCTTTGCACGTACGTCACATCACGTGGGTGCGCCATAGTGGACGGCGTAAAACTGATATAAACCTACTCTGATTGCAATTGTTTGTTAATTAGGTGTTTGTTAATTAGGCTACTTCTAAAGCTTATTCACGTTCAGTTGTTAGCGGAAAAGGGATGTATTTTGGACACTGAAAAATTGCGTTTTTTGGAGAAAGAAGTGATTGCACACCTGGAAGCTGACCCAGGGGACTTAAAAAAAATCACGGATTTGCACAGAATCAATGAACGAAGCACAAAACTCTTTTAATCTAAGGTGAAAAAAGTTTGATTTAGATTATTGTAAATGATGGATTGTCAGTGAGCTTCATTAAAGTAAACCTGTGAGGCAGGGATTTGCTACTTACACAAAGTCACAAATAAATAATGCTTGAGTTTGTCTGAATAAAACAATGAAAAACCAGGGTTGTTTTTGTGACTGACAACCACTGGAATACACGCCAGAGCCTCAGTAGAAAATATGACCAGTGTAGAAGTGTTTTGTGTAGTTTGTTACAGTTAGAGTTTAGAGTTTGCGCCGAAATCAGCATTAATGCTAATGACCTCATAATAAAAAAATTGTTTATATCTGCTGCTATTCTGGACAATAATGGACCAAAAACATTGCGGGTGACAACAGTCTGGCAGACAATCACGTGTTTACGCTGTCTACAAAAGACAAAATTACAGTTTTTTATTTGCTGCTCCGTGAAAATGAATTCATAGAATGTAAATACTTCACTCCTGGAAGGCCGTATACAATAAAAAGTCACATTATGTTAGGGTTACACCCTGCCTGTTAGTGCAGCTAACCGCACAACAGGAGATCACAATTTTACTGTAAAATTAATCAAATCAGCAGATTGATGTGCAGGTTTTCAACTGAGTTTTTGTAACTTTACGTGGACAGACAGCGCTTTTGCCGTCCGTCATGGCAAAGTGGGTGTTCTGTGAAGACACATGCAAAGGGTCAATATATCATGCATGTTCATACACTGTCGACCAAACAAACAATTAATAATAGTAAAAAAATAAGAACTTCAATAAGAATCAACAAAAAGTAATTGTCTTGATTGACACTGGCAGCCATGACATGGTAGCCTTGCCTATGTGAGCTGACTTGACTCATTTACTAGTAAACATAGATTGATTTAAATATAGAGCACTTCTTCCACTTAAGACCTGGGCTAAATCTGTCAGTGCTGCTCAAGTGAGAGCTGAGATGAGTGGTATTGATCACACTACTCTGGCACAGTTCACTGTAGCCTCGGATGACCTTTAACAACTAATGTCAATACGGTGTAAGGTGAAGAGTATAGACATTGAATGGCATCATATAGAAAAAGAATCAGTAGGGCATTATCATATTCTATATGTGAGTACATCAAATATAGAACATTGATTGATTGATGGACCAGGCAGGATCCTCACCAGACTGTAATCGACTACATTAATGGTGTTACTTCAGCAATTTAAACAACCAATGGTTCTGAATCTTTTCACTCCAAGAACCACAAGAGAAAATGTTTGGCCTTCACCAGATTTTAAATGAACTGTGTAACTTTTCTAGTGGGGGTCAATTACTTGCTTGTCTCCATGAAGACATTTTTATTGACCTTTATTTAACCAGGAAAGTGGTTATTGCTTTGCCTGGAATGTTCCACAGTCGGGCGCATCCATCTTGCATTTATTCAATAACATAGCTAAACGAATACTTTGAAAACCATACATTCTTACTGTGAGCCGAGTCGCCTCTCCACAGTCTAACCAGTAACTTGGTGGTTGGTGGTGCCACATGCTTGTCTCCATGGAGATTGACAAATTGAATTCTATTCTGTAACAAAGCAATAACAACTCTAGGTAAACAAGAAAGTGACAGTTGCTCTAATTGAAAAGTTACATGATGCAGTTTTAACATTATATATAGAGGTGTATAGCTGCTAAATTTTGAAAAAAACTAAAGTTCTTCTAGTGTTAATCCAGCTAAAATGTGTAAACAAGACCACAGGACCTGAGTACCACCTGAAGAAGCCTGCACATTTTGAGATAACAATGCACATTTTTATTAAGAAGCTCTTTGAATGTTTTGTCAATCTCTATCCCTGTTCTTTACAAAAAAATCAATACCCAAGTACTAATTAATACAAAAACTAGTATCAAAAGTAGATACTAGGTATTGCTATAGGTATTGCTATTGGGGGGAAACACATAACACAAAATTTGACCTTTCCTGAATACTTTTAGAATAGTCTTGCTCCATATAAAAACACATGATAAAATCACTGTCTTTTTTACACTAGAGTATCCAAAGGCCATTGTACAACATTACATCTGCTACATCAATTTTTACTCTTGACATTTGCGTTTTATTCTCACAAAATCCACAAACACATGTTAATCCATCTGTAGCCAACAAACCCTGGTTCTTCCATTTAAAGCATGCAGGACATTTACCAAGGCCGCCGAGGAACAGGCGTGGAGCTGAATAAAACATGCTTCATAAAAAACGATTATGGAGCCTCCAGCAAACCTCATAGGTCCTTATAAAAGCTATACATCACTGATAAACACTATTAATTGCATTCTCTCTTATCCACACTTAGTTGCTCTGAGTCTTGCATTTGTTTTTATTCATTTATTTATATAGAATCTTTCAGTCGTGCTCTCGCTTCTGCAACAGTTGATTTTCTGTATAGGCAGAATGCAAAAGGCCCAGGTGACAATTGGCATGTGTGAAAAAGCTGGATAAATCTGATAATGCAAGACATTACACAGTTTCACTCCGCCGTCTTGCACTGAATGTGTGAGAATGCTGTTTAATTTACAGTATTTATCGTCGACTTAACGACAAATTCAAGGGGTTGAAAGCCAGTGCACTCTTTGTTGTTGTAGAAAGGGGATCAGACAGAAAAAAATACATTTAAAAAACTGTTCTGGAGCAGAGGTTATGACATCGAAGGAGTGACACAAATAGTTAGCTTTGGACAAGCGCTGAGGAAGGATATTCAGTCAATATTTAAGTAGAATGATGCTGAGGTTAGGACACAGCAGGCTCAGAGGGGACCATAAAAAAGAGATTTAAGCAGAAAGAACATTGTAGTTAGTGTGTGAATAGAGAATGAAAGGAAAAGGACCATGAAAATCTAAAAATTCAAACTCAATCTCGATACAAAGGGAAAGGCACATTATTAAATACCACCGTTTTTAATACCAAAATAATAAAAAAGATAATATTTTCAATTCAAAATACACCTCAAAGAACCCTAATCAAAACACTATCACATCCATCTGGAGAGTCACCAAGCTGCTATCAGTGTAAATTAGACAGCTGAAAAGTGCAATAATGTATGTTTTTTAATGAAATAAAGAAATAGTTGGAACAAAACGCATCTGTATTTCTTTAATTATGTCTGAATTGGCTCAATATTGTGTATTGTATCATCATGAGTTTTCTTTTTGTTTGTAAAAGGGGCATGTAATAATGATCTTCTTCATCCTCTTATGCACCCACGTGTTGTCTTATGTGATTTTTTTTGTACCTGCACAAATGAATAAAACAAATGAGAAAAGAATACAGGCAGAGGCAGAGGATTCACTCTCATTCAAATTGCGTGGTAAAATGTGCGCCGCAGATAACAGAATACCACCCATAAGGTAATCCAGCTGGTTGAACTCTTGCTGAGAATTACACTGGCTCCACCTGCATCCCACAGCACCACGGGCCTGCACCCTGGGGACCTGCCTCCTCTATGGTGGGTCCCACTGGGGAGTGATTAGACACTGTTAGTTAACATGTTGCTATGGGTTTCGCGCTGTTACACTGAATGTCGGCAGCCCCAAGTGCACAGTCATTAGTGATATCAAGCTGCACGGTAAACTCTGTTTGCACTGTTGACACCACAAGCCACCAAAACTGAATTTGGAATTCCACCTGTAGCTAACCTCACTAATCAACCAATATCCAATGAAGTATGACATAGAAGGACACCGAAACATCTGTTACTAATAAGCATGCTCGGATAACTAGTGATTAACAACAAATTAGTCAATGAAAAGAAGTGAATGAATTAAATTAGTGTATGATGAGGTAGAATATCAAAGGTGCTCTCTGGCAACATATGTGCCTCGAGTTAATTAATGTCAATGCTCATGCTATTTATGCTGCTATTAACTTCACTGTACCCGACGATCCATAACACTTGGGATGATCAGAATCCTAATTTTAAAAATGTCTTTTTATTCAGTTTTATTTGTCGAACATACTTTTATTACTGGTTGTCATATTGCTGGTGGTTTTTATTTTATTTTAGGTCTGTTATTTTATTCAGGGCATACTTGCAACAGCAAGTTAGAGCAAGTAAGAGGTGGACATTTTTATTTTATTTATTTCATCTGTTATATTAATTAATATTGTATAGTATCAATGTATTTATTTGTGTACAGTTTTATGTTTTGTTGACCCAGGGAAATGCTGAAAGAAAGAAGAACATAGACATGATTTGCCAGCTTGGGACATTGTTCATTGACATTACTCAAAACGGGTGCAAGAAATTGACAAGAAAGCCTATTTATTTGTATTTGCTTTGAAAGTAATGGCCAGCTTAGAACCACTTAGGCATTTTCTCAACTCACAATGTCCTCATACTGTCCTCATGTCAGTTCTGTGGAAATACTCGCCACAACACTGGTTCCAACTTGCTCTTATTTTTGGTCTAACATACGGTAGTAATGTTTGAACATCTCCCCAACCTGAGCGGGCCCACCAATGGTCCAGGTCTTACAGTGATTAATGGTGGTTGGTCACGGCTCACACTGGCGGTGTTGGGGGCTCCGTGATGGATGGTGCTGGGAGTTTGACAGATGGACAGATGTGGCATGGCAGAGCAGCCGAGCAAAGAGAGGCAGCTTAGTCCTGATGGCTTAGTTTACTTGGGAGAGGACAGGGGCAGGGGAGAAACAGGAAATGGGCAAAGTGTGTCATTGTCAAAACATGTATTTACAGTTTTTAAGTTAAGGGCTGCAAAAAAAAAGCTGCACATCGTAACTTTTCTGATTCCACCAGCTTGTCTTCATGGAGATGCTATTGCTTTGTCTATAATCTTCCACAGTATGCTATTAAACTCATCTAATTCTTCTTGTCATTTTTTTCAGGAGCACCGATAAGGGCAAAAAAATAAAAAGAATCAGGGGCATCAGACAAACAATCTGAAGTAGCAAAGTTTTTATTTATTTAGAAATGAAAGACTGATATTTAACTGATCACAATCTTAAGACCTTGTTGGCTGTAAAAGGTGTTTGAAATATATATGGATACACCTGCACGATTGTAGAGATTGGTGTGCTGATAAGCTACTGAAATAGAAGGGGAAGAGGCAAACATCCAGAAAGACCAGGCAGAAAGCCAGACAGAACTCTTAGGAGCCGGGGTCAAAACCAGTGCAAAAGCTGACAAGCACAAGCACAAGTAGACACCGTGGATAAAAGTCTTTACCACACTTTTACCACACTTTATAGCATTCATTGTAAACTAACAAGTCACTGTGTAGTCCATCAACTATTACTCTTAATTCAAATGTTATTTACCACAATATACTTTGTGCAACTCTTGTATTCTGGTGCTTGCATGTTCTATAGGCTTGTTTCCATTGGTTCACTTATGAGTGGATTGGTACAGTCCGAACGTGTCTCCATATTTTTAAGTGAACCATACCAGGCTATTTAATACAAGCAATAAACAGTAAATCATTTCTCACCGAACAACTTCATCTTGTGATAAACCGCTGTATTAGTAACATATTTGTTGAGACAGCTTAGAAAAAGAAAACTAGCGCACGTTAGCATCAGCCTTTTTCTTTTTATTGATGCACGACACTCGCATTTCATCCAACCCAATATAATACATAAAGAGACGTTAAAACGCAGCATAGAGAAGAGAAATAAATGCAGAAAAACTGACAATAAAAGAGAATTAGTTTACTCTAGATTTTGTCATTTTGTAATCTCACAGCATGATTTGCGGAACTTTGCCTTATGATTAAAAAGTATAATTCAGGTATTGGGCAGGGTTGCACAATATATCGAAAAAATATTGTTATCGCACTTATTATCGCAATATGCGTATCGCAAAGATGCACAATAATTTCTAATTGTCAAATCCATTAATCTTGCGTTTCTTGCACGCCTGAGCTTGTTTTTACTTTTGACCAATCAGACTCAAATGTTCACCCCAAAAGTGCAGTTTTGCCAAGTATAGAAAAGGCAAGAGAAGTGTTTTATTGTTAAAGTTATTGCTTAAATTTTTGTTACTATTTCATACACACATAAACTTTTAAAATGTCTGAGTAATGTATTTTTATGATTTGGATGTAATGGATAAAGTAACTCCAGGTTTTAACACTCCATGGTGTACCTAAGCTACTATATTTTGTTATAGTAATATAGTACTATTGTAACTATTATCCTTTGTACCTTTGTAAAAAGGTATGCAAATGAGGGAAAATATCATGAAAATATCGTTATTGCGATACTTGACACCCATATCGCATAGCACACTAATTTTGAATATGCTGCAGCCCTTGTATTGGATTTCTTCAATTAAGAAAACATTTGTTTTGCTCACGCAGGCCTGGCTCCTGCCCCACAAGCCAGACCCTGAGCACTGAAAGGCATTCCGCCATTAAACGAACAGCTCCAAAGACCTCCTAGTCGAAATGTGGCTTATGGTTCCACGCCAAGATGCTCAGTCTCAATCAGTCATATTGTGACGGGTAAGCTTATGTGGATGAGGGGTCTTGCCCAGTGGCACAACAATATTATCAGGGGAAAAAAAGAGTAGGAAACCGAAAAGAAAAAAAAAGAAACAAGTGGTGTGCAAGCTGCTCAACGTCTTGTACCTCAATTAACTCCTGGTACTTACAATCAATATTATATGATGAGTATGTTTTCCACCACCTTTGCAACAAAAACTACACATTACTAGAATCTTGTGGGAAGGCTGTGAAATGAATCACATTTTAACTGTAATCACAATTATTGTTACCATCAGTTACAAAAACGCACACAAACACACACAAACACACAAGAAACAAACTATTTAAATTCTGTTCAAAAGATCTTGGCACTTGTCCTCCCCCTCAAAAGTGCAAAGCTACTGATTGGCTTTCAAAATGTAAATCACACACACAAAAAAACAATTATTTTTCCCATAATCGAGCAGCCATAAGTTGTAATCCATTTCATTTCTATCCATCCAACTGTGTGTACACTGTATCGTTTGATTGAAAAGCAGTGCAAAAAGCCTGGCTGTGGTTGGCTGCCGCGGTAGCTGAGGTAAAGTGGTGTATTCTGTAGCAGCCGTAGACAGAGTCATAAATCATATGTCGACTAATGGCAGTTCCAAATGAGCCCTCTCATCAGACAAGACAAGTACTGTGCTTTGTGTGCTCGTCCCGTCTCCACTATAACATCTGCGCTCTCGAATCGGCGCGCATGAGCCGTGTGCGCAGCAGGCCTCGCGTTCATTAGGACATGTCTGCTGAGCCCCAACACTTCCATTTAGCACTATTTAGACACAATATGAAGGACCGGCTGTGACAAACAATCAAGGCTCCAGAAATGACACTAAAGTTTGAAAAGAAAAAAATAATTACGCTATTTCTGCACATTAACCTCCAATCAACACGTGCAGATTTACATATTGTTTGAGATAAACCCTTGAAGGATTTTACATATTTTATCATTTTTAAAGACTATTTTGGTTAGCTGTAAGATGAGTAGGAGAAACATGTGGCGTTTTTACTGTATGTTAATTTAATAGAGACCCTTATAGGTGTATTTCCAGCTGGTTTTAGCCAAAGCATCTGGCAACCCAAAGTGTGAAATGAATCCAGCTTTCTGATTGAATAATAAACAGATATAAACAACTAAATTTAAAAGCCATGTGATTTTTGAGATTCTGAATAAATTAGCAGCATGACAATTGATATCAATATTTAATTTGGACAAGACACTAACTGGGGACAGATTTCCAAAAAATCAATGCGCGCAGCTACACAGACCTCAGAGCAAGGCCAGCACGGGCCTGTGGAAAGATTTTTTCCCCCCTTACACTACAGCGGTCTGACGCGGTTTCAGGTATTCAAACAAGTACTCCTGAATTTTCACCATCTCGTACTGAGTGTAAAAAGTGCACATATTTATTTAAAATTGCATTACAGTTTATAGTGCAGGCCATTTCTACATCTTGTCGAAATATAGCAAGCAGTAACAAGCCTTCTGACTGCAGACATAATATACTCACTGTTGCTATGATAACGCGGCCAAATTTCCACTACCGAACTGAAGAGAACTGCATCACAAGTCCGAGTTCAATCAAAACTGCCCAGTCATAGCGGGGCTGAAGGGTTTTCAAGTGCACTCACGCCAAGATGATGATAATCCAGCAGCTGATACAACATGCCCCTCGGAGACCGCAAATTAAAAGTCATAGAGTGTAGCCGGCGAGCGACCATGACACAATTTGACGTCGGAGCCTTAGACCCGGTCAATGTCTCTTACTGAGTGCCAGCCCATTGAACGTTGTGCCTTTGTTCCATCTGGCAAGCATATAATGGACTTAGAGGAGGGGAGTGCCGGTGCTGTACGGAGATAGGGCTCTGAATGGGGGGAGAATGTAATTACTATACCTGTCTATGCAACAATGGCAACCCCACCTCTGTCGGGCCTCACTCCACTTGAAGAAGCCAGACAAGATGTTGGATTGTGGAGGTACAAAAGGCGCCCTTGCTAGGACTCTTAAATCAGTGTCCCGCGCTCTCGGTCATAAAAGGAAAAAAAGGGATATGTCAAAGTACACGAGGAGATGTGCAGCCCGTATAAGAATCTACAGACGGGGAACAAAGAAGTCATGCTCATTTTTAAAACATGGCAGAAGTCAGGGAACTGTCCAGGCAAGCCACAAATTGTGATGACGGATGAGGAGCGATGGGGCAAGGAGTTTAAAGTGCATGATGATAAGTACTAATTAAGTTTGATGGGATAATCTCTAAATAAATTACCAGAGTTTAACAACAGTCGAGTGGCACTGTGTAAAGGACAGTTTTAAAAATAAAAGCTGAAATTTATAAGTAGTGCTGAGCTCTATAATGGAATCATGTCATCAATGATCAACATCAAGCAACATTCCTTCAAAAATTTTGAAACAATTTACATGCAACAAACAAATTTTTCTAACAGTTTGAACAATTGTTTAACAAAATAAAGGTGTTATTGGGTATTTTATTTGTCAAATTAAAACTATTGTGTATGTATTTTAGCCCTTATGCTTTACAATATGGTTGCTGGGTAAATGGGAACCTCTACATATGTGATATTGGCCACCCATGTCCAAATATTATATTTGTCAAACTGGGGTATGATGTTTAAAGAGGAGGTGTTTCTACCATTCTACCATGTTCTACCATGTTATAACGTCACTCCATCATCAAACACATGCCTGGAATGGTTTTAAATGTAATTTGTGCATGTTTGAGTAATCTGGGATCCCTCCTGGGCACTATTCAAAAACTATTTGAATCCTCTTTTCAAATAGTGGTACATTGGCACGCCTTTTGCATGATGCAACGCCGAGACGCTTACGTAATCAGGAGTGTCTGCAGCGCACTCTAGCCCCTTCCTTCAGGTATTCTGCTGCCCCTCCCCTGACAGAACAGGTACACAGCAACAACACTGAGTTATTTACGGTAGCTTTACTTTGGTTTTCGGCTCCTTTTTGAAAATGTGTCAAGGCAGAACATGCATATTTGGATGACCAGGAGGAACACCTCTTCTCACACTTCCCAGGAATGATGCAACTCTGGAAAAGTGGCCCACCATGGAAAAAGTATTTATTTACCAAGGACTGCTTCTTCACAAAAGCTTGTTTGACAGTGGACAAGCAGGAAAAAATGACTGTAAATGGATGACATTCCAACAATAAAGAGTAGTGAAGTGAGTACTTGCTTAGGGTAACAGATTTGGCTGTGATTCTACACCTGTGATCAGAACATTTTTGGTGAAAATTGGGGCTAATACACGGGCATTTAGCATGATTCGGTTGTACCACACCAACGCATCCTGTAACAGCCTTCGTTTTCTCTCCAGTTCCTCCATCCCAGTGTCAAATGTTCAATCTTAAAGCTATGCGTTAGGTTGTACAATGGGAACAGCCATTTTTAAGGAAAAATATTATGCATTTTTCAGATTGTTATTATCCTTTAAACATGCTTTTGAGTGGCTTAAATTTGCCATCTCATGTAAAAAAAAAAAAAGTTGATTATTGATTTGACTCCATATGTCACTCATCCGAGAATCTTCTGCTGTTTTTAGTCCTTAAATAATCGCTAGACTTGTTCTGAGCATTTCTGCTGTCTAAACACTGCTGCAGCAAATCTGCACAATGACGTTTTTTCAGCTTTAACTTCACTTGATTGTATATAGGAACCATCTGCTGGCTGGATGCACTCAGTAAGTGGAATTGATAATAATTGATAACACCGGTCATAGAATGAATAAGAAACATGAGATGGCAAATGTAACTAACTCAAGAGCATGTTTAAAGGTCCCATATTCTGCTATTTTGCCCTTTACACAGTCTATTCTAAGGGCTTTGTTGATAAAATTTTGCGTTGTGCAATATCCATAACATAACAGTTTCCAAAAAAACACCCATTTCTTGGACTGGCCCCCTCCTTGCAAAAGCAAACGGCTCACTCTGAGATCCGACCCCCCCGAACAGAAAGCAGGCTGCCTCCCCCGCCCAACCCGCGCACCTCCCCCGCCTAACCCGCGCGGAATCAATCAAAAAACCACTTTGGGCACACATATGAGGCCCAAATAGCACTGTAGGAAGGTTAAAACCTCTGAAAAGTCGATTTTGCATGTTATGGGACCTTTAAAGGCTAACAGTAATATAAAAAATGCAGAATATTTTCTTTTAAAGCTCAAAAAAGTCATTGTTGCAGAATATGTGTCTTTAATACATAACTGCACAAACGCAGAATACAAAAACACTTTACGTGAAATGGAGTTGTTTTACAGTGGACAGTTTGGACCTAGGAGAACACACATGGATTGTGTTGTGATGACGAGCTGAAGGGGGAGTGACTTAGGGAGCAGGGGGAGACTTAAAGCATCAAAAGCAGACGTGAAAATGATTAAACTCAGTCAATATAGCATTTTCATCTATCTCACAAAAGGTGAGATAGTGATCTATATATGATATGATTTAACAATGAATGCACTGTTGAAGTGAATACCCCCTCTTTAATGAAATGTATAGTCTAAACCTGTCATATGCAAGGATTTCTGCAAAGAATAATGTATCATGTATCTTCTTAATTAAAACCTTAGTTAGTTGGATGCTCCTCTTTTTATTTTGTTCTCAATTTTCTCCTAGATTTTGCTGCTTATTTGCAAAGTAGTTTTGGTATAAAGGATAAGGACGATGGAGTGCTGCACTGGATCGAACCGAGTAAAACTTAAAAACAGGTGCTCATCAAGGTAGTAGGCTTGAATGCTTGTAAAGAAAAAGACGATAGCAGAGGCACTCTGATTTGCAGTGAATTTTTGTTTTTCATTAATATAGCTCCAACAACATAGTATACACTTATGTGAAAGTTAATGAATAGATTAGATTTGAAGAGTTTTGATCATTTGCTAATTATTGGTGTTTAGGCTTGAATACACAATGTTGAGGGGACTTTACTTTGCCAACTGAGCGATTGAGGTTATTAATGAAGTAAATTAAAGACACCACATAAACCCCTGACGGTTACAGCAGTCACGGTATTGATTGCACTATTTTAAATACACTGCCTGTACAAAAAAAGTTGCCACAGAAAACAAAGTTCACACGCTCCAATATTTCGTTGGACCACCTTTAGCTTTTATAAGAGCACACATTCACTGCGTTATTGTTTTAATATCATTTCAAAATGTTCACCAAGATTTTGTATTAATGATGGAGGAGTGTGACGACTGTGCAAAGCCTTCTCCAGAACATTCCAAAGATTCTCAAAACGGCCTATAGTAGATTAGTTTGTGCTTCTCCTTAGATGTTTTCTCTGCTTGATGCCAATTATTTGACCCTTCTCAAGCACACTTGACATCTTTTCCATGACCTTGGAATTTGTCTTTCCACATCAGAAATGAGAAGTCACTCACTGCATCAGTTGGGTTTCAGTATCATTTTGCAGCTGAAAGATCACACATGCAGCAATTATTCAACAGGAGGCTTGTACCCATTTACTTTTTTTTTTTTGGACAGGCAGTGAATAAAAAATATTAAATTTCCATGTCAAAATCATATTATTGCATAAAGCCCTGTCATGGCCATACCCTGCTTCTTGAAGACAGCAGCTCATGAGTCAGAGTTGGCCGCGGAGCAAAATGAAAGACTTGTCCTTCAT
Organism: Rhinogobius similis; assembly: GCA_019453435.1. Lineage (NCBI taxonomy): Eukaryota > Metazoa > Chordata > Actinopteri > Gobiiformes > Gobiidae > Rhinogobius > Rhinogobius similis. The sequence continues at coordinate 46,936,881 of CM033620.1, forward strand.
TGTTGTGTGAGCCATAAGTCAGCGCACAGAGGAGCTGATTCAGAGGGCTGCCTGGTAAAACTGTAGTAAATAAAGGCTTGGCTTCAAAGTTCAGCTGCCATATAGTCAGCCGTTTATGAGTTTGTCCAGCATCGCAGACTGTTGGATGACTTCCTGACGGCACTGTGGAGCGGTCGTTTGGAAATACAATCACCTTGAGGCGTATTCCGTCGTTTTTGTTAATACTGCAGTGAGTTTTAGACGCCTGTTTTGCGAGGTGCTCTGAATTATGAAGCAAAACGGTTATACTATTGATCAAATATGTGACATTTCAGTAAGTGCTTATCATTGAGTCTCGGCGCTTCACCATCAAATCTATCTCACTGCTTCTTTAACTCATTACAGCATTGATCGTCCAATGCGCCAGGTGAGTGGGCTTTCACTCTTGAGAGAAAATTATCGAGAGCTCTTTTTCTACACGTACAGCTTACATTCACTGTGGCTGTTGGAGAATAAATGAAACGTGAAAAACAGAACCAATTTTAACCTACAGCAGTCCACATGTATAACTGACTAACTTAATACAGTCGCAGCAGCCTAAATATTCACCTTGATGAGTTTATAATTGCTTTTCATTCTGTGCCCAGAGTGTTACGGACCGTCATGGTTAAAGCTAAAAGCTAACCAACATTACCATGCTAACTACGCACTCTCTGGTATAAAATGCTGAGAAAGCACTCATTTTCACCTGAATACACCTAGATGCTTTTACAATATCTGTCCTGAGACAAAACAGATTTTACTTTATTACCTGCAAAAAATCAGGAACATTTCAAAACAAGTAAGTTTCAAAACAGTAAAAATCAGGCACAGCCCCTTTTCAGTGTGTTATGTTGTTAAATTTAACTTTTTGACACGTACATTAGCTACATAGTTACAAATGTTTTAAAGTGGTAAAATGCACAATATTTTTTATTTCAAGAGTGGCTTTATTTTAATATTAGTGCAGTATTTGTAAAAAGTAATAATGCATTGGACCTATATTGCACATTTGAAGACTGCCTAAGAAAACAACAACAGTATGGAAAAAAATGAAAATGGTTGTTCTTGAGTATTGCTACTTCAAAATAATATTGTGATGGAAGTAAAATTATTCGTTAACCTGCTTACCTAGTCATTAATACATACCTCTGGGTCATATTCAATCTATAGGACATCTTTGAAACCACAGCAATTGGCCTGATCTGAGAGACAGCATAGAGAGAAATGTTGTTTACCCAGTGGACCACACTGAAACTGTACTTTGTTTTTGTCAGTCTTTCAAGTTGAAAAGTGTCAGGTGTGAGAACAGATTCCTTTTCATTGCTCTCTTCTGGAGACAGCTGCTGAGTCGGCATATGTGCTCCATGCTTAAGCTGACAACGCACCGACACACAGGACAAGCTGACTTCTGTGATTGGCAAAAAGATAGCAAGTGGAAGGGGCAAAGCAAAAGCAATTTTCAGGAGCTACGCTGGGAATATATTGGGGTCAAGTGAACTTCATTTTTTTACTACAACTGCTTTACATGGAATTTACACTAATATAGCAGCGGTGGGGCCAGGCTGAATACCGATGTGTTCAACTGCACATAATGGACCTATGCAATAAGGATGTCTCTGCCAATTGAATCAAAGGACAAGGGATTTTTAACTTATGCAAATTGTAATCCTTCGTGTCTTCAGATGAATCTGTCTTGAACACAGTTGGGGCACAATAAGGTATGGTCAGTGGTTGAAAAGAAGACATCCACACGTAGAAATGTCTGAGAATTAAATATTAATTTAACTAATTTAGTGAAGAGTGCGTATCCTCTCAGTTTCTGAGACTTTCCAAAAACAAGCTTGTGAATGACTGGCTGACATGAATTTGTTCCAGGATAATATGAATAATGTCTTTCCATACTTGACAAGTTCCTCAAAGTTCAACAGTACAGAACACTACTTTGTACTAATAATGATAGCTGACATGTGGCTGACCGACAGACATATGGCTGCCAGTCTGCAGGCCTCTTTGACCGACACCAGTCACTCAGACAAATAAGCATGGTGGGTGAAGTGTCTTGCCCAAGGGTAACACACATTCAAGACAAGCACTTTTACATCAGTGCCACTGATGTAAAAGATAAAGCAGTGAATTAAAGGTGTACTAAGTAACTTTTCTGGTGGAGGGTCACTTGTATCTAGAAGCAAAAGAGTGTATGCGTATGTAAAGATCTGTAGAATTATGAAAAAAAAAATGCTTTAGCTTTTTAGCTTTTTTTGCAGAGTGGGAAGAGGGGGAGTGTGGGTGATGGACCAGGTGAAAGGTGAGGGGGGAGAGCTGAAGGGAGTTTTGTTGGTGAAGCAGAAGAGTTGAAGCTCCTGTGTGGTTTGGGGGGGTTGCACGGGGAAGAGTTCATCATTGTTGACATCAGAACTCTTGATCTTGCTAAAACTCTACCTCTGCACAGGTATGAGCCCTTTCCCTCTAACAGGTCCTCTCGTTTCCAGAATAGATAAAGAAGAAGGAAGAAGATGGATGGAAAGCAGAAGCAGCAAGGAAGGTGTCTGCACTCTTCAGTAACAGGAAGTGAATTCTTCTAGGCACAATAAACAAGGACACATTTTGTTTGTCCCCCCAATGATATCGTTCACAAACTGAGCATCTTATATGTAGTTGAAAAATGTACAGTCGATCACGCTCTTTGCTTAAACTATTACAATTAAAACCAAAAGACTGAGTGAGAAAAGTCCAATCTATTGTCAAAGCAGCAGTTTCCACAGATGTTCAGCAGTTTACAAGTGGCCCTGCTCTTCGCCATCCACACTGGTCAAACGGTGACAGAATAATGACTTCACTCGCCCCGTGTGCATGTTTGTGCTTCTCTCACTATCACTGGCTTTATTGAGCGGGCCTATCCGCCTCAGCAGCGGTGACCATCAGATGAGCCCGCCTTTCGCTTCACACTTTATGAACTTCAAAGCTGCTGCACTTACTGCGCGATGATGGACTGCTGGGACCGTACACAGAGATAGCACAGAGCCAGAGCTGTGCTTGTAGCTGTTTAATACCAAATGAGGGGGATGACAAGGCGTCCTGCCCATGGACTACATAAATCACAACAACAGTGCACTCCAGTAGAGGGCTAGGGTATGAGATGCTTTTGTAGTAGGAAGTAGGAGTCTGGATCAATACGGGCATTTAGAGGCAAGCCAAGAGTCTCTTAGTGCTCAATGCTGAATACTACGTATCTGAGAATGTTGGGTATTAAAAATCCACTGAGGTCAAGTCAAAATGAAAAAGAACAGAAATTACTTTATTAAAACCAGCAATCATCCATATAAATACTTTATAGATCCCATGCTCTCTCATAAACTGCATGGGATATTGTATAAACAAAGTAGGCACAATAAACAAGAACTAATTTTGTTTGTCCCTCTCATTCACAAACAGAAATTATTAAGTTGAGTCAAATTCAATGAATTAAATAGCCCTACTAACATTACATACAACATTACATTTAATTTAAAGAAAAACCTCAGAGGCACAAAGCAAATTATATTAGCCAGCTAACAACAATAATAATAAATCGCTGAAAAAGTGGACAACAATAATCCTTAGTCCAGCCAGCCCTATACAAAAGAACAATTGTCAACCTAGTTTATGTCTGCAAAATGTTGAATTGATCCCAAGTTACTTTAAAAAATATCCGTACATGCAACAAAGAGGAGCAATAACATTTCAACTCACTACTGCAAATAATAAATTGCACTAGCTGGACGATATGGAAAAAAAAAGTTTACTGCTTATTTTTTCCTCATAATGATCATGTTTGTTTGTGTATTTCAATGTATTTTGCCTTATTAGAAACAGTGATAATTTCCTGAACATAAAAAATACAGACTTGTAATAATTGCCATTTAACACAAAAAATCTGAAATGTTTTCTCTCTGAACTCAGCTCTAAACCACATGATTTTACTCAAAGGACTGGCTGTAGACCTCTCAATTAAAAAGACCAAAGCTGATCATTGACATTAAGAAATTATGGAATCCTAATCAATTAAAATTTGATTAATTGCCCAGCCTAAAATGCTACCACTTGCCTGCTGTGTTTTGATGTTTCCCTTGTATAACAATATTTATGGATTTTCTTCAGACAGTAGGGATTGGACCCACATGCACACAACCATATGATGACAGCAACAATTTGTCACTGTGCAATGAATATAATGAGTTGATTCTTTGTACAGAATATAGATTAAAACTTTCATTCTCAAAGAAAACAACAGCAAATGTCATTGTCAAGGTCCAAGCATGCAAAGCCACCCAAACACACTATAGAAAAATACCAAACACACTCATTATCTGTTAAGATCATGTTAAGGTTATGGGTCGAGCCTGCACCCACGCAGCTCCAGATTCCTCCAGCTCCAATACAACCCATGTGAAAAAAAATTAGCTTGAACTTTTTACATGCAGAACTGTGCAAAACTCTAGTATTAGCACACCTTTCTCAACATACAATTATCACTATTAGTTAATTCTATACTGCAGGGAAAAATGCACTACTTCAAAAAAAAAAGTAAAATCTAAAATTCAGGTGATTTTTTTTTTTTTTTTTTATACAGTATTTGTATTTTATTATAAATAGGTGCACATCATATTATTATGTAACATTTATACAGATTTTTTTGCGGCTAGAGCAGGTACAGGCAAACTTTTTGACTCAAGGGCCACATTGGATTTTTACACTTGCCGGGTGCTGGACCATTTACAGTTTGGATGTTGTTAACTACAGTATATTACACACATACTATTATACCTAAACTTAATGCCTAAAATGCACCAAAAAAAACTACAAGTACAGTACAGCAAAAATCATTACCTTTATTTATTTTAGTGGGAACAATTTAACCAATGCATCAAAGTTTTGTGTTATTCTAGTGGTGGCTATTTTCAAAACCGATCTTAAGTGTCCATTTGTCATCAGGGATCTGTGACGTTCTTTGTTAATGTTCATCATGCTGAATGTTTGTTCACAAACATAGGTGGAGCCGAATAATACAAGAATCTTCTGTGCCATATCCTGTGCCAGGTTTGGAAAATGTCCCTAAAGACGTGTAAAAGTCGTAAAACAGAGTTGAACATCTCCTTTAACCACTGGTTATTATTTGTTAAAAGACAGTACTTGGCACTTGGCCTTTCATCAAAGGCCATTGTTTTTAGACTGTGCCCTCTGTTGGAATCGCCACGCATCAATTATAGTACAGTTATTTTGACAAAAAAGGAATGGGGAAACAATGCCACCTAGCAATCATCTAATTTGTGGGCCGGATCAAAATGCCAAAAGGGCCGCATGTGGCCCCCAGGCCTTAGTTTGCCCCATGGATGTATTAAATGAACTGGGACCTCTGTCTGTGGTCCCAGATTGATTAGTGGCCGTGCGAGGTACTGCAGCCTCTTGGGCCCAGCCTTTTTCTATCATTGCACATTGTAATTGCAGACAGTACTTAATTATTATCGGTATTTAAGTAAAAAAGAAGGAAATGTTCTTTTCTACCGTTTCTAAAATCGCCGAAATTACATTTTTTTATTTAGTGACGTCACGGCAAACATGTGTGAGCCACGTGAACGAGCATGTTAGATGATACAAACAGAAGCTCGTGGACAATGCTAGACTAGCGATACCTGTAAGTTATATTTTATTTCATTTCAGACGCTTTCGCGTGTACTCTAACATGAAGAATACAATTACAATCACACAAGCTAACGTTGACACAAAAACATGTAAGCTGAGTGATCGCTCTCGTTGCTCAAAGCATCATGGGGGATTGTCATCACGTGGTGCCCTAAAGCAAAGATGTCAGCCTCCATAACGCAAAGATGGCAGCCTCTGTATCAGGAAGTAACCCGGAATTAAGAACTTTTTTGGGGTCATGCGCCAATGAGCACATGCCATAGGGATAAACAGGGCGCCATTTTGGATTCATCTTCCAGTTTTAATTATAGTTCTATGGTTTGCCCCCCTCTGTGCTAGAAGGACCAGCAATGTCACAACGAGTTTTGAAGTCTAACACAAGAGCAGAGGTTTGTCATTCTGGTACTGAAAGCACTTGTGAGCAGTGGCGGCTGATGGTATATTTTTTGGTGCTGCACCATTATAAAGCATAAAGAAAAACAAAAATAAATAAAAAAAAGAGACAAGTGGACTTTGAACGAGCCTCTCGCATGCTAAAGGAACACTTATCTGATTGAACTATAATTCCACACTCAAAATGGAGTTACAATCTTATTACTTCACTGCTCAATCCAGATCCTCCCCAAATGAGCTTTATATGACACATACATGATTTCTGTATTTTACATTTGTTCACACAAGGTTGAAATTTAGATTTGAAGCTGAAAGTCATCACTGTCTGTATTTTTAATGCGCCAATGCGTTGACTATACTGTGACTGAAGGCAGGTCAGAGCTGCAGCTCAATCAGTATGACAAAAAACATGTGAATCCCAATCACTGTACTCAGGTGCACTTCTGCCTAAACTAATGGAGAGAAGCTCCGGAGTGATGTAAAATTTGGGCAAAACTTCAATGAACAAGATATTGCACCAAGACTGTGGTTAACACTATCAAAACACAGACAATGTAATGTCTATGTAGAAACATGGCAATTTTTACACATAATATGAAACATACAGCCAAAGATAAAATTATGAATTTATGTATTTTTAAAATCTGGGTCAAGTCAGAGGGCGCGACACACTATAGGCCAGGCGCCACTGCTTGTGAATGCATGCAACAGGTTAAGTCTGAACTTAAGAACCACTTTGACTTTTAGTTATTCAACACTCAATAAATCAGAAAGTCAAAATGGGGACGACTATGAAAAACATGTAGACCAAATCACACACAGCAACAAGGACAGTCGACTGCTACTGGTTTGAAGGCCCAGACGATCCAGAGGAGATCTACATGTTTATGTCCTCACAAATCAATCTGTGCAGAGGAAAGCAGAAGACTCTGAGACTACAGCACAGGAGGCTAGAGAGAAAACCACTTCTCAACCTCGTCCAGCTCAACCACCACACACCTCATGACCAAACAGGAAGGAGGAAGCTGACCACAACCCTCTGCAGACAGAAGAGCACAGGTCTCTGATAACAGGGGAACATTATGAGGGCACAGAAGTCCTCAGAAAAACAGGAACCAGACCAAAAGTAGCGAACCTTAACGGCCCTACACTCTACCTCCAGACCTGAGCTGTCCACAACCAGCCCATTGTGGAAGTCACTACATAAGAGAAGAAACCAACACCAAACCAGCTCCTATTCCTGAAGACAATGTCTGGAAAGTGAGACAAGGGAAGTTTGAAAAGGAGTGAGAATGAGATAAGCTATAGAGGAGCTGATGAGAGCTCAGGTAAGGGTCCGCTCTAAGGCCTCATTCTCAAAGCAATCCTGATGATGGATGGCGAACTCAGAGAAAGAGAAACAAGAAAAAGAGAGAAACCCTGAGCCTTTATCACGTCCAAGAAGGCAAAATGCCAACAGACCTCAGTCTCGAAACTACACTAAACCTGGACCATTCCAAGCCCTTAACAATAGGGTGAGTAGGGTTCCAGACAGTAAGAGCTGAAGAAGCTGCTGGAAACCAGTCCAATGTGGACAAAAAATAATCAAAATTCAAAATATAGCTATGGCATGAAACACCACTGTTTGGCTCTGTGACATTATAGGTTATGCATATGTAATGAGGGAGGCGGTTTTTACGGCTGCCATCTTGGAGTGCATCGCATCGAAACTATTGCTGTTGGCTAGTCACAGCTAGTCCCAATCTCAAGAGTTTGGCTTCATTCATCATTTTTGCTGCAATCAAAAGGTTTACAATAAGTTAATCACCCTGCCTTACTAATAACCCTGCACCTAAGAGAAGGATACTTTTGGTAGGTAAAAAGAAAACAGTAAATATTTAACGTGATCACTACTAAAGGTATGTTAAGGATTCAAAGGTTACTATATTGATTTACTGAAATAGTAAGAGCTACACATTTAAAATGTGACGTTGCCTTGTATAAATCTAATTGCCTATTTACATCAAGTAAACATTCAAATGACTATGGAAGCAATACAACAACAAAATACTGTGAGGAGATAGTTTTATCTTACAGGAAACACACATACGACATATGAGTTTACTCAGTTCTTTAAGAAAAATAATCAATAAAATATTTATTCATCAAACTCAAAAGGATAAAACTTGTTTATTATTAGATTGTTGTCTGTTGATGTTTCTCCAGTCATAATCTGTATTTATTATTATTATTATTTTACTTCTCTTTTACCTGCAATTACAGTTTTTTCAGTGCAACATAATTATGGACATTTTTCCATACACCCTTGCCTCTGAACTTTCCTTTTAATGATTATATTGCAAGTAGAATAATGAAAAAGTGCCTATTGTACTGTAATGTTTGGTTACAAGACCAACATTTCTACACTCCAAAAGAACTATTATCTATCCCTCACATGTACCCCTTTTCAAACCAAATCTAATAACATATTTTAATATAGTATTGTATTCTGTGAACTGCCGACAGCAAAGGTGATGATGGAGGTAAAAACAGACACTAGGTTGTGATAGATGCTAATCTTTATTTTCAGAGCAGAAAAATGACTCAGATCACCAGATCCAGACGGCTGTACAAGAGAGACACGTCCAGCGCTGCTCCACACGGAAAGGAAAGCCTGAACAAATACAAAATAGGTTTGAAATAAAATGAAACCAGACCAATATACACACTCGCACAAATCATTAAGCTCTTTTTTTTTTTTAATTTAGAATTACTACCTCAAAACATTGTACATATACATTATCCAATACTTGCCTCATTACAACCTAGTCAGCAAAGTGGGTAGTAAGTAACTATTACTTCAATATATTCTACAAAGAAGACGTATTTGGTGGAAAATTCTAAAATAAGCATGTACCTGCTTTATAATTTAAATTAAATAATGCAAAAAACAGTGGAAAGAGGAACCAAAACTTTTACTAGTATTTTGTCAATAATATAATAGTAGGAAAAGTAAAGAAAAGTGTACAGTCTGTAAACTAGTCAGAGAAGTACAATTTTACTAAAAACGTACTCAAGTAAATGTAAGTGAGCACTTCCACCCTCTGACATTGTACACAAAAGCCCATGTGTAAAGACAATATGGTAAAATCTAAATGCAGTATGAAGCAGTGCTATTGTAAACGGAATTAAATCAAACTCCTCAAAGAGTTAACTCTTGCATAACTCTGCACAACTCTCTCAATGAGAAATCAGGACTGTCTTAATATGATTTAGTCACTGTTTGGTAAACATTAAATGTTTAGACTTTAAACTAGTTGGTACAACTGGATGAAGTAATAGAAGTAGGGAAAAATGTATATAACTTAGACGAGGCAGGTTCTCAGATAAACCATTGACTGCAAAATCGTGTCTTCATCTATGACTGATATGTATAGTTTTTTAAACACAAAGTTAATACAGCATCTTGAGAATGATTTGTACTCACCAGTTTGATGAGATAAGATGAGATGATGAGTTCAGATGTGTTTGCTGATGTGCAGAAACAAACAAGCAGTCAGTCAGGGTTGCCAGGTTTCGGCAGCCAAGAACGCCTGGATAGCCGCCCCAAAACCTGCAGAACGTCCAGCGCGGTATTTTCCACTGTATATATGACAGTAGTACTTTCTCCAGTTACACAGACCTGGCCCTCCTCTCTCTCATGCTCAAAAAGAAGCTCCACAGACGAGCGAGAGTGACTTTGGATATGAGGATTTATCATTGAAATTCAGAACTTTCATTAGGCATATTCTAAAATGAAACCCACGGACAATATTTTTAACTCAAAGCATCCCTTAAAAAGTTTCCCAATTCACAGAAAAACCACAGACCTGGCAACACTGCCAGCAGTTAGCGCATTGTTAGCCTTCAGCAAATTAGCCTCATTAGCCCCAATAGCCACCTATAGCTTCCGTCTCTCTCCTTTTAAGGAATATTTTCAGAAGGAGGGGTAACGGGGGTAACCACTAACCTGCTATCATTTGACTTCAGCCGCCCACATCTGGTGGTCGTAACGGAGAATGGGGCAGAGTGACCATTGACCGTGCCCTTCTTATACATACAGTCAATGGGTGAGTGAGACAGAACATATTTCAGGAGGAGTGAGCAGTGAGGGAGACTGCAGAAGAGCTGACAAGAGCCCAGGTGAATGTCCCCACTGAAACTTGTTCAGATGGATGTCAAACTCAGCAAGAGAAACAAGAAAAGGAGGGAAAACATCGAGCCAGCACAAGGATCTCCGACAACTAGAGGAGCAACATCCAGCTCCAAAGGAGCATCAGCCAAAGTCACACCAAACCTGTACCATCCAGTACCCAACAAGAGGGGCCATAGTGGTCCCAAACCATCAAAGACTGTGGAGCCTGTCAGTCAGCACAGTGTGGACACAAAACAAAAGGTCAATTCCATGTATAAATTGGCATTATTCTTTGCTGTGAGAATAGTGAGAATTGTTGTGACAACTGTGAGGGGTTGAGGAATTGATGGTAAATTCAGCTGTTGAGAGGCCGTAATGTCAGGGTGAAACAAACATGTCCCTGAGGAGTTGTGTGAGAGTGTTTTGGCACCAAGGCACCAATCATACTTCAGTGTTTTCAATATCGGTCCAAAGCCTGTTTCCTCTTCCCATCAACCTCAAAGCACTCCTCCTGTTATTGCTCATTTCACTTTTTCCTCTCTCTTCTTTACTTGACAGTCTTTGCTTTCATCCTGTTTGCAGTCACATCATTTTGATTTTCGACTGGCACCATATCAATAAAAGCAGATTCTAAAATAGTAGTTGCTTTTCTGAACCACAGAACCAGGTAGAATATTTTCCTGTTCAAATTACAAGATGAAAACTGCAGCAGCTCTGTTGGCCAGACAGTGCGTTTGCAAATCAACAGAGATAACAACTCATTACTATATAGCAACCATTTTCTTGCAGATTCCATTTACTTTTAAACTATTTAGGTGAACCTTCTTTATCTTAAGTTTACACCCCATTTCCAGTATTGCCCTTCCTTTAGTTTTAATGTTACTTCCATTATCAGTTGCGTTCATTGTTTAAGCTTAGTTTTTCTGCGGAGGCTGCTGAAAAGTAAAATAGTTAGCACACTAAAGTACTAATTACATTTTGGTAGAAGGGTCTGCATTCCGAGATAGGACACAAGCTACATTCAATTATTAGTATTGTCAGTTTAATAGCATGTAATTATCGAGTTCTACACATAATTAAAAGGCAAAATAATGTTTACAAGTCCAGTATCTGTTTTAATCAGCGCTGGCTAGAAAGCAGACTTACAACAGGGGATACATTAAGACACTGTTGGTAAGTCCATTATTTAATCCTATTTTCAAAGTTCTGCCCATTTACTTACACAATGAGCTGTTACACATGTTCCATTAAACTTAGTGCTCTTTGGTTAAAAAGCATTCCGTAACAAACTTTAGACACCCTGCAGCTACATTTAGTTCTGTCGTTGCTAATAGACTTTCACAAGAATTGAGCTGTGACATTACTGGAGCTGCACTGCCCCCTGCTGGAGTCAAGCGACTAGACGAAACAAATGAGTGGCACTGAGTCACTTAAATGCAGTGTACTGTATATTTCCCATGGGTTTGGTGCAATCGTGTGCAACAGCCCCAAGCACATAATCACACTCAATTACTTTTGACCATTTCCATCCATATTAAAGACAGGCAAACGCAACAAGACAAAGCACAATTTTTTCAACTTGACGCAAGTTAACCTCTAGGGCGATGTGGATCAATTTTTTACAGCACACTTCGGGGAATCTATACTAGCCCTGCGATGTTACCTTAAGATATTTTAGAACTGTAATACATTATTAAGTATTAAGGTGACGTCATAGTTGTCAAGCTACGAGCCGTTATAATTGGGTAAACCATATCCGACTTCACACATGAGTAATTACTCTTCTTCACTGTCAATGTTAATGAGATGTGAAACGAGACGGAGAGCTTCCAGCGGTGACCAGCTGCCTGTGTCCACAACTGTTAGAGCATAAGAATCATTCAGCTATGATGGATGAACAGTTAACTGCATTTGTGTACAAGCAGATGCTGTAAATAGGCCAAAAAATATATCAAAAATTATCAATATTGTCTTTGAGACACTGGCAAATGAAGTAAACTAAGAAATATGTTGCAATATTATGGTATGTTTTTACATCTGACAGGGAATGACATTTTTTGAGAGAATTAAAATGTTATGTTTAATTTTGTTTATTTAAACCTATTTTTTTTAGCCTTGTTTTGGTTTTGGTTTGGTCTTTGTTAAATTTTAGATAATACTTACAATGTCAAAAATATACTCTAACTCTAACCCAAACTTGAATGTATGTAATTGGTTAAAAGCATAAATTAAAACTATAATAGAACTATTCAGCTTGGAGAAAAAATCTGAAGGATGTTGTACTGTGCCACATATAATGCAATTAAATGTGACATTTTAAATGAAAAAGGTCAAACGGAGGTCATAATTTTGTTTATTCATTCATTTTCTACTGCTTATTCCTGTTTTGTTTATTTAAACTTAATTTAGTCTTATTTAAACTTAATTTAGTCTTGTTTTGGTCTTTGGTATCGTCTTTCTTAGATTGTGACTATGTCAAAAAGTATACGCTTAGTTTTCCAGACTTGACTTAAAAGTATAGTAGTGTATGTAATTAGATATAAGTAGAAATTAAAACAATAATGGAACTGTTCAGCTTGAAGTGTCTGAGGATGTTGTATTGTGTCACATACAATGGAATATATTTGAGCAACATAGAGAAATAAAGTGTAAAAAGTCAAATGGAGTTGTTTTTTGTTTTTGTTTTTTTAATTCTAATTTAGCCATGTTTTGTTCTTAATTTACTCTTTGAGAGGTTTTTATTTAGAGATTTATAGTCTCAAGGACGATGTTTTGTGTCAGATGCAATAATGTGCACAATAAATGCAGAGAGCTCAACATTGTAAGAAGAAGCACTACAGCTAATATAGATTTGGCTTCCAGGTAATCAACACACCACATCACACACAAAAATGAAATTAAGAAATAGTAGATGGATCAACCTATCAACAGTTCTTACCTGAAGAGATCAAAAGCAGATGAAGACAAGATGGAAGAATGTAGGGAGAGGCCAGCATCCAAATCTGGGAAGACAAGATGCATCTATTTGTTTGAAAGTTCTTCGTTCATCATTCAATTAACAGAAAACCGATAATCTTAAAAGAAAACCTCACTACATAACTCAATTTTTCAACAAGTAACACTTTTGTTTGTGTGGGATGTGGGAAGATTCTGATGCATTGCCAACCTGCCTGAGGCTGTGAAACAATAGTGAAATGTTTGTTCTAATCACAACACAATTACTACAACCAAGTAATGATGCATTTTATATATTATTATAATAATTGTCTTTAGTAGAAGAAACAGCTTAAAAGATCCTGTTTTTGAGTTTTAATTATTTTACTTCAAATTGCCCTTCACACTATGCATTATATTGTAAAGGCAAGTATTTGAAAATGAGACCAAAGGATTTCACCTATCCATACTAAAACACATTCTGTTGATTTGTTGACACAGTTTTTGTCCAATCAGATGTATAGACAAGCAAGAACCATGTAAAAACAACTATCTTTGGGCATCCCAGGGAAGGGAATAAGTGGGCAGAAAGTTCAAACAAAAACATGTTAGAAAATGTTTGAAGGTGCACTTTGTAACTTTTCAGTTGGAGGGTATGCAGCCTGATTCTCATGGAAATTGTACTGTTTTGCTTGTAATATTCCACAGTATGACATAATATGTATCTATTTGCATGAGCTCAAGCGGGTGACACCTCCAGGTCAAGTTACAGGTGAGATCTGTGGAGAATCGCTAACAATAACGATAAATACATCTATAGAGCTCTTGGAGATGTGTCTCTCCACACAGGGAATTCGTATTGAAATTGTGGATTATTTTTGCACCGCTATGTACAAATTATTAAAGGCAGAAGAAAACCAGAGCATTTTAGCAGATTGACAAAGTTTCAGACTGATGAAAGAAATGGATTTCTGCAACTAAATGCATTAGTAGGAAGTCAAACCTCACATTATCTGAACATTTTTTGGGTTGATTGGGCTTTTTTGTGTGGGATGGATTTAACCAATGATTCAAAATCTTTAATCAGATTGTTTATAGGCAATTTTAATATCTATTTACCAAGCAGCGAGAGCAGTTTGAACATAAAACTATCGCAAATGCCTTTTTGCATAAATGACTGTTTAATATAACCACGTGTGCATTACACTGACATGAATGAATTAACACACTGTCATGTAAAACTGCTTCACATTAGTTAGAGTGCAACATTGTTTCCCTATTTGATCTTTTTTTTTTTTTTTAATCGATAACAGTAAACCTTATATGTACATGATTTGTATTGTATGGATTGTATGTACATTTCTCACACTTCTCCAGGAAACATTTTTGATGAATTAGAATGTAGAAAGTGAATCCGATGTCCAGATTTAGCTGATTTATGGCGCAATCTACATGCTATAGTAAGGTTCTCTAATGTTTAATCTGATTCGTTTTTTAAAGTGTATTGTTATTTAAGGCTTCATTTAGCAACAAAGATAAACCCCAAAAGTTAAACGGCTAAGCTAAGCTAACTGACTCTTACATACACTTACATAATGAACCTTTAATGTCAGAAGTCAACAGGCTGTGAAGTGACCAGCACTTTCGAGTCAGTAGCAGTGCAAGCTCATAATATTAATGAATATTAATGGTGCAGTATGAATCAGATGGAGAAAGTAGACCTGAAAGCAGACTGCCTATTGCAGTCAGAAGAGGAGGCCCTAATGTAAATCTGCATATCATAAGCCTGTTGCTTTTATGGTGTATTTTCCAAATATAGGCAGTATTTACATTTAGGAGCTTTTTTATATATGTCTTCTTTAAAATATAATGGTCTAGCATGGTGTTGAAAATAATACCACTTAAAAACTTAAAACAATGATAATAGAAAAATAACTTGTAGACAATAGACTTTCATTTCAACACAAACTTACAGCAGTCTTCTTTATGTCACTATGTAGTCTTATATTAGTTCTGATTAAATTCAAAATCATTCTAATACTGTTTAGGAAAGAGCACATGTCCTTTTGAGGGAATTTTATTTTAGCATCAATACTTGTTCAGTTAAGAATCTAATTTCGATACGAGCTTTAATATTGATCACTATCTGATTTTCGATACTTTTGACAACCCTAATCTAGCATTTGATTGCTTTTATACCATGCAACTCTTGTGTCGTAGCCAACAAAAAATGAAATGAAGGACATTACAGTCTTCATCACCAAATGACACAGGGAGGATGGATGGAACAAGACCCAGCAGTGAGCGTTCATAATGAGGGAGGAGGAGAGAGGAGCATCTGCCTCTCCAGCCCCTGCTGCCGGACACAGCCTCTCCACGGGACAGTTCACACCTGTATGGGGGCATCACTCACCCAAATGAAACGTGTCCGCACCGGATCCACGGAGGGCGCTAATGAGACCACGGATTAGACCAATGTTCAGTTCGCTCCTGACATGACCCTCGCCAGCTGTAAACACAGGCCTGGTAACTGTCTGACAGCTCAAGTGTTTATTTTTAGTGTCTTCAAATTTTCTCACTTTATGAAAATTATGCCTAAATGAGAAGCTTCTCTAGGGTTTCATTAGTTTTGATCAAATTGACTCGGCAGCTGTTTTCAGAGCTAATCTAAATAAAAATATATGTGTATGAGTTTTCAGTTGTCCCTCATCTGTCAAATTTTGCACATAGCTGAATACAATGTTGTGCCCCCAAACAGTTAGATTTGTATCACTGCCAGATCAGATCATTGCTGTACTCAAAGTATATGTTTCTTCGAACCCTTTTTACATTCATTTTAACAGCTCAGAGGGCGATATGTAACAAAAAAGAAAAAGCTATACATTTCCTCAATCCTGATTTTCAATAAAATTTTATCTTTAAAAAATATACAGCCATTTCACACACAAAATAGTCAAATGTCTTTTCAGTATGTCATTATTCTGATATATATCTGTGTGTGTGTGTGTGCGTGTGTGTGTGTGCGTGCGTGCGTGCGTGTGTGTGTGTGTGTGTGTGTGTGTGTGTGTGTGTGTGTGAGTGTGTGTGTGCGTGTGTGTGCAAATAGAGAGAAATAAAGAAAGAAAGTGAGTTCGTCCAGGGCTAAGTGAGCTCTTAGCATTATATTATTCACTGTTTTTATTAGCAAATATTTATTTTAGATGATAATATTATTTCACATTCGGTGTAAAATTAGGATTAGGTTTGGAACCATTGATATAGTTAAGATTAGACCATAGACCGTAAATGGATTAGCCCTTTGGGACGTGGAATGCTAGTGCCGACCCTGGACGAAATGCTCAACTTTTAGAGTCCCTTGGGAACAGCTGGTCTTAAAAAAGCTCTAAACAGCTAGGCTAAGCAAATAAAACAGACTCAGAGTGGTCTTAAATTCGACTAAATTGAGTGCAAATCTAAATACTGTATATGCAGAGGTTAAACTAGCATGTTACCTTTTAACACTCCAGTCTTCGCGCTTCAGAAAGTCTGCAGGTTCGTGCTCGTGCGTCGTGGCTCGCGCGTCGTGGCTCGCGCACGCAACCTTCCGCACAGTGACGTCACAACTCACCTGCCACAAGGCGTCCCGTCCAGTCCATGGATCGATTTTTATAGTTCTATGGTCCAGTCCAATATTTGTCTCAGTAAAAGATTCTTCTTGTACCTTTGCTGTTTTATTTATTTAAAGATAAGACTTGATGTCTGTGGAATTTATAATAGAATTTGATGGTCTGTTCTTTAGAATACTAATTTTGAGCAGCTGTATTCTGGTCCAGTTAATCTTTCATTTGGTGCCATTCAGAATAAAGTTAAGCTACTTTTCTAAAGTTAGAGAAATTTATTGTGGTATTTTATTGAAAATTTAGGCTTTGAGCTGCACTAAATTATTGATAAATATAGAAGAAGCAGCTCTTATGGTGAGTGCATGTGCCATTTTTTACCCTTACAATTTATGATAAAGGTTCTCTTATTTTATGAATGAATGCGCAGCAAATGATGAAATAAAAACAAATGGCTACTTTATGTTGTGTTTTTACACTATGATTAAAGGCAGCTCAAAGTGAAAGTATTCCAAGTATTTAGAATATAGTACTCCGATGTAACAGAATACGTTACAAAATACCATTTAATCCAGGTATTCTGTAACTCAATATATTTTCAAAGTAGTCTTCCCAACACTGCACATAATTTATCATAATGTATCACAATTCCAGTAACTTGTCCCCCAATTTTATTTCCATAGCTATATACTACTTTTGATTTAAAAAAATGATATTGACTGAATGATTCAATTGCCATGGAAACAGTCCCAATGTTGTGTCACTAAATAAATAAAACAGGTTACAGTAATGATTCAGTCTTTTAATTGTGCCATTATAAAAGTCAAGCTGCATAATATAAAAATATTTCAAACATCTACATTCGTAACAATGAAGGTTAGTTTCCAAAGATGACATCTCATCTAAAGAGGTATTTCAATGAGGCCTTATTCCGATGAGCTTTGCTACAATCACAGTCAAGTTTCCTAAAGTTTGGTTCAAATTAGGAATGTACTTTTGACGCTGTTCGTTTCTGCACACGCCGTCCTACTGAAAATGGGAAACTGGGACACCAAGCTGTTCCAAGATCTCATGTTTTTAAGAGATCGAGCTATTTTCTGATACTCTCCCGGTGCGCGGCTGACGAGCCCAAAAACAGGAACGCAAGAAGACTCCCACAAGAGGCTGCGAGTCTGTGGTGGAATTTAAGCCTCAAGAGAAATATCACTTTAAAAACAAAACACTGTATACAGCAATGTAAAAATAGCCCTGTGGACAAGTTTATTTTCACATGTACAAGATGCTGGTAGGCCTTATCCAGTAGTGTGTAGTGTACCAAGAATAAAAACGTCTCCAATTTCTGTTTTTCATTGGCTATATAATAAAAAAAAAAAAAAAGCTTACAAAATACAAGATTATGTAGTGTGTCCCTTTTTATGTACAGCACAGTGAAGCAAATGATACCAATCTTACGGCAATTTTGCCTCAGAGAACAATTTCCTTAACTGCCTCTTGCAAGACTCAACTGTGACTCATCCTCATTTTGCACTATTAACATAAAAAGGAACCTAGAAATTATTACATTTGAAGCACTCGGCTGTGAAAAACCACTTGGGACGACGACTCCTGCTCTATCCACATGCGGCCCAGTTGCTGGTTTTGTAAAATTACAGTTTTTGTGCAAAATGGATAACAGTTTTTTATATTTCCAGTAGTGTGTAAACAAAAAGTAATGGATATGTGGTCCGATAAAGATGTAACGCTTTCAAATCAATGGCCATGTGGTACCGACACCATCTAAAACACTGATATATAAAATTTCAGTAAACATATACTTTACAAACATTCATAGGCATTCATATGTCAGGCATAGACATAATTTAATATGACTGTCTTTGCAACCATTATTATAGTCTTTGAACAGGATTTGCTGTCCCTCCACGTCCACTGGCGACTGTTCCGGACTGTAATGTTTCTCGGTTTACACTCCGCTTGCTTGAAAAAGAAAGCAAAAAGGAGAACCATGATTTGTGAAGCATCTACCTCATTCAGAACAGGAGGTTAAAATACAACATCATGAGAATCGCCATTAGGCTGCGGGCCGGGCCGGTTGGCGACAGGTGGCAGTGGCTTCTTGAAGAAATCTGTAAAGGACGAAGGGGGGCGTCAGTACAGCCAGTCTGGAAACCCAAACAGCCCGCGGAGGTGAGGTTCACTATGACACAGGTCGAGCAGGGACAGAGGTGACATATACAAATGAGAGGGAAAAAAACGTGCTGGAGTAGACAGGGAGTCTTTCTGCTGATTAAGATGCCTGTCTCCATGAGGGATCCACATGCATCTAAAACGTGCCTGGTGAAATGAGAGATAGAAAATGAAAAGATGACAGGAGTGTAATTAAAAGTCGCGTCACAACAAAGTCAGTGTTTGTCAGTGTTTCCTCTACGTCGCCACAAACGCTATAAAATGCATGATATGTATTTTTTTCCAAATTCAAAAGCCTCTGCGTGTAGAGGAAACACTGAACTTGTTTGAAATCATGCATTTGTTAGTATGGAAACATATGTCTGCGTAACCAAGTCATGCATGATGTTAAATGACTGAACACGATGCCAAGAACACAAGCTCCACATAATGCCCACAAGCAGCTTTACCAGAATGTTTTGAGTCCCCCAGTGGCTCAAGTTTTGGCAGTCTAGAGGCTTTGGGTGTGGCCCATCCCACTAAAACACAAGGTAATGCACACTAATTAGGACATGTCTGAAAAACAAAGACATTGTTATGCGCAGACAGACTCTGTCCTCTTTGGAATCTAGTTCATGGCCTTATTACGGTTGGATTCTGAAAAGTTATTAGAAAATAAGACTAACTTTAGACAAGATGGAGAGACAGCATCATTTTGGAAATACAATTACAATTGTGATTAGACTTCCAGTTTATGTAATAAAACAATAAAGATTCCGTTCACAGTGCAAATTTAAACTTGCTTGAGAGAAAACTAAACTTTTTTACATAATATTATAGATATAATATTTTGACCTTTGCTAACAACTTTCAATTTTTAAAATAACTGCAGCCATTGCAATTTAATTGTGAATGCAATATATTGTGCAGTCCTATGAAGACAAATAATAAGTTGGGATAAGATCTCTTGCCACAAGATCTCACAAGATAAAATTGCTCCGAGATTGTGCACACGTGTGGAAAATTATCTTGTGATGTTTTTTTCCATGTGTTTACATTTGTCTCGGACAGAAATATGGGGTAAACGCTGGTGAGTTGCTCTTTGAGAAGTCGTAGCTCAAATAGCAGTGATACAATGATGCCAAAAATATTATATCAATTTAATTAATTAATTTATTATTTAATTTAATGGGGCGGCAGTAGCGCAGTAGGTAGAGTGGGTGCCTTCTGATCCGAAGGTCGGCGGTTCGAATCCCACTCCAGACATGGAGTAGTTGAGTGGTCAGATCCCCTGACCCGCAGGTTGGTGGTGCGATTTCAGCTCCTTCAAATGAATAATGCCATTGTGTCCTTGGGCAGGACACTTAACCCCCCTCGCCCCCAGTGTCTGCGTACACTGGTGTGTGAATGTGTGAGTGGATGGGTGACTGGTTCCTTGATGTAAAGCGCTTTGAGTGCCTTAAAAAAGGTAGAAAAGCACTATATAAATGTGACCATTTACCATTTATTTTTTTTAATTAAAAATTTGGCGAACAAAATTGCAAACTGGGACTGCAACAATTAATTGCATAATTGTGGGTCGCATTATTAAATAAAACAATTTATCAATCAAATGATTAAATAAACCATTTTATCAATAATACACTATTTGTAAATTTTATTTCTAGAAGCTTTCAATCACTATATTTCCTTTATTTTGTTAAACATGTTTTTAATAAGTCTCACTGTTCAATAAATATAAGTGTTTAATGAGTCAACTTGTAAAATAATTGCTAATTGCAGCCCTACATCAATGATGATGCTGATTGATTTGCTTGCATTGTTGGTGATGTGTTGTGTCTCTGAGCTGAAGCATATGGCCCCCTGTCCCAGGACAAATTTCTCCCATGGAAGACAATGTAGATAATAAAGGGTTATCTTATCTTATCTTATCTTATCTTATCTTATCTTATCTTATCTTATCTTATCTTATCTTATCTTATCTTATCTTATCTTATCTTCTCTTACTGTGAACAGCGTCGCACACTTTATTTAATGTAAATTAAGTCAAGATCATGTTTCGTTCTCGTGGACCTAATCTTGTGTCTCGTATTTCTGGGACACGTGTCTTGTCCCCTCTACAAGACATACAGTTCAAATGTATTAAAATGCACTCATTTATAGGCCCAGCTCCGAGTTACAATAGTATGATCAAACCCACCTGGAGGAGGCGGCGGCGTGGGGCTTTCTGTGGCCCCTTCGTCTGTCTTTAGTGGGTCCACTCTGTGCTTCCTCTTCAGAAGCAACTTCCTCGTCTTCTTCTTGTTCTGTTCGCCCACCGTCGCTGTGACACGCACAAAGTCATTAGAAAATAAAAGCAAAAGCAATCCTGCCTTTCTTCTTCCTTCTTAAGCCTTCATCATTCGACAGCAGACATTATAATTATTACCCACTGTTATCATTAATTGCCCGATTCATTAAGCATCATCCTGGTGAGTAATTATCGGGCGGCACACAGAGTTTAGTAAAGAGAGTTGGCAGGAGGTACTCGCTTAATTTGACTAGCAAACTCCTTCCACATTTTGATTCATGGCAGACCCATCTTTATAGCTTGTCTCCAGGCATAAGGCTAATCAAAACAGATTTAATTTGTGGCTTTGGAGATGAGCGGCAGAGCGTACAGTTTGCTTGCTAGTCCCTTGTCATTTTATATTACTTCTCATTTTATTACGCTCGCTTTGTGTAAAATTAATGAATGCTAAGAGGGGTATTTCATTCATGTGAAAGTCTTATATTTAATGCATGGATTAAACATAAGGGTGCACTGTGCAACCTTTCCAGTGGAAGGTCTGTCATCTGCTTGTCTCCGTGAAGATGTCAGGAATAATCCACAGAATGGCATTAAACTGAACTATCCCTATGGAGACAGCAGGTGATGCCACAAGGCTAAATTACAGATCAGATCTGTGTAGAGGCGAGCCGCTCAAAGGAAGAGCGCAGGTATTTTTGAGCAATAAATTTTTTAAAAAGAATGAAATTAACTCCTCCTTTAAAAGTACAATTACTTGTCTAAAAACAACTGGTACAAGTATAGTACAGCTGAAACTCCTTTACTTAAGTAAAAGTACAAAAGTATACCATTGTAAATTGACTTAGAGTAAGTAATAAGACCCTTTTGATCGTATACTGCAAGGATTAAAAAATGCAGATGCTTATGTTATAAAAGTAAGGAGTGGAGTAGACGTAAAAGTCTAACCTGGCCCTGCCATATGAATTCTTACGATACTTATGAGTTCACAAATTCTTGAGAATCCATCTGGGCGGTATGCCGCTGCTAGGGCTGCACCGGCCCCTGTGTGTCGCACCAATCACAGCGCAGCATTGTGGTTTGGGCGGAAGTCAAATAGACAAGCATAAACAAACATGGAGGCGCCGACGGATGTACTTCATCCTATTTCAACACATTTACGGACAATTTTGCTTTTTAAAACATGCTTTGTGCATTTGAGGATGAGGAAGAAGTCTGTGCTTTTCTCTCAACTGGATTTCATGATTTCTCGGCTTGTTCCGCTTTTGCGACGCTGCAACCGATCAGTTCAAATGTTCATCAAGACACTAAGCATTTTCCTGAACGACATCAACAGGGCCTGTCCAGATTGATAATGTGTAGAACTAATTCAGAGTGATACACATATCAATCTGGCATGAGCCAGATTACATACTCACATGAACTACCATTTTCAGAGTTTTGTCTTGTGTCGTTTGGCTCTTCGTCATTGTCCTCCTCTTCCTCCTCAGCACCCTCTTTAAGCTTCTCCTGTAGCTCCATTTGCCTTTCATGTTTGTTTTTCTGTATACAACACATTATGTATTCAAATTTATCTTGACAACTGAATTAACTTTTGAATTTTAAGTGCACACCTCCGAGACAATGTTGCTGATTGGCTGGAAGGGATTGGGTATGTCGTCTTCCTCGAGCTCCTCCTCTTCAAGTTGCCGCCCCTCCCTTTCGGCTTCTTCTCGCTCTTGTCTCTCTCTGCATTCAAAAACAATCTCAAATACACACCACCACACATCACTCACCGAGGAACATTTGTCAGGTTTCCCTCACCTCTCTTCTCTAATGCGCCGCACTCTCTCCGCCCTCTCCTTCTTGTCCTGCTCCTCCTGGGCGCGCTGTTCGTCCGTGTCCTTCTGCACGCGCTCAGTGATGGCCTCGTAGTCTTTGGCAATGTTGTTGAGGAGCCAGTTGAGGCCCTTCTTGATGGACTTGTCGATCTTCTTGCCGTAGCCCAAAACAGCAGAGCAGGGTTCCTGGTGGAAAAGGATTACGTTTACAATGCATCTTCAAAAAAAGCTCTTTGTGACATTAAGTGCGGGGAACAGGTGCAGGGACACTTACGATCTGACAGAGACATTTGTTCTCATTTACAAGCTTCTCAAGCGACAGGTTTTCAATGATGTCTGCTTCTGCCAGGGCCCCCTCTTTGTCCTGTTTGTTTGCGAGGCTACAGGTGGAGAGGAAAGAATAAAGATGAGATGATAAGAAAATATAATCTCACATACCCTTATCCACACTTTGATCAAATATGCAAGTGCAAGTGTTCAAATCAAATATTGCTTTCCCTACAGTGTATGTATAGCTTATATTTGTATTTCTTTTACTTATTTAAATTTTTTGTATTGGTTGTCAAGCCAATTTTCCAATGAGAAACCAAGGGAACTTTATTCAAAGCAGAGGGCAATTCAGTGTTATATTTTTTTTCCATAATCAGTTTGTGTGCTCAATACTTATCAGCTAATGGCATCTCTACTAGTGTTCAATTCAATCTTTATTACAAACACAGAGCACCAGATTCATAGTTTATGAAAGAAATATCACCTTATATCACCAATACAGCTTGTCTTTGCTTATTTTTTTTAATGTATTTGATCATTACTGTATTATTATAGATTTATATATTACATCTTTTTTCTCTTGATTTTCTTATGTAGTCTCTCATAGTATTTGGTTATTTTATTGCTTTTGCATTTCATTAAATCTTTCTATAGTTTGAATTATAATTTGTTTAATTGTTTTTTTTTTTGTTTTTTCAATAGTCATTATCGAAAAATGTGCTTCCCACAAGAATCTCATGTCAATTTATCGACAGCTAACACTAACCATTAAAGGGCTGACGTTTTGTAGATGCACAGCTCTTGAGAGACTAGCACAGATCAATAAACTCGCCTAGTAAAACTCAAAATCTCTCATAATGTAATGCCCGATAAAAGTACATATCCCTTACACAAGCACAGGTTTCCCGGCTATCCGTGGATGCTGCAGGACCTCTGCCATGGTTTCTCTAGTTTCTTGGATCCTCTGCACATCTGTGGAGTCCACCACAAATACAACGCCATGGGATTCGGAGTAATAATTGTTCCAAATCCCTCGGATCCTCTTCCCGCCACCCAGGTCAAAAATGGTGACCTCAAACTTCCCCTGCTTCAAATCTACTTTGGAGAATCCCACTGTGGGCGCTACGTCGTTTGGGTTTTCTGAAAGAGATTGGAACAAAAGTTAGGGAAGAGTTTTCGAAATACCAAATGATATAAGTGTCAAAGGCTCTAACCTCCCTGGATCCCTCGGACAGTGGCGGTTTTCCCTGCATTGTCTAGTCCCACCATGACCAAAGTTACTTTCCTGTGGGGCGAGAAGGGCAAAAGTGAGTCGATACAGACACAATAAACAGTCCAAGCAGCTTAATACAACCTGCGTAATATTAAATGAATAAGCAGGTATTACATGTCATGACGCATTCAGAGGCATGAGTAAGCTAAGCATTATAGAGCCATGTGTAATCATTGATCATCTCAGGGTCATATCTGAAATGGTAGGTCAACTCACACAAATTTCATGAGACCAGACACTTTGTAAAAATTAAATATGGCTGTGGGTTGTCAAGTGGTCCACCAATACCATGTGTTTTGGGACTGTTCTACCATTTATAAATACTGAACAGAGTGTCTTCAACACTGATATAAAATGGAATACCTGGGATAAAATGGATAACGGGGACAGAGCCAACTACACTGAAATAACTTTGGACATTTACAAAATGTAAAAACTGACTAAAAACACAAATTTAACAGTCAGCGGGACAGATGAGAAGGATACAAAAGGGGACTTTCTTTGGACTATTCTTCTTTTTTCTTATTTCTCGCTTTCTGTGTCTTGTTCTGCATGTTGTTTTTTTATGGTATATCTTTCAAAAAAAAAGAAAAAAAAAAAGAAAAAAAAAGAAACAAGACTACAAAGCTTAACCAAAGACACGTTCATAGTTTCTTGTATGATGACTTAACTCAAAAGTCCCAAACTCTTTTAAATTATGAAAAGCAGTGAAGAAATGAAGGTGAATTGGTTAAAACAGACCACTATATATGATCTATAGCCAATAGTATTAAGACAATACCTAAACTTGACAGATCAAGAGTAGCACAAAATGCAACAATAAAACAATCACATAAGGTACTTAACTTTTAAACTTCCTTCGAAAAGACATGAAACGAACTATCCATCTGACCGTCCTCTGAAGCCAAGTGGACTTCATCAAAGTGAACTATTAACGTGAATCTCCGACAAAGAGAGAAAACTGAAGTGAAGCTAACCCATGACCATCCGGCTACACCACAGCACACTTCAGGGACACACTGACAGTAGGATACACACTGAGAAGAAGGATTAGGGAAGGATTTCTGAGTAATTCCAGAGGGATCAAATGCCTTACAGGTACCACGTGCCTTAAGCTCTCTCAAATACATTTTGCTGGGCATGCTGCTTTGTGTTATATATACATTAGCTTTACAAACTCAAAATAATATCTATATAATCATATAGGGCTATAGTCAACAAAAGAAATTCTTGGTCGACTAAAGGCCAGCTGCTCCATTGACCGATTAGTCAACTAAACGGGGGTATGGCTGTAGATATTAAAACTATGATGTATCTTCATGTATCTGACCCAAACTGCACTCTCAAGACCACAAATGCGAGTTCATGTCAAAATAACAATTATACAGAAAAGTACTAGTTAACAGTGTATTTATTTATTCATCAGAGATATACAAGTTTGATTAAAGTCATGATTGACTCTAAAATCTTCAGCTGACACACTCCACATCTTCTTGCCACATAATTTTGTTAAATATAAATAAAACAACTAGTCGAATGTTGGTTGACTAAGACACCACTGAGCGATTAATCGACTAAAGAATTACAGCCCTATTATCATAGTATAGAATACTTTTAACAAACAAATAATAGATAATAAAAGAATAACAGATAATAAATAAGTTATAACATGGATATAGTCCATGTTTACAGCAGCAGCACAGCATGTAAACTGTTACATCTCATACCAGTAATAAATCGTATTTCTCTCTGATTGTTCACAACTATACAGGTTTTGACAAGGAAATGTATGCAAAAATGAACGAGAAAATGTTCAAGATTTAAAGAGTTATTTCAAATTTCATTGTACTTTGTCTTTCAATACAACAGTTACTCTAAAAATCAAATAGAAAGTGTTTTTGATGGTTAGAATTATTTTTGTGCATGTAGTTAACTTCATTCAGTTCAGTTCTAAATATAGATTAGCTGTGATAATTGCTTTGTATTCATATAACTTAAAATGTCCTTCCTAAATGGCATTTAGCTGGTTAAAACATCTGCCAGTAGACTTACAAACAGACCTGCCACTGCGCTGGGCTAAGTGTAAAGACACATTAAACGATCATTACTAGCTACTTTCCAGCTTTAAAACTCTCACCTCGCCGGTTCTCTCCATCGTTTGAGCCAATTGCAGCAGTTCGCCATCAGACTAAACATTGCAGTTCAAGTCCAGATGACTGTGATCAGGGGGACATCCAGGCAGAGCGGCCCTTCTCCTCAGCTCCAGCTCCGTTTGGTGGTGACAACAACAAGGCGCCCAGCAGCTGATAATGTCTTTAGCTACATAGCGAGCTGGACTTCTTCTGTAGCCATTTGAGCGGAAAAAAATTGACGTTTTACCTTGATCGCACCGGTTTATGTTTTCCCCATGAGGAACAATTGTCGATCTGTAAGCTTTTTGCAGTGACAAGACCGTAAAAGAGTAATTTTGTCCTAAATCTCTTTGCAATCTCGGGCTAGTCTTAACACTCGATGGCGACAGCTCGTTTGTTTCGGTAAAATCACGATTGAAAAAGTTACATGTCCGTCTCTATTGTAAAAATGTCCTTAAACATAGCAGAATGAAAGTTAAAAATACACAAAATAGCTGCTTCGTGATCTACAAGCCAATTAGCTCGTATGTAACGGTCTGCTTTGTTTACGATTACGACGCTGCTGCTAGGCTGCCTACGTCATTACGTCATGTGCGTAGGGTTTTGTTTAAAAAAAAGAAAGTTGCGACACCGTGTGGATTGGAGTGTTACCTACAACCAGATATTTGTTTAAAAGTCAAATTCTATTGATCAAATTAAAGCAATACGAGGTTAACAATTACATAATTAATCACATCACATGTCATTAAATACAATCTTGTTTAGGGCCACCAAATGCCAATAGCCCTGCACAAACATATCTCAAATTATGTCAATGTCCATACAATGTCCACGAAAATCAGTTCATCTTCCAAACAGCAGATGGAGCCCTCTAGTATAAAGTATAAATCGTATAAATGGTCCGGTCGGCAGATTCAATGCTCATTCAATTGGAGTTCGGTCCAAGCCTTCTCGTCGTTGTCAGTCGTCTTTTACGTGCATCTGTAAACCATTGTAAGTACTTTTACGACCTCTGTCCCTCTGTTCTTGTTGCAGATAAGTAATTGTTACTCACTGCCACAGTTATTTACGCGTTTCCTTCTTCCATATGTTTCTTTCAACTACTCTGATTTGGGTGATACTTTTACGATCTAAGATTCTTTGACCGTATGTAATAACTAACAAGAATTACACCAAATTTCGATAGAGTGCATAAGTACATAAAGTGTTGTCATAACGTTTATGTTGAGATACTTAAAATTGCTGAAAAAATGTCTACCATTTATGATAATTTAATTCACTAAAGCCCGAGGACACGCCTGGTTTAATGTGGTGTGGTGTAATGTGATGTGTTCAGGAGCACTATGTCACTTTTCTGGTGGGGTCCGTCACCTGCTTGTCTCATGAAAGTGTTATTATTTTGCTTTTAATTTTCCACTACATGGTATAATTCTTGTTCATTTATTCAGTTGTTTAGTTAGTTAAGTGTTGTCAGACAAATACTTGGTTAGGTGGAGTCACCAGCTTGTCTGGAGATTGTTTAATCAAATGCCATTTAGTGGAACATTCCAGGAAAAACAACATTCCATGTAGGCTGTAACTCTTTAGTTGTTTAGTTGATTACTCGGTCGATGGTGTTTTTGTTGGCCAACATTTTAATTAGTCGACTAGTTATTTTATTTGCATTTAACAAAATTATGTGGCAAAAACAGAACAGACGAGAAGATGTGGAGTGTCAGCTGAAGATTTTGAGGTCAATCATGAGTTTAATCTAATTTATATATCTCTCACTAATAAATACACAGTTTAATAGTTCTTTTCTGTATACATTGTTATTTGTACATGAACTCCTGTGCAGTTGTGGTCTTTTGAGTGCAGTTTGGGTCAGACACATGGAGATACTTCAGTTTAGAATAGCTAAATGTTTGCCACACCCCCTTTTAGTCTACTAATTCGTCAACGGGGCAGGTCTTTAGTTGACCAAGAATTTCTTTAGTTGACTACAACCCTAATTCCACAGGGAAAAGAAAGTTTCGGACCCTCCACCTAAAAACTTAACGTAGTACATTGCTGTATAATTATTTTATTGCAAAAACATCAAGAGTCCCCTTCAAGGCAGTGCTATAAATAAAATGACAGTTGATCGGTGACACATCATTAATGCCCTAGATGGACAGTTCCGTTAAACTAGTTTTTCTAGTACATGATTAGACTAGTTCTAGACACGTTTAGAGAAAAAAAAGAGAAAGAAATAAGCATTGTGTCCCAATACAGATATAGTTGAAAAATATTGTATAAAAGGTTTGTCTTTATTATTTTTTAGCATCCTCTAGTGCATCCAGCATGGCCCGTGTCTTCGTCTATGGAACCTTAAAGAAGGGCCAGCCTAACTACCACCGCATGTTTGATGACTCCAAAGGCAAAACAGAATTCCTTGGCACCGCAAAGACGGTTGAAAAATTCCCTTTGGTGATCGCCGGCACCTACAACGTCCCTTACCTCCTCAGCATTCCCGGTAAGGGCCACCAAATCCACGGGGAGATCTACAAAGTGGACGAGCAGATGCTGAAGTTCTTGGATGATTTTGAGGGCGTTCCTGGTCATTATCAGAGGACGCTGAATAAGCTGGAGGTGAAGGAGTGGGTTGCACAAGCAGGTGGGGAGACACACGCGCCTGGGAGCATAACCGAAGCCCACCTCTACAGCACCGAGACGTACAAACCGGAATGGACAAAGCTTCGTACATTTGAAAACTACGATTCCTTTGGGGACCATGGGCTGAAGTATGTGGAAAGAGAGGCACGGGATCAATAACATAATCAATCAATCAATCAATCAATCAATCAATCAATCAATCAATCAATCAGTCTATCATTATTTCTTAACAGATGATTTGGTGAAAAGGTAATCGGTTTTAGGGAAACAAGAGGACAGTTCTGGGTAAATTACTTGAAGCTCTTTCTATAATTGTGACCCTCATTTTGGATTCTGCCTTCCAGGACTATTCCAGCAAATAGTCTTACCTGCTTATGTGGACTGAGAACCAATTGGTGTAGGTTTTACATCCGATGCCGTTCTGACTCAACTCACTCCATTTATCCATGCTTTGAGCTGGAACACACACACTGAACTGCGGCGATTCAAAAGAAATTCAGTGCCTTAGTGAATTAGCTATATATACACAAATCTAAGATCAGAGGATTTAATGTAGGAGAAAACTAGTAGTAGTAGTGTTGTCAGAAGTATGGAAAACCAGTATCATTACTCAAACTAGACACTAGGGCTGATACTATTCTTTTTTTTCCCCCTTCATATTGATATCTTATATCTATGAAATCTTAATTTTCAATTAGATTTTTCAAAATAAAAATGGCTTTTAGTAATGATTTTATGAATATTAACCAATACAGACTTTTAATCTGTGCCATTTAATACAATTTCTTCCTCCAAATCAGACCTCTGCTCTAAACCACAAGTTTTTAACTGTCAAAGAATTGGCTGTAGACACCTCAATTAAAAAACCCAACCATAACATTGATGATTAGACATCACTGAATCTCAAGCTTTCAATTCATTGCCCAGACTCTTTTGAACAATTCTCAATACTATACAAAATCAATTTGACATTTTCTGAACAGTTTTAGAATTATCTTTTTGAACTTAATCAGAACTACTATATAGGACTGCTATAGATCACATGGAAACGTAAAGAAAGTACTATTATTTTGTGTCTATTCTATGGTCTAAAAAAGCCATTTCTTTTACCATCATTGTGGTATCAAAATAGAGCATCAAGCCGATTCCTTAGTATCAAAATAGTTTGAAATTTTACTATTGTGACAACACTTCAATATAATCTTGTTCATGACAAATACATTTTCTACAATTTCTGATTCCGTTTATGTTTTGAAAGACAATACATATAAATCTAAGTGATGAAAATATATGTAAGTATTGTATGTTACACATTGTTATGTAAGATAAAATGTCTTTTCCTCACTCAGTTTGTCTTATCAATGTTGATTCAAGAGCAATAAAAATCTACTGATCGAAACATCATTATAGTCTTTTATTTAACATTATAAAAATCCAAGTCAACAGGAGTGAATGTATTTGGCAGTTTATAAAGCACAATCTCCATGGGAACATATAATTTGAAATGAATTTTACATTTGACATTTCACAGTGTATCAAGAACTGTACAAAAGGCGGTCAAACGTAACGGCAGGTTTACATTTATTCAATTTCTGAGATTGTCATACTAAAAATACTCTCCACAACAATGTGTCTGTTCACCAATTGTAATTCTGTACAAAAATTACGAAGAAACTTGAAACAAACGTTTTTGGCAGTGTCTCTT
This sequence comes from Rhinogobius similis, assembly GCA_019453435.1. Classification (NCBI taxonomy): domain Eukaryota; kingdom Metazoa; phylum Chordata; class Actinopteri; order Gobiiformes; family Gobiidae; genus Rhinogobius; species Rhinogobius similis. The sequence continues at coordinate 46,967,941 of CM033620.1, forward strand.
AAACCTACGATAGATTTCATTTAACATGATTTAAAATTATAATGCACGTGATGAGTCATTGTAGAGGTGAAATGAATAGTATTTACAGAATTGTTTACCAGATAACTTAAACAATGGACTAAAATGATCAAATAACAGACTGGTACGGTGTTCAAAGTGGTGTTTTGGAGAAGGTGCAGACTGGAATAGAGGAGTGTTAGGTGTTTTTGATTCTTAAGCCATTGAATATTGGTTAAATGGCGTTTGTGCTGTCTGGAGTTCATAAATCCACCCAGATTTGGAGTGACGTGTGCAGAATAAAGTCAGGATCAGTAAAGGTCTTTCCTGGTGTTGGGCACGGAGCGGCTGGAAGAGCAGGTGGCACTGCGGATCACCTCCATCCACCTGAAAGACAAATGTTAAATCAAATGTGGCTTTTGTAATAAACTAAATACTTCGACTGCACATAATATCAAGAGACATGGCTGTGTTGTGCTATGGAAATGATTATCGGCACATTGTACGCTGAAAATAATATCAATAATGTTTATAATCATGTTTAGCAACGAAGATAAGCTTCTATTTGGTCCAATTTCCAATACCATTCAAACATTTAGGATCCAGGAAACCGATCCTAACTTATCCCATTGTTACTACTAGCCTAACCTTTCTAGTTTAGATTTTATTTGATGGAATAATACCAGTTTGTCAAGAAAAGTTTAAAAATATTTTGACAATGACAGGATGTAGAGCAGGGTTCGAAAACACACAACTCCATAAAAAAATGTACTAATTTGAAAGATATTTTAATACTGATCCTTTAAACATTAATTCAACAAAATAAAGCCGTTCTCGTGTATTTTTATTTGTAAAATTATCATTTCTGTGGCTATAATGTTCCACAGTATGACATAAAACTTACACATCTTCATGAAGAATCTTCAGAAGTATGGTTTTAACTTTTTAAAAAACTATTTCCATGGAATAATGCTAGCGACATTCCACCTCCAGTAAGTTACACACTGCATATTGCTTAGATTATAGAAGATTGTTCACTCTAAATATAATAATAAAATAATAGATCATTTTGTAACCAGCCCATGTGTTTAAAAGTGCAAATGCAAAATTAAGAACCTTTTCATAACAATTCCAAACAGAATATTCAATCTTTTGAAGGGTCAGCTGCCATCCATAACTGGAAAAGTAATGTTACCGAAACCCATGAGTAAAAGAGCTAGCTATCTGACATTATTAAGTTTGTCAGTTTCTAAAACCCAATGTTGGTAATATTGGTAGTAAAATTGACAACCCCGAAATGAAATGATCTTGTTCAAAAATAAGTCTAGTACCTTTCAAAAGTGTACTCGCTCTCTGATCTGAAGTAGTACACATGGGATTTGAAATGCAACTTGAAAACATAGTCTTTGTGAATATTTTCGGACTCGGACGGGACGGTCACAGAGTAACCCAGCAGAGGGAGGCTGGCCAGAGGGTAGTCATCCTGTGCAAGATAAGAAAATAATGATAATAATCCAAGTCATTATGACACAACAACAGTGTTAATGGTGAAATAATCAAAGAGTACCTGGTGTGACTTGTAGAAGAAAAGGCTGAAGTTGGTGAAGACGACCCACAGTTTTTGCCAGCCATTGCTGTTCTTAAACTTCCGCAGCAAGTTTCCTGAGAGCTGGTTCTGTAACAACAAAAAAGACACACTGAATGTGACCTGTATGCCAAGGTAAATAAATGGAAAACAAATATATTAGTCACTTATTGATTCAATAGTATCTCGGCACAACTTCCTGTAATTTTCTGCTTTTATTAGTAAAATTTTCTTCACATAATGCAAATTGGCTAGGACTATCACCAAACTAAGTATTAATATGAAAAACTTTTTTTTTTTTAATCTGTCATATGCACTTTAAGTGTCCATGACAGGTCGGGCTACTCATTTAACCAAAATGTAGTTCAGATAAACATATTTCAAAATTAGCTAAAATTCTTTACAAATTTTACACCAATTTGCAGTTTTAAGCTTTTTAAATTTTACTTCCTGGTTGTAAATGATGACATCACGCTAGGAAATTACCATAGCAACAACACTGTACACTGGGCCAAAACTCATCTAATGTCACATTTTTTTATTTGACAAATAAAAACAAATGTAAACACCATTATTTTGTTCAATTCATGTTTAAAGGGTCAAAAAAGTAGTCTTTGTGTAAATTATGCATACCCTTTGTCACCCCAGTGTGATGTCATCTGTTTGTTTACTTCCTGTATTTTTCAACAGGTTTTTCTACTTTTCTTCACAAACAGTGACCTGCTTGACGTAAAACTATCATTTCTATTTACAACAGATATTAATACACTAAATAAAGTCAAAATGAGACAACCATAGAAACCTGTCATATGTACTTTAAAGGGGACATATTATGCAAAGTCACCTTTAATAACCTTGTTACAACAGTGATTCCACATCATTAGTTTTCTTAAATTAGTATTTTATTAGTATCCCTGCCCACATCCCTGTACTTAGTAGTGATTATTTGAAAATTTGGACTCCAGGTGATTCATGTACAGTTCTAAATTGTCCTGTGGCTACTTTTCAAAAATGAGATGTAAATGACAATTCACTGCTTGAAATGTCATTATGAAGAGGCGGGGCTTATCAGTTCTGCAGTTTAAACAGGAAGTCAATGGACCCGTTTCTGTAATACAGCAGTTTTAGATCAATATTGCGGTTTACAATGAATAAAATGTAAAATGTGATGATCTACCTATGCTTCAACACTTAGTCAAGTGGCAAATGTAGTTCTCTTTCAGCTCCAGCAGAGGGCATTAAACCACAAGCAGCACTAATACCTTCCTTCCTCAAATTGACTCCCAGGTCTCTGGGGCATTCTCCCCTTGACTAAACATTTTCAGCCCCTGGCAAAGTCAATGTGGTCAGACAGGGTTAAAAAAGCAGACACAAAAGAAAGACTGGAGCAGAAGAGGACGGAGGAGAGAGGGCAAGACAAAAGACATCTGGACATCCAGTCGCGATTAAATATTAATTCAGCCTTTCTCTGTCGAAAAGCTGGACAAAGGTCGTTTTTATTGGTGATTGAGTCATTGTTTAAAGGTAATGGCAGTCATGACTTTGAAAATGAAAGTTCTTATTGGTTGATGGATAGAGAACTAAATCCAAAATTGATACACTGATTGATAAGTAACGGAATCAGTCATTTGTTTCATTTTTTCTGGATTTATTTTTACTATATTATAGTGAAAGCAGAAGGACATATGTTGAACAACAATATTATAAGCCCCATTTGATTGAATAACATGCACTGTAAAAAAAAAAATTAATGACGTGTTATTTTTGTAATTTAGCTGCTTCAAGGGCCTAACCACTAATCAAAAAGATAAGTTTATAGATTTTAATTCTTCCTGGAAGTATGACATCATCACATTGTATCTGAGCCAATGAAAAGGCCTGACATAAACAAACGCTCACATTCATTCTATAACCAGTTCAGATTTGCGTCCAGTGGCTAGAACAGTTATTTAAGCACATGAAGGTACCTCTACAGCCACACTGAAGTCCACCATGGACACGCTGGTGTTCCGGTGCCAGCACACGTGCACGGTGGTGTTGCCGCGGTGACCCTGACGCTCCAGAGATGTGCGCGAGCCGCTGAGCTCCTCCTCAGACTCGTGCTCTGGACCACCCTCCCCTGACAGCTCTGTGGACAGACAGAACGATACAATCAAGTCAACAAATTCTATCTCAATTTAGTTTTGCATCTTAAATGTGCACAATTTTCACTAATGATTATTTTTAATTGTCAACTAGCCAGCAATATTTAGATTAGTCGATTATTTCTATTGTGTGTTGACTTTTTAAATAAATTTTTAACCAAATAAAGGTTGACATATGGTGACTGAGGGGTTATAGAAAATATCTACGAATGAAGTGCTTTATTGATGAAAGTAAACAGTTAATTTTTCTATGACATTTTGACTTGAAAGGTCTTTTTGTATGTGTTTTAGAGTCTGTATAGTCCAGATAATGATTACGAGAAAATGAGATTCTAATTATTTTTTATGGTCGATTAATATTTGCAAGTCCGCTACCTGCTTGTGTCCATGAAGGTTTTTTTTATTACTGGAAAGTCCCACAGTATGGAATTAAACCTAGCTATCCATCTATCTATCTTGCATGTATTTAATTATTAATAATGTCTTAAGCATCTTTTAAAATAACACAATTTTGCTTTTTTTGCAATTTATGTAAACTGTATTGCTTGTATTGTAAACTGTATTGGCAAATAAAGTAATCTACTCCTTCTGAAAGTCCACTCTTCATTGTAATTCAGTCCACCTGTCAATCAGACTGACAAATTGGAAGAATGGGTCAGAAAAGTGTCTTCATTTTTATTACCAAAATAGCAGATTGTCACAGGAATTAGATCACGATTTGATTTCTCTCCATAAAGCCCAGCCCTAATGCCTCTCCACAGCTCTAATGAATAAAATTCCTTGATTTAAGTGAGTTTGGCAGGAGCTTGTGACCCTAACGCTCATTTATCCACCCATTACATTTAGCATGCAAATCTGACTGCAATTATGTTATTATGGCAAATTCAAAGCACTGGACATTAAAAGCATGCATATTAGAAGCAGCCAAAACTATGATCAAAGTCCTTTCATTCTACCGTGCCACAATAGAAGGTAAATGATCCTTCTGTTGCTCGTTGTAAGCCAATACTCTTTAGCTGTGAAAGTATGAATTGTATGTTGAAAGCTGTGGCACCGAACAACAATGGACACGTCGGCTCCAGAGGTGACCAGCCGGGGGCCACGTTTAGCATCGTGACAGGCATTTAAAAGAAAGAGAGGAAATGGAAAAAAAAAAAAGATATCGGGTAACTTTTAAATGTGACGAAAGACAAGCTGGAAGGCGCAAACTACAGCTGTCAGCGTGAAACGTAGAAGAACGCTGGCCTTTTATTGATTGCCTTGTTCTTTGTTCAAGATGTATTCCTTTTGAACCGTTTTATTGTACATTTTAGGAGGCGCTTTGATCAAGTTGTTCAGTCGTCAAGAATTCATTTACTCATCATTTATTTTGTGATCTTTGTGATTACATTTGCCATACAACTCTATAATGCCAAAGACTTCTAATCTGAGTTCTCTAGATGTAGGTATGTGAAAAGTTAAGAGTTTTTCTGTGACCTCCTTTTAAATGTCACTTTATCAGATACTGTAAATATGTCACTTGTCTAAAAGGACAAATGAAATGTGGCCATTTTTAGACGTTTGTCAAATCTATTCTTTCTGTTTCTAGCAACTTTTAGGACAAAATGCAAGTATCAACCACTCGCTAACGGAGCTTTGATGAAAGATAACCCATTTTCCACTTAAAGTGCGTATGACAGGTTAGAATGAGTTTTTAATTTTGATTTTATTTGGTGTATTAATACGTATTATACATAAAAATGTATTGTTTTACACCAATCAAGTCATGATTTGTGGCGAAAAGTTGAAAAACCTACTTAAATTTAAAAACTGTAAAAAACTGATGACATCACACTAGGGAGACTCATTCCATCAAAAGGTTATGCCTAATTTACCCAAATAAACAACTTATTTTACCCATAAAACATTAATTCAACAAAATAAAGGTGTTCACATATATTTTGATTTGTCGGACAAAAAAATCTCTCTCATTAGCCAAGTTTCAGCCAAGTGTTCAAAGTAATTTCCTAGTGTGATGTCATCATTTACAACCAGGAAGTGAAACTAAAAAATAGGCTAAAAATTATGAAATGTATAATTATTTTTAGCTTTAACTTTAAATATATTTATCTTACCTGTATTTTAGTAACATGAGTGGTCCAACCTGTCATAGGCACTTTAAACCGTCAGTTGTCATAAAGTTTTAAAGGAGACACATTATGCTAAATACACTTTAATGACTTTTAATCTTATTATAATTGTTTCCGCATAGTCCGTTTCCTCAGAGTTGTATTCTGATTGACTCCTGCATGTTTGAGTAACGTCCTGCAACTGAGGGTCATGTGATCAAAAAAAGTTCAACCCCCTATCTCCGCCCACGTCCCTGTGTTTAGTTGCGATTGTTGAAGTGATACATGAAGGGTTGTAAGATTTCACACAGCCACTTTTCACAAGTAGAAAAAAAAATGAAATATATAGTAAAGAGGCGGAGTTCTGTAACTTTGAACAGGAAGTCAATGGTTTGATTCTAAGCTGTTTTAGATCAATATTGCGATTTATAATGAACAAAATGTAAAATTATGATCTACTTATGTTATAGTTTAATACTGAAGACCTGAAAACAGACAAATAAAATATGTCTCTTTAATGTAAATGAAGTTAGGGGTCCGGCTGTGTTCTGTTGCCTGAATAATAAGTACAATTTGTGGGTGCGGTGAGCAGGTTAATGGGGTCTGGCAGCTCCGGCTGTGAGACATCTGCGTAGTGGGGATTAGAGTGAGTGAATGAGTGGGTGGGCCTGTTTGGTTGGGTGGGTTTGAGAAAGACAGGGAGAGCTTACTGTTGTCCGTGGGGCTGGTGGAGAGCAGGTCCGAGGGTGCACCGCTGCCCTGCTCTGCCAGGTCGATGGCCATCCGGATGTCCTCCACCCATCGCTCCATTTCAGACGCACAGCTGCACAGGGTCAGAGAGAAAACATACCAAGAAATGTCACTAAATACTCATTTTGCTTCTCAACTATTCATTCATATTATTTAGTTTTCATGATTATACCTGACTTGAATAATCACGATTAACCAAATAATGTTAACTATATAGTCCTTTTTTTTTTTTTTTTTTAGTTCTAGACCTTTATCATGGTGTAGCCAATATTAAGTTATTTTTTATTCCTAAAATCTGACACCAATTTCCCCACAATAGGAAATAGGAACAGAAAAAAAAACCTGAAAGTTGACATTTTTTACAAAACTAAGAAAAAAAAAGACATAAAAAAAAAATAATAATACACAAGCTCTTCTAAGAAATTCCTAAGAAATGCCAGTACATTGGAATTCAGGAAAAAAAAAACAAAAAAAAAAACCCCTTGTCGCACAACAAAGTCATGTTGTGCGATCCATTCACAAAAAATGTAATCATGCATTTGTTTAAATACAGATTATTTTATTGATTATTCTTATGTTCAAACGTATACCTCTGCTGTTAAATTACCAATAGCATTTTTAAAAAATGTACTGCAAATGGTTATCTGTCAGCAATGATATTAAGTCAATAAAATACTACATTAAATATCACTATGACAACACTCCAAACCCAAGCCGAGCAGAGATGAACTATAATTTTAATGAACATGACCTACATTAATATTTCAAGGCGTTTTTCTAAGACGCCCACTGCTTGCATTCATAATTCATGAGTTGCACTTGGTGTATTATTCTGTTTTCATTCACAGTGACATTGAGTATTACAGCCATCGTCTTTAACACCGTACCTCGCCGCTACTACCACGGACTGCCTCTGCCCAAACAACGTGAACGAATGCGGGACTCCCCATTCTTCTTCACTCTCACGGATCTGCCCAACGATATTTCAAACAAACAAAAATGAACAAGACCAAAACTTGTTTATGAAATGGGTCAATCAGGATGGGATGAGAAATACCGTCATTCCATAGAGGGGCAACTGTCCGTGGACTTTGAACTGATTGGCCGCTGTCATCCCGCGACTGGTGTACACTAAGCAGTCGCTGAACTGAAAAGAAGACAAAAGGGAGGGTTATAATCTTGTCATGACCAATATTTCATAAGGTGTTGCCGGGTAGAAGGAGAGAAAGAGAGTGAGTGAGGTTTTGTACCAGGAAAAACATTCGCTGCTGTAGACCCTTCCCTGAAAGTTTGCTGAGGCAGCCCAGTCGGATGAACTCCTGCAAGTCAGGCAGAAACACAGGGTTACAAGGACCAAAGGACCAAACAAGAAGATTTAATACTTTTTAAATTGAATTCAATAATACAATCTGTCAAGTATTGATTTAACTATGATATTATTTTAATTTAATGGAATAATGCACAGGAAATAAAAGGTTCCTGGAACGTTTTTTATTTCCAGTTTCCATTTAAGGCACGTTAACACAGAGTAGGAACTAGGGACTTGAACCATACTTTGGGGACTTTTATTTTTGGCTTCTGTGATCAGGAACCTTTGTGTTAAAACAAGAACATTTACAATATTAACTTGCATGTTACGCATGTTTTTCAGACAAACTTTTTGATTCAAAGGAGAATCATCTTGGACGCAGTAGTTCCAAAATACAATCTTAGAGTAGTAAGTAGTGACTAAAATTCTGAATCTGAACAACTGTGAATGATGGTACTTCTATTTTATATTCATTGTTTGTTTGAACTCGTGCATCACAGTTTAAGGTACATGAGTCAAAAGGAGCAGGAGGAGAAGTAAAAAGACTATCCCTAATTTAATTGAATATGTACATTTCATACTCTGTTAGAGCCACTTTCAGCCACTGTCGCTGTGTGAACGCGAGCAACAGGGGCTGGGTGGTTAGCGTCGGGTCGGGTCGGGTCGGGTCGGGTAGGGACTGGGCAAAGCTGGTACTCAGTCCTTGGTACTGGTATGTGTGAAAACGCCTATTGAGTGTGTTTACATGTGCTTAAATTTTTCGGTTATGATCAGGTTACACTGGTTTTGTGTTTGTCCCATATTCACACAGTATCTTAATTTCAGTATCCTGGTTATGAGAAACCCAGATACTCTGCTGGGATATTTCGACAGTATCCAGAATTCTGAAGCATGTAAAGCAGTATCCTGATATCTCACCAGTGCTGCTGTACTGAGCATGTGCGAATAAGAGAAACAAATTACAACTACCGGGGCTTTTTTGGTTGTTATATAATCATCAAACCATCTACTGTGCAATACAAACAACTTTTAACTGAAAACTAATCTCTGTCTGTTTGTTTTGCTTTCAGACTGAACTGACACTGTAAAAAAATACCTTTTACAGAAGCTGCGACTGCGCACCTCAGTCTTATGTTCTTATGTAAATGTGTGTTGTCATTTTACTGTAGAAAAGTTGGTTAGCCCCCTGTCATATCTGGGCCACAGATGCCATAGTTTCCACTCTAAATATCCAGAATATTCAGAACCTGCATGTAAACAGGGATATGAGTCTCCTGGTTTCTCTGAGCACATGTAAACATCATATCCATAATATTGTCATAACCAGAATAGTCAAGTGCACGTGAACGCACTCATTTAAAAAAATGTGTACCCCAATCTTTAGAATTTTTGGATTTTTGTTTATAAAATGGGAAATCTTCAATTTCCAACAAGTTTTTTCAAATTGTTAGATTTAAAAAGGGCTACTGTGTAAGTTTTTAAGAGTTGAAAATCTTCTTTTCACCACAGAAATATTGTTTTTTCACAAAATGGCATAAAACTCAGCACTTTCCATGGAGACAAGCAGGTGACGCCACCAAACCACGTATTTTTGGCAATAAAAACACCATAATTGACCAAAAGTAAAAATAGGTTTAATACTGTGGGTCATTCCAGGCAAAGCAATAACACCTTCATGAGACAAGCCAAGGTAAAGGACCACCCATCAGAAAGGTTACATAGTGCACCTTTAATATCAAGTTTTTGCACATTATTAAATGACTAATACTGTAAAGTTCAGTTATTTTACTAATTTATTTCACAAACTCGTAAAGAAGAAAATACATAAAAACTGCCTTCACACTTGTCCCAGTCTGGTTCTGGTGTGTCCTAGACCTGGTTTAGTTCCAGATTCAGTCCCAGTTTGGTTCCAAGTTTAATGCTGATTGTGGTTAATTGTGAATGCAGCTGAAATCTCAGTATTCTCATTTCATCATATATCATTTCATAACTATTAGAACTATTAAACTCCATTTGACTCTTACCCTTCCAGGTATAGCCAGGTTTTCGATGCCTGTCAGATCTTTCCTCAGCTCGAGAAGCTTCTGAAAGTTCTCCATCTTCATCATGGTGCCTTGAAGCTGCAAAGCCATTTCGGAGATTTCAGCCAGGGCCGCTGCATTGTGACAGAAACAAATTTATAATGTTGTCCTTCTTTTGCACAAAAAGAGACTGTAAAAGTTAGACTCAGCTCTTATTTCTCACCTCGGCAGTCCCTGAAGTCCTCGTGGGTGGGCGGGTAGTGCTTGCAGAGCCGTTCCAGGATGAGTTTGTAGTGAAGGAGGCGATGGAGAGGCCTTAGGAGGAAGACGTTGAAGGGAAGGTAGCACACTCGCTGCTGCTCAAAATCTCGACAAAGCACCTCCACTTTACGCACCGACCTGAAATGACCTTCGTGTTAAAATCGTTCAAAGGCGCACAATATAACTTTACCACCGCCTGCCTGTTTCCATGGAGATGTTGTTCTTTTGCCTGGAATGTTTAGCAAAACTGGAAGTGCTTTGATTGTAGCTTAAGTGAAATGTAAGACCTTTTGCGACTTTTCGAATGCAGTTTAAGTAAAATGTTATACCAAGCAAAATAACACAAATTTGATTATAGTCTTTCTTTTTTTGCTACAGAAATATAATTCACATTTAAACAAGAAACAGATGTACTGGATACAAAATGGATGCATAGATAAAAATAATTATTCTTAATACACATAAAAAAATACATAGTTCTGGGACATTTTCTATAAATCTTACAATATTTCCTAATATTTTAATGCATTATTAGTGTATAATTGCAAATCTAAGACAAACATCCAACTTATGCATGTAGATAAACAAAGGCCATTATACTTTAAATCAGGCATGTCCAAACTCAGGCCCGGGGGCCAAATGCGGCCCTCAGACCAATTTTTCTTGGCCTTCAGGCTTCCTGGTGAACTGGCCCACATTGTCCTGATAAGTACTTTTTACAGCACATTTCAGATTTTCTACAATTCCAACCTAAATAACTAACATTTTGGTGCAATACAGACCTGATATTAAAGCACTGAGACTGAATGTAGATGTGGTGGAGCTTAAAACAAATAAATGCAGCTTTTTTTAACGTTTCGCGATTGATTTGTGGCCCTCCGCTTGGTCTATATTTCAATATGTGGCCCTCGATGGAAAAAGTTTGGACACCCCTGCTTTAAATGTAATATTATTAATACTACATGTATTGTAGATTGTAAGACTTATACCTTAAATTTGACACTACTAATCTGAATACTTTTTAATGTTTTTGAGACCTGTGGCTACCTGATACACTGGAGATGTAAACATAGTCATGTAGATAATTAGGGGACAAGTTGCAGGTCTGATCTGTGGAGAGGTGTCCCTGCTCACAGAAAGAATGCTTGTATTTCAAGGTATTTTTTAATGTCAATAAAAACCCATACTGTGGAACATTCCAGGCAAAACAACACCTCTCAATGGAGGCAAGCAGGCCTCGGATCCCACAACAGAAAAGTTACCTGGTGCACTTTTAAGATTCTGCTTTGGTGACACCTACCTACACAGCTTCTCCAGTTCAACAAGGCATTCGGAATGTTTTTGAAGGTGGACGGTAAGTTGCTGCTCGCACAAAAACAAAATTTTAATTCAATTTTGTAGTAATTAGTGACACTCAAACCTATACTTACCCTTAAGCCCTGAATATTTTTAAAAAGAATGTCTCCTATCCTCTGGTAATCTCCTTTAATATGGGCATTCGATCGACCCTCCCTGAAAAAACGAAGGGGAAACATTGAAGTTGCGTTTGGTTACCAGTAGATGTCAGTGTAGAGCTAAAATGAAGCACAGTATGGAATCAATTCCCACAACAAACCATTCATTTTACCAGAAAGCATTTGGGCCACGTCCAAAGAAGTACTATGGAGCCTTGTGATTCAGTTTCATGGTAATTACAAAACACTTTTCCAGTTATTGTAATTGTAAATCTGTTTTTGTTTGTTTTACTTTAAGGCAATATATTTAACTTATCATTAGGAAAGGTAGAGATAGACAATATATCTTTTGGTGCTAATAGCAATTCAATATCAGAAACAATCATGATCTAAACTATGTTATATTACATACCAGATAAAATTTGTTTTACTTTTTTTTTTTTTAATTAACAAGCTTATTCAAGAGCTTTAACATAATTTGTAGAGCACAGAAATAGTAAAATACTGGTATCTATGTATAAAAATATCTGTTATTGGTCATTACATTACGATTGTTATTAGATTTCTGATTTGTGTTTTAATCAAAGAATTCGGTTAAAAGTCCACATTTTGAAGACGTCTAGGAGCATTAACATTTGAGAGAAGACTGAACTATGAACGGATAAATTAATACAAGAATCAGATTGTATTTCTGAACATGTTTGTAGAGGGGGAAGCACCTTTTACACAAGAGCTGCTAAATAAATTGCTGATAAATTCAAGTCATTATAAGCTATATATACATTTAATAATAATTGTTAGTTGTAGCAGCCTTATTTTACACATAAGATCATTTTCTTTTGGTTTTTGAAAAGGAAATTATGTTAGGCAGTTGTTACTATTTGCTTATTACACTTTTGTTGCTATGATTTGCTAATTTGCTTGCGATATATCTTGCAGCACTACTGTATATTGTCCACAACATGAAAGTGAAGCATCCCTGAATTACCAAAAGCCAACAGTACATATTTGCCTTGTCACTCAACATCAGCTCTTCAAATGCTTTCATTGTTGTGCGTTAGTGTCAAAGTCATCGCCTCGTCCTATTTAAACAGCTGTGAGGGACAATACAGCTGATACAACAAAACACACTAGCAAGTTGGCCTATCCCACTGATAATAAAGGCATACATTTAGGTAGCTCTGACGATCGAATGTGCAAATCTCCAGCGTTTTACAAACCATTGTGCTAGTCTTTGTTCAACCTCCTTCAAAAAACCCTCGTGGAACTTGTAGATGGGTTCGTAGTTGGCCAAAATGAGGTTCTTGACAGAATTGGAGAAAGCTTCATCATTTGCCACAGCGTTCTGAAAAGACTAAAGCAGACAAAAAAAAGAAGATTTAAAAACACAAACATTTGCAATTAAACATGAAAATCAAGGCGAATACGGAAAAATCATGAATAAAAAAAAAATCAATTTGAAACTACATGAATGTAAGAAAAAAATGTAATACAAGTTTTTCATTATGTAGTGTTGTATGTAAAGTAATTAAGAAATAAAGCATTTTATGTGTAAAATGGCCAAAATTGCACATAGTTGGGCCATTTAAATCTGAAAAATGGACAGAATCCGGTTTAATATGTTTGGATTTCTTATTTAGTTTTCAAATTGGCGTAATAATTCAAATTTTGCCTCATGTTTTTGACCTAAAAATAAATCTTTGAATTAAATATCAACAAATCCTTCAGCACGTTCTGTCAAAATCTTGTTCAGTCCAAGAAGTCCCTGGGAAATCTATGGATGAAGTGGATTCAATGAAGTAATAAAACATCTTTAGGAGCAGATTTGCAGTTTGTTGTTTCCACATAAAAGCATACATGTTGAGAGAGCAAATTGACAAAAAACAAAAGAAAAAAAAAAGGTTTTGCCTGTAGCTCTAGTGTTCTAAGGAAAGTCTAGTGTTTTTTAACAATTAGATTCAGCCAGCCACACCCTAAAAGCAACACATTAGCAAAGGTCTATTAAACAAATTGACGCTTGGCTGTCTTGATGGCTGCACAGCTGTTCACATAAAGATGCGATGGGGAGAAAGAGCAGGCGGGCGGGTGTTGTTTTTTGCGGTACCAGCCAAAGAAAATATTTAACAGGGGTTTTTAACAGCTACGGATCCGCCTTCGTCCCACATCAAAGACGGCGCTGGAAACTACTGTTGCAAAAAGAACAGCTGAGTATAAAGAAAAGGAAAGAAAGTTGCCATGGAAGACGGTCTATGTGTTGCAAGGTGTTCCTGTTTACAGCGGTGCCGTGAGGTCGAAGGTCAAGGTCAAAGTTCTCTGTACAGATGTAGAGCCCTGAAGCTGTTCTTGTTGGTGGTCTAGAATAGATTATGTCGTGCGGTTTAAAGACAATAGTGGTAGAATACTTTTAGAACACAATAGCTAATAAAACATACACTGAATTTTGAGAAATGAATCGGGCAATAAATAGCGTGGCTGAGGTAGATTATAAATTAAACGCCAATTAATTAACATGTCGGTCATAACGTTTTAGTGGCAGCGTTCAAGGTCAATGTGTTTTACTGCATGCAAAATTATGTTTGGGGAAAAGTCATTGAGCAAGGGTGCCATTATAATGATGGAAGGATTACAATGAAATGTTTTTAAACTGGGTCACTTGCTTTTTATAAAACACAATGGGGACACAATTCAAGAGCATGGTTTATGAATATTCGGGATGATAAATTATGAGGGTTGGTTTCACTCAAGTAAAATAAGAAAGAAGTATTGTAGCTTACTTCAAAATGGAGATCACAAAAGAAAAAGAGGCAATTCTATGTAAAATACTTGTCTGTAAAGTGTAAACAAAAGTGGGAAGTACTCAGTTACATGTATTTTTTGAAGATATCGTACTTCTCAGAGTAGTTTTCCGACACCATTTAAACTTCTACTTGAGAAATAACAGTACTCTTACAGTGGAACCAAAACTTTTATCCAAGTGAGTAAATTTACAAGTAACAAAATAATAATGTTGTCAATATTAAATGATTTGAACATTTGTGTTTCTTGCACTGCTCCTTTGGATATGATTTGTTTTGTTTTGTTTTAGTTACAAAATAACATGAATTCATAAATCATGAATCCAAGTTCAAATGTATTTAATTTCCAAACTGTTCCTCTGTAAAAGTTTCTCTAAATACTTTTAATACTACTACATTAGCTACGTTTTACTTCTAGTTGAGTAATATTATTTTAAGCAACATTAATCTGTGCAAATCTTGGCAACTCCACTCACCTCTGTCTATAAATGTAAAAATGAAATTGCCATTGTAAATTGCACAGTATACAGCTAGTATAAAACAAATCGAAGGGCTTTTGAGTGCAGTTTTAGTCCACAATCCGAAATGAAAACCTTATAATCACTAGCTTTGAAACTCTAAACCTTAAGTGCACATTCTTGGCTCTCTGTCCTACATTATCTCCTCTGTACAGTTGTATAGCTGCAGTCTTGGCTCCACAGACTTGACTTGAGAGCGTGTTAAAAACAGCATTGACATTGGACATTTCTCCTTCACCTCTGTAACGACTTGCAGGTCTTTGAGGTAGGTCCGCTCCGTGGTTAGCAGTTCTTTGGCGATGAAGTAGGCCTTGTCTGTGGGAAACTTCTGGACAAAAACGAAGACTTTAGCTACCAAAAAAAGCTTCTAAATCTTCTGCTACATTCCACACCGCCCACCTTTCTCCTGGCTTCCTCCTCGTCCTCGTTGCGGACGTAGCCGGCGTCGGTGAGCAGCGGACTGGTGAGGGGAGACAGCTGGCGGGCGTCCGGACTTTGGGGGTTAGAACAGACGATGTTGTTGTCCTGCCCGTTCACCGGAGAAGTACCGTTAACGGCCACACGGGGGCTTCCCAGGGGTGAGTCCTCTGAACCTGGGTTGCCTGAGGGGAAGAGAGAGAGAGAAAGAAAATGAGGAAAACATAAATCAGATGTAAAAGTAGAAAAGCAGTACTAGTCTAAGTGAAAGAACTATACACAAGGGTTTTGGACTGACCATGTCCCCACAGGCCAAGAGTAGATCATGAAAATTACGTTTACGGATTGATAGATATTAGTGTTGAGCAATAACAATTGGAAGTAGTTAAGAGAAAGAATGTAAGAATTTAGCAAACCCAAGCATATCCATACATTTGAAGGTGAAAAAAATGAAAAGATCTGTTTAAAGGGGACATATTATGCAAAACAACTTAATGTGCTTTAGTTTTAACCTTGATACAACAGTGTTTCCTCCTTATTAGTTTACTCAATGTTGTATTTTGATTAATTTCTGCATGTATTGTCATGCAAACGAGGCTTGAGTGCTCAGAAAATTCCTGTTTTCGCCTACCCCTCTCCCCGCCCACATCCCTGCACGATTAGCAAAAAATTAAGACTCCGAGTGACACTTGTAGGATTGTAAAATGTCACATAGCCAGAAATAAAAACACGTAAATAACAATCTGCAGCTTATTACAGTAAAATGTTACTATGATGAGGCGGGGTGTATCAGTTCTGCAATTTTGAACAGGGAGTCGATGGACCCGTTTTTCTTATTAAAACTGGTCAGATCAATATTGCGGTTTACAATGAACAAAATGTAAAATGATGATCACTAATGTTATCGTTCAATAAGTATGTGGAGAAAAAGCATAATATGTCTCCTTTAAATGTACAATAAAGAGTTGGAACATTTTAGTTATGAAATTAATACACACTAAGTAATGGCAATTATTGGCTACTTTATGGACACACACCACCTACGGCTAAAAGGTGATAGAGTCCAGAAAATTGGAAGTAGTTAATATAATGTATACTGGCAATATACTGTGCATTTTAGTTTGCTCTGAACAACTGAACGCAATTTTACATTTTCAGATTATGGAAGATACTATAATTTAAAGAGACTATTTAAGGGGGATCAGAGTCTCATACGATTTCCAATAGTAAACTTGTTATGGACATAAACCACAAATGTGACAAAAGATTATACTGTTTAATAAAACCTACTTCTACCCAACTACCAGTACTACAAGATGCGCTACAATGTACTAGATTAGAACTTCATACTTGCCCTTCTTTCCACAGAGTCCACTGTTACACACCAAACAGGATCATGGGTAAAACCATGGCAACCACTGAGTGCAGATCTGTGATGGGTGCTATAAAAAAAACTCACCACAGCACAAAAACTACAATACCACCACTACTACAACTACAAAAATGCAAGCCACTGAACAGAGATGGAGATATGGTAAACACGCACGCACAATCTAGTCTACGCTACTCTACGACACACAATGGACGGTGGATGGGATGAATATACAATTCCGTCAACAACATAAATCTGAAATTCACGTTGATTTTTATTGATACTAGGTGCTCACAATCAGTTACAAGAAGATGAGAAAAGCAGAGACAGAAAATAAAGGGTTTGAAAAGTAGAACATTGCACTGTTAAAAGGGGTGCTGCCATTTTAGTGGTTTCACAATGAGTTCAGCTCCTTTTAAAAGCCTTATTAACATTCAAAATCACATTCGAAGTTCGTACAGTGTGATAATGTTACAAAATGGTAGTGGGTTGCAGCAAGTGCTTAAATGACAGCCAGTCGAAGCAAAACATGGCTTTTCCAACTCTTGCTCTTACTCAGACAAATCTTTAACAAACAAAAAAATACTTTAATTCACATTCTTTTTTAAACTTTCAAATAAGAACACATTTAACTATGTGTGCCAGTCGAAATTTGATCAGTCTTTTCAAGTTGGATTGGCCATGTTTTGTTCTTATGCCACTGTGCCCAATGTGCTCAAATGGCTTCCCAAAACAAAATAATAAAAGTGCAAAGAAATAGTTGAACAAATTGTTAAAACCTCTAGTAATTTGCAAGTTTGAGAAGCCATTTGAGTCGATACAAAGTGTGAAAAGAAAGCAAGAAAATAAGGGACAACAGTCAGTTTATAACATGCATTTAGAGAAACAATAATTGTGAAAAGTTAGCAGTTTTGACCCAGCAACATGCTTCAAAACGGTGCATTTGGAAAGCAGCAAGGAAGCAGTGCAGAAGTGATAAGACATAAAGAAGACCTGTGATGACAAATAAAAGTTATTTTTATATAAGAAATTTGCTAAATAAAGATTGTTTAAAGATATATCAAATTAACAGAACACATTCCTAGTCATTATGTATTGAATTTCAACAAGTGGCTATTTACAACTGTCACATTTTCAAACTGCAGCTAGTCTAAACGCGATTGCATTGCCAAAAATCAATGAATAATATGTAGGATGCTACGCTGTGTTGTGTGAGTGTTTAGCAAGTAAGGGCCAAGCCAAGCAAAGCAGATGCTATGAATGGTCACGTCAACAAAATGGCTGGCATGTCCAATTGTGTTGTGTTTAGTGTTTTATGTAAAAAAAAACAACTGAAATATAACAACATAAAAAAAAAAAAAAAAGAACATGCAGATTTAGTACAAGTGGTTATTACAAATATACAGCTAGATCCTGCCTTTCAAATGTATGTGACACGTTGTTTTGTTCTTGTCCTGGTAGTAAATATAAAATAAAAAGTCTATAAAATGTCGCTACCACAAGATTACAGTGCAACTTTGCCCACAACAGACAGGGAAGCTAAAAAAAAGGTGCTGGGGAAAAGAGAACTTGGAAAATCACACTAAGTAGCCCATTTTGTCCATAAAAGATTTAGAATAGCGATGACATCTACAGTTACAAGTATTACCTACTAAGAGCAACTCACTAGACAAAGGGATGCAAGTAACTGACACTCGACGAACCCAAAACGACAAACATGTAGCCTTCAAAACATTCCATCTCCAGCTATCTTAAAGCCAGTCCTTTACACAAGACATCAAATGCACATTAAATAGTTACAAAAGCTAGTCAAAAAACTCTACATTAGAAAACTTTACTAGTACTAAAAGTGATTATAAATATCTAAACTACATCATTATAGTTTCATCCATCCAAAACTGAATTAATTGCCAACATCTACACAATTTACAGATTTCTGTTATGGCACAAGAAGGTGGATTTTAATTTTCAATTTTATACAAAAATGTGTGCTAAACAACACTATCCGACTAAATAGGATTAGAATAAAATGCTGGAAATTATAGCTGAAATAAAATGATCTTGCTTGTATTTTTAAATTCGCAAACACATTCTAGTTTGTCAAAACCTATTGGACTATACAACGTAGATTCAGCTAGACCCTTTCAACAACTGAAAAGCTGACCTCCCATATCTTCCTCATTAAACCTGTAACACCCCTCCTCTTCCTCTCCGTCCTCTCCCTCGTCCAACTGCATGCTCGCAAACGAAAACTTGCTATTTACCACCGGCGACGAACTGATGCCGTTTGAATTGACTGAATTCATGGAACTTACCGCGCCCGGGTTACCGTACATAAGCGGCTGACTATAGACGCTGCTACCGGTGTCTGAATCCCCATCGCTTGTATCCGTGCCGCTACTCGTCGACCCGTCTATCATTTGGACGGGTTGGTTGTTGTTCGACGGTTTCCCCTGGCGACCGAACATGCGCTGGACAGTATTGGATCGGGCCTGACCTGGTACCCTGAGGTTCGCCTTGTGATTCCCATTGATCAGCGTTTTGCGTTCCATCGGGGCAGAATTGGGAGTTTGGGTCAAGATATGGTGCGCATGAACTGGCGTCGACGTTATCTGGCTAAGAATGAACGGATCGGTATCGGAGCGGTTGCGCATGTTGTTATTGTTAAGGGCCACGTGCGGCCGATTGGACAGGATTGGCGAATAGCTGCCGTAATGGTTGAGTTGCGGCAACGGGGGAGGGGTAAAGGGTTGCGGGATGTTTGAGGTTTCAGTGGGGACAGCACCGGGGCGTTTGCTAAAGTAGTGGCCGCCGTCGTCCCAGCGTGGAGGCGTGCGTGGCTGGTTATTTGCCACTTCGTGACTTAGCGAACTGGTGCGCGGGTGGAAGCTGCTGATAATGGGGCTAGAGCACTGGCTGCGCGTCCCGGTTCCTAGCGGTCGACCTAGCGCCACACCCCTGATATCTCTTCCTTGGAAAATCTCGTCCAACAACGTGCTATGGAGGGGGACGCGGCCCTGGAACGAGCTACCGTTTGGGACCACCTCGTCGTCATCGTCCTCATCTGGTATCTCGTGGACAAACTTGCTAGGCGACTGCCCATTGCTTCTCATCAAACCCTGGTGATTGGTGTGGTAGAACCCATTCACTGTGCCAAAAAGCCCGGCCACCTGCCCTGTGTTTTGCTGTGCGTTTAAGTCCTCGTTGCAGTGCCCCCTAGTGGCCCGATTGCTTTTCTTCACATCACATTCGCTGTCTATGTCGCTGCAGTCTATGTAAGGGATAGAGGAGCTGCTGCCTTTGTTAGCCCTGCAGGATGGACCTGGGTTAAGGAGGTGCTGGTCCGGTGCCGACCCGTTGCCGTGGTGATGTGGCGGTTTGGACGGGGCCAAGAAGTCGTGGAATCCGTTGTTGTTGGTCACTGAGATCTGCTGGCTGCCGTTCAGTTCGGACACTCTGGTGGAGTCTGTCTGGTCTGCTAGCGGGATGAACATAGCACTCTGCAAAAAATTTAAGTGTAGTTAGATAGATTTATCATTATCCATGCAAGTTGTACAACGAAATTACGCAGATCAGATGGGTGGTTAGTTCTGAATAGTATTTGCTGAAAATTCCTGAACAGCAAGAAAATTTAAATTGTAAAAAGCATGAAAAATGTCAGCGCTTGAAGAACTTTGAAAAGAGTTAGCGTAGCATAGCATCAGATCTGTGAAGGTGTGATGGTCTGTAAAGGTGGTTCAGTGAGGAAACCGTGGTGCCCATTAAGTGCTACTTCCAAAACAATTGCTTATTGTACAGTTAGTCCCAACACAGGGCTCAAAAACAAGCAAAAAGAGTGTGAAGAAAAAACTATTTCTGTGTCGCCATCTGTTGCTGTTTAAATGTCATTACCTCTCTTGGCACTTGTGACCTGAATGAGGACGACTGGGAGGGCACGCCGCTATTGGACAGGATCTTACTGTGCTTCCTGAGGCGAGACAAATACAACAGCTGTGGTCAAAGCGAGTTCAGCCAGTCAGAAAACAAACTTTATTACTGGTTTGGGTCCATTGCACTAATTAGAGCTGATTGGTTACGACCTAGATTGCATTTGGGGAAATTGGGCAAATGGAAATTGTTACGCAAGTTACCCATTTAATGCTGTTTTACCTTTCAAATGGGATCTTCTTAACCTCGGAGTCTTTAACATAATCAATGATCTGTTTTTGGGTTCGACCACTGCAGAAAACAACACAACAATTGAGAAATGAAGTAAAATAAAAATTCCCAAATTAAAAATGATATTACCTGAAGCGGAAAGAGGACCCCCTGGTAAAAAGAATGGGTTTAGGTTTGGGTTTTGGCTCCTCAAAAAGCCTGAAGAAAGCGTGGTATTCTACACAAATCTTCCAGAAAATTTTACAGCAGTCTCGACTGGCCATGGCAAACTCCAGAGTGTCATGGTGAGCATTTTGCTAAATGAAAATACATTTTCTTTTAATGCGGGAAATTCACTAGGGAAGATTTACAATGTGTTTTGCCATTGACTTACAGCGGGATCTGCTCTCAGCTTGATAAGAAACCTCTTTCGTTTGAAGCTAAGTTTGCGAATCCTGGACCAATTGAATGCATTTATTTTCAGGTACCCCTAAAAAGAAAAAAGAAAAACACAACATGGGTGCTTAAAATTAATTTACCAACACATGCTACTTTGAAAGGCTGATTGTAACGTTCTACAGTTCACTCAATTAGCCAAAATGTCACATCAGATGCATTTTTAGTAAGAAAAGGAGAAAATATATGGTAAATATATACAGGAGGACGTAATGAGGTCACGGTGGTCGATCTCCCCAACACCAGTTCACTAAAATAGCCTTTACTTGACTCTGGTATGACCCATAGCCTTATGGTAGCAAGATTTTAAAATAGCATCGCGTTAACACCTAGAAATGCTAAAGCTACACTGTTAAAACTATATCTGACCTGCAGTAAATGCCTGTGACAATTTCATCTAAGAGCTGGCACATAACTTAGTATTTTTACTTATGGTTGTAAAGTAAAGTTACCTGGAAGACTAGCACTCCAGTGTGTGCCACCGACAGGCTGAGTTTCGACCCCTCTCTGTCCTTGGCAGGGTGTAGACGGATGCCATACATCTCCAAGCGCCGGGCGATTTCCAACAGTTGGTAGTCCGATTCTGCTGGTGTCTGGCCACTGTGAAGATCAGCAATAAACTTTAACCATTTGCATGCAAAGAAAGGAAAATCACTGTACACTTGATTTGAGTAATATTAACTAGTTTAATTTATTTAAGTTGATCATGCTAGATTTTTCACTTTTTTTCAAATTATTCTGACAGCACTGCTAAAAGTACTTGAATTGGGAATACTACATCTAGATTTGAATTGATTTAATTTGACAAGTTAAGTCAAAATCTTCCAATGGAAACAATACATTTTGTACTGAAAGGAAAAAAAAGAATGATTTTAAGTGTAACAACTCGGTTGAATTATAAAAACACATCTTAATCACTGATAGATTATTTTACTTGATATGTTCTAATATTATTTTTTGCAGTGTGGATATTGATCTATTTTTTCTTGCTCTAAATTTGGACAAAGTGTATGATATGTGGAAACAAGTCAGAATTATCTAAAAAAAAAAAAAAAGAAAAACATAATAAAATCTGGATAATCTAGATTGACAAACTAAATGAATCTATATATTCAAAACTACTCCACAATGCATTAATATTCTGAATTCTAGCGATTGTAATTCATGTATCAATTTTTGTAGTGTACTTTACAAGGAACTGGGCACTTCAGGAAACTTCAAATTATTCTAAATGAAGTGACTGTAAAAATAACAAATCATGCCTGCTAATAATAATACAAGAATCAGATTGCAGGGGTGAAAAAATTAGCCAAAAAAGCAGCGTGTTTCCCCTTCAAATCTGAAAATGGCTTCCTGTTTCCTGTATAGGCAGCTGAATGAGCCACTTCCTTCCCATGTCGGGCGCAGCGGGCTGAGAGACGGAGGGGACGGGCTTTGTGGTTCACAGCGGGACAGCCATCAAAGCCGCCGTAAAGTTAACACTGATGGATTAGCACAACAGAAGTGGTTTGGGCTGTAAAGTTGTTGTGTGTGGTGAGGCGGCTGTGACAATGGTGTTTGATCAAAAGAAAGCCACCGGATACTGTATTTTGAATGTGAAAAATGTAAATAAAAACCTAATGCAACAGAGAACAAGGTATTATTATTATTTTTTGGAATTGTTTAGATCAAGGCTGTCAAAAATAGAATTAGGGACTTTATTATTCTTTTTTTTTTTTTTTTTTTTAATAAATATGATTCCAGATGAATATTATTTTTGCTGAGATTCCCAGGGGTAAATGTTTATAATTTGAAAATGATATGAAAAGAAAAAATATATACATTTTAAGACCTATATAGCTGTATATAATCATTGAACGTACTTTAAACATGCAAATACTTTTCATTCATTCAATTTACTGTAATTGTTATGACAACAACATATTACAAACAACTTGGGGCAATGAAAATTAAAGCCAAAGGCAAATAATTGATAAAAAAAAACAGAACTGACAAGCAAATTTTTAAGGTTTCAAATGGGACAAAAATCAGATTTTCATGCATTGTGTCATTATTTTACTTTTATGATATTTATAACAAGTTGCATTCTGATTGTATCTGTGTCGTAATCTTGTCAACCATTTTCAGAATTAGGTTTGCGGGATAATATTCTTGCTCTAAATATACACAGGAAGCCCATCTGTAATAGGTTTCAAGCGCTGGACGCCACATTGCAGCGCGGTGCAGCGGGGTAGAGATTAAAAGTGTGGTTACTATGGCGATAAACATCTTGGCAGGAAATGGATTTAGGGGCTGGGTGGTGTGATGGGTGCGGACATATTTGTATTTGTGTATGTGTTAACGTAAACAGACAAATATCTTTTGGGAGCTGCTGCTGGACGTGCGCTAATGCTGGGTGTTGATGTGTAAACTAATCTCTTCTGACACCTTGGAATGCCACCCAAAACGCCGTCCAGATTAGCATCGTATTCCAAGATAATGTGCAAAGCTTTAGCAAACACGGCTATTTCTTTACCACCCAAAATACCCCTAATTCATTCTTTCTAGACTATTACAATCTAGGGTTTAAAGATCTGAAAATATTTTGCTTGTGGCTCTGTCTTGTCTGTAGCTGTATATTTTGGAAAGGATTGCAGAAAATCGGGGCTAGACTCTTTTGTGATCGTTGGAATAATTTGAGCAGAAGTTTGTTTTTCATGGTTTAGGTGATGTAAGAGTTTATTAATGGAGGCTGTGTCAAAAAATAAAGTCAGTGGGTTCTGGGAGATTGAAGAAAAGTCATAATGATTCTCGGGAAAATAGGACCACTTGAAATATGTTTGTATTACTGAAGTTCAGAAGTTGTGGGGGTGGTGTGGAGGTCGTTTTAAGAAAAAAATTAATTGTGTTTAGTAGTGGAAGTCTTTTCTTTAGGGCAACTCCTCCACAGGCTTTAGATCAACATAGAGACAACTTTAAAGATGAACAGCTGCAAATGGTATTGGACGAATAGGCAGAATATATACAGTATATTAAGAAATCTGTACATATGTCCAAATTGTTTCTTAAGATCTATGTTTAAATATAGGGTGATTTCTTAGGTTGTTACCAATCTTTTAATCTTAATAGCTCCTTTGTAACTATATCCCTTTACAGTTGTTGCTGTAAATATGACATTTAGTTTTTTTGCTAATTATTCTGACGATAGGTTTTGTAGCTTAATGTTGCATTCAATTAGATTCTTTTTTTTTTTAATATCTCCTATTTCTATAGAGGTTATGCACTGCCATTAATTTATTAAAAAAAAAAAAAAACACTCCTCAACATTCTGATTGAGAATTAAGGGCAGAACAACACACATTCTGTTAATATGTTGTTTCTCTGAAATCAACTTTATACAACAAAATGTATAATAGTTGTTGTTGCTTAGATGATCACAAAGTCTGTATCAGTGGTAAATGTGAGAGTAGCGTGCAGTGTTCGTGTTGTTTATCTGGTTTTCTGCAATTGTTTACTTGATTCTCTTACTTGATGTCTGACATAAACTAAATATCTAGCAGAGTTGTAGACCTTTCAATTTGTTATTAGAGTATAGCATCTCTTTCACATTTTACTTGTCCTTTGAGCTTTATAGTAGAAAATGTCATCACTCACAATTGACTCTTGTGCGTTTTTACCACTCACTGCTAAAATTCAGAATGCCGTCACCTCTATTTTATAATATTCATTCATTATTTCTAGTAGTATACATATTACACTGGTTTATTTGAATTGTATTGTATATATTTCAAGTGTTCAAGCCAAAACCAATACTGACTCCGTGTATAAGCGGCCCTCCTCCGCAGCTACTCACGCGTGCTTGCGGTGACAGTCCATAATCTTGTCCCGGATGGCGTCTTGGTCGGGCAGATATTTATTGTGGAGGAGATGCTGCCAGCTTTGTGTCTCATCGAAGTCCCCTATCTCGGCTGAGGGACGGGGGAGAGGAGGATGCGTCAGAAATACAGTCATTATTTGAAGTGGGGGAGAAGAGGAAAGGAGGCAAGTGTGGGGGGGCGGGTTACTGTCAAGGTTAGATGCAATATGCTTCATTTTAAGAGGCTACGCTATCCCTGCGCTGATGTGTGCGAGTGCCCATCTGTTACGAGCAACAATAGGCCCCTCTTGGAGCGGACCACCTGCAGCCGCACGTATAGCGCCGGCGGCACCGCGGTTACCATGGCGACGCGGACCTATGGGATGTTAGCATGCTGCGCCGCAACCTGCCACTGTCTGCGGGGCGCGATTCAATCTACACTGGATAGGTTGCATCTGCAGTTCAATCGAATTTATCATCCCAGCGAAAGGGAATGGCGGAATGCAATTTTATATACATTTCTACTAACCCAGTTGCAAAAATGATGTTTAAAGTGTAAATATGTTGGAATGGAATGGATTAGCATTTGTGACATCTCTAAAGGTTGTTGCGTCCAGGTATTTGTAGGACAATATACAATGCCTGCTTTTATGCATTGCCACATGAAAGCTTACAGGTAACTTGAAGAAACCTATAATTAACGAGTTCCAAAAAGTATTTCAAATTCAATTATCATCCTATCAGAGTTTATTACCTTTAAGCAAATAATCCTATCAATCTAATGAGTTGTGCACTTGCTCCGTTTTTGACATAATATAGTTTCAAATGTGATTTATTTATTAACCTCTGTTTCACCAGGTAAAAAAAAAACAAAAAAACAGACAGACTTTTTCAAAGGTTACCAGGGCCAAAGAGCAAAATTTCACCACACAGTCATAAAACATTTACACAGCTACACTAAACAAGAGACCGTAAAAAGATTCAAACAGAACAAAATTTAAAAGCGCAGACATTTTTTGTAGAATTCTCACTTTTTTTTTTTTTTTTGCTTTTAAATTTCCTCTCAGTGAAACCAGCTCGCACAATCTTCCAAGTTGTGAGAGCAGCATAACAGGCTCTCTTCCCCCAATCAGTCCGTACAGTAATTATGACATGTGCACAAGACAGAGTGACCCTCAGCTTCAGATCAGGCACATTGTACACTATGAATCATGGGAAAATAACTGCTTGACACTATCCCAGATGTGATTCTCCGTCATGGTGCAGTTTCAAACGTGCTAAAAGCTAACTGTAAAAAGAGTTAGAGAAACTATATGGAAAGAACTGCATAACACTATTCCAGACAGTCGTTTCTGAGTCACGGTACATTATTGAGTGAAAGGAAGGCCTAAGTGGGCGGGGCTAACGATTCAAACAAAAGCATTTTCCTGTCCCACGGTTCAAAATCAGATACAGGCCCTTTAATGCCCAATGATAAACAGTATTTAGTTGTTCTCTGATATTCTCTATTTTGAATTAATTATGGTCTGGATTGTGAAAAATGTTTATATGTCCCCTTGTATAAAAATACAGGTTTGCAAACATTTTAGTGTTATGTTTAATACTTACATTGAATTATATGGGAAACCATGAGGGCCGCACTTGTGTCGTTGCATACAAGGTGACCGCACGCCAGGTCACGTTTAACCTGCAGCGCAAACAAATACCTACAACAAAACAAAGAGAAAATCTAAATTAATACCGTATTCAACCATTTATCACACAAATGCAGTCGTAATTTTTATAGCCTGTACATACATTACAAATCTAACAAGAGCCGATTTAAATGTCCCCATAAAAGCATTGAAATTGCAATGGGGTAATTTGCGGGTCTCAGTGAATGAGGTGAATTCTGTGCTGGCTAAATAAATGCGATATTGTGTATGTGTGAGCGTACACTTTACAAGCACCGGCGATAAACTCCCCAATAAACTTAATGGGCCTTTGCTGCTTTCTAATAGCTAGTCCTGCGTTGTTAGCATTTCTGGAACACCACAGATATTTACAAGATGTTTCAAATATGCATCGCAAAAAGTATCTCTGTGGGTCGTTTCCATCGTGGCACAGTAAATAAACTAAACGATAAGTCCTGTCAACTTCTCGTTTGATAAATGAATGAGCTGGCATGGACAGAGTTTAGTAGAATAGTGTCCAGCTGAGGCGGTCGGCCATTTTGAAGTGGCCACAATGTTTACTTGTCTTTCTTTTTAAATAGACCCAAGTGAACACAAAACACTGTGGACATAACTTCCTGTCTGGGTTATGTTTCAAATAGAAGGAGAGCTAAAGCATCATGGGAAAATATTAAGTGGTCAAATGAATCTTTTGTTTAAACTGTCATTTTGGTTTTACTCTACCGGTACTTCATATTCCAACAAAAGTGTATAATTTCAAAATGGTAAGCATTAATCTTCTTCTTTGTTGCTCTCAAAGGTCTGCGAATATTTTTACAAGTTTGCTTCCCACATTGAAGAAAAATATTTGCTTCTTGATAATCCTAAATGCTGCAAATGTTAAGTAGCCGACCAAGGACATGAAGACGTATCAAAACAGAACTACTTTAACAGAAAACCATATTTATACTGCTTATTCCTAGAAATAGTTGAAGGTCTAACGGTAAACCATCGTCAGAACGCTTGTCTTTTAATTTACGGAGCGTAGGTGGGTCCACAGTAACTTACCGTGTGAGTTCCTCCATGAGTTGCGTGTGGTCGGGAGGGAAGAACTTGACCACGAAGCGCAGGATGGTGTTTTTGGGCCCTAGAGGAGGAAATAGATGAGAAGGGGAGAAGTTAGATTTAAGAGGGCTGTACAAATAGTGTGGTAGAGAAAGGGAATCTGCCATTTGCCGATGCGTGATAGGTCATTAAGTGTTTCCAAATGTGGAGGACTCGTAGCAAGCAAAACTACTGTGTGCAAAGAAATGTACATTATCGGTTGTTCAAGTTGGAAAAAAACAGCATTAAGTAAACACTTGGCCAATGTTATTAATTTTTAACTAAAAAGATACTGATATGAAGTTTTCTCAAAAAAGTGAAAACTAAATAAACAAAAACATGAATTTAACACCATTTTGTGAATATTTATAGATACAAAAGAGATAATTTTAAGTTTATTTGTGTTAATTATGCTTTTTTTATTTGGTAAAGTTGGCAACACTGAACCCTTTACATTCCAAGGCTTCTGTGGGCTGTGTGCACAACATCGACTAGCTAGCTCAGTGTTAGCGTCACTACTTCCTGTCTAATTCTATCACCATGGGGTTTTTACTGAGTCACGCTAAAATCATTAAATATTTTAACACGTTTTCAGTGACATTGACTTGCAGCTCACTGTTCACTGTGTTATCTTTAAGACTTTACATATGAGTTGAACACTTCCCGGGTGAACAATTCTGTGTTGATAAAGGGAGGTTTATGGATACATACTAACGCTAATGCAAATGTATAAATTCTACAAAAATAAATAAAAATGAAAAAAAAGGAAGTAAACTATAAAACAGAAATAAAAAAAAAACAGTCAAGTATCACTTTGATCAGAATTGGTCGTTTCTTTATATGTTACGTTTGAATAAAAATTAACATTAGCTGTGAGGAATGGTTAGCCTAGCCATCTTTGCCATCTCCCAATGCACCGTTCCAGGACAAGACACACATATGGTACATTTAAAAATTCCATTGGCATAAAAGCTCCTTACTTCTGATCTGTTTGAGTGCGGGTTTCAGCAAATCCAGCCAAACCTGCATAGAAAACAAAGCAATATTTTACCAATATGCCAATGGCAAACATTTTAATAGACTACAAATACACTATGACCACATTTTATTCCCTAGTAACAATTAATTTGTTATTTAGCCACTGCGAGCTTTATAACTCATTCCGCGTCTTGGCAAAGGAATAGCTTCAAATCACTTTGTTCGGGCTGACCTCAGTTTTTTACAACCGTATGCAGACAATGATGTCATGTCACTCACTGTATTATGGAGTTATATTATTTGTTCCACTGGTTCACTACAGCTTTGGTGATTCAGTCCATCTGCCCTATACGGATTCAAAGCCTTTTCCCTTCACGACTGACAGATACAGCCCCTGGCACGAACAGCCTAGTGAGCATGTTATTACAACCAGCTGTTACTATAGGAAACAGGTCCAGCGGAGGAATCCAGGTGGAAATTATGATGGAGGAGATGAAAGAGAGATAAGATCAGTTTGATTTCTGGGGGTCAAATTGCGCCTTCACCTTGCATGGAGGAATTTTAGGTCACAATTCAAATTCCAAAGTGTGTTTAGATTGTGATAATGGGGGACAGCTGGACATTTCTGATTAAAACCTACAATTCAGTTTTGACTTATTTTTAATTGATTTTGATCGATCCATTAGTATGTAGTAGGTCAAAAGTATCAAAAATCAGATACTAGTCGATACTAGTACTGAAACCCATTTGAGCAAGTATTGATACAAAAAAAAAAACAGTTTTACAGGGCAAAATTTGACCTTTTGTGAACAGTTTTAGAATGATCTTGAGCTTGTATAACTAGTATTGAAATAGTATAAAACCATAATGTTTAAAAGAGAAAGTACTATCATTTAGTGTTGAAAATGTCAATCTATTGCCTAAAACCTTGACCGAAAAAAGAGCATTTGTAATTATACCAGTTATCGAAATTGGTATCGAGAATGGAATTAGTATTAGTGCAACAGCACTAGTATGTAGTATAACATGCAATTTGCCTTTAGTTTCAAGTATAAAATAATAACAATTCAAAACAAACGGGCAATTTTTGATCACAAGTGCTGCTTTTACAATATATCCCAAACAAAATGTACTTTTCTAAAATACAAATTGAGTACCCCAGCTTTAAATATAATATTGTTCCTTGCCTGGAGGTGGGTACTATATCGAAACTCAGATAATATTGTGAATGTTGTTGAAGATAAGAAAAATGTGAATATCAAGAATATTGTTTATAGAAATACAAAAAAAAAAGAGCTGATAAAAAATAAAACAGAAAAATGTATGTTGTAAACTTTCAAAGAAGGGTAAATGGTGATACTTCTAAACTTCTGTGATTCATTTTACAGACATTTAACATTTGTCAGATAACAAAATCTCAACTAATATGCTTTTGATGGACTTACATAATTTTGTCAAAATATAATTTGGCAAGAAATTCACACACATACAGTATGTTCCTCCGCTATCAAATATAAAAAAAAAATATGCAATTTTTGTATTGTTATTATTGTTATTGGGGTGCACGGTGGCAGAGCGGTTAGAGCTTCTGCCTCTCAATAAGGAGATCGTGGGTTCGAATCCCGCACCACCCCAACATCGTGGTTTCGAATTCTGAACCACCCTAACATCACACAATCTCTCTGGGTGGAGTCTGCATGTCCTCCCTGTGTTACCGTGGGTTCTCTCTGGGTTCTCCGGCTTCCTCCCACCGTCCAAAGACATGACTGTGTAGGTTAATTGACAACTCTAAATTGTCCATAGTGTATGAATGTGAGAGTGAATGGTTGTCTGTCAATGTCCTTGTCCTCTGTGTCAGCCCTGCGACGAGTTGGCCACTGTCCAGGGTGTACCCCGCCTAAGGCCCAAAGTCACTGGAATAGGCTCCAGTCACCCGCGACCCCTAACGGGAATAAGCGGTAGAAAATGAATGAATGAATGTATTGTTATTAGCCTTTAAACATGCGTGTGCCATCTCATGTTTTGAAACAACAAAAAGTTTATAATGAAATAATTAGTTTTTCTGAAATGCCTTGAATGACACTCCAGCCAGTAGTTGACGCCTAGAGCAATACACAGTATATTTATGCGTGACAGCTATTATCCAGCTAGTAGTAGCATTGAACAGCAGAAATGAAGAACGAGTCTGGCGATGATTTAAGGACTCTCGGACGAGTGACATATGAAATCTGAAACGACGTCCCAGATTGAGGGAGTTCAGGAGGAAGTGTTTTTCATGCTCGGAGGGGAGAGGATTTTCTGAAACGTTCCTAAAAACAGCGAGAATGAAGCTAAATGCAACTCCAGATATATTTTTGATGACAGAACATTGTTAGAACATGGTTAAAAAGAAAGATGCTCATACTGATTCAAGAATTAATAATGAATTGAACATTGTTTTTACAGTAAAGTCCAGTGTCTTTAAAAATGTCTGAGTACTAATGATGAACAAATCAGGTGTTTATGAAGCCGACACAAATAAACAAGAGGATATTGTCGGAAGTCGCCACGGGCCAAAAAGTAATAAATCTTTCATTGCTAGCTTTGTAACTTTTCTTGTTGTCGTACTGTCTCCCTTATACTGAGCTTTTCCGGAAACCAAGGATACTTTCTCACCGTCATCTTGCGGTGGTCTTGATACTCCAACCCAAAGTAGTCTCCTTCTGTGAGGTTGAGATGGACGCAAATCAGGTCAAGTAGATATTTACCGGTTGAGCGTTGCTGAAAGACAAAAGCACAACACAAAATTAGCCCTTTTCCAGCTCTAAACTTCACAAATTATCATGAAATTGCAAAATAAAGTATGGGTTGCGCTTGGCACCAAACCACGCTTAAAATATCACTTTCTTTAATTTGCAAACGAGTCAAAACACAGCTGGATATGGTTGTTTTATGTGTCACTAACAAGCCCTCCTTTCACTTAACGAGCGGCTGACCTTTGACCTTTGTATGAGATCTGGGCTTAGGGTGAGGGGGGAGTAATGAATAGCTGCAGGGTGCAACTCTAAGCTGGAGATATCCCCCAAAACACTCACAATGCGCTGAAAGCTGTCTTATTATCATTGTTTTCTGACGTTTCATGATTATTAGTATCACGTAAACATCATAAATCCAAAAGTTAAATATAATTAGATAGAACAAAGCCTAAAACTACTATTGTAAAACTTGCCCCATGCTAACTTGGATACCTCCCTATCAATTTGCAAGGCTTTTGAAGACATGTACTGTATTATTATAAGAGAGAGAGAGTGGCTCTATCCCGCTCCAGTTATAATGAGAGGCATTCTTCCCTTTGACACGTATGCACAGGCACAAACAGATGACTATCACATTGGAAAAGTGAGAGATTGCATCGCTTCAGGCGTCACTTGCAGCACACAATTTATCCAATTTAAAAAGGGGTTGTATTGCTCAAAACCCCCACTGATATTTTAACTCTGTGACAGCCAACGTTGTCGTAGTATTTTTTTTTTGTATTTACAGTATTTTTCAAGTAAAGCACAAAGCAAAGTTCCACCTTTTAAAATGTAGGTTAGAACTTCACAACCTTGTTAACATGTTTTTGAGAGTGTGAAATACAGCCACAGCTGCCTTGGGACGCTCCGATTAAGATGTGTTAAGATGATTTATGTAAGCAATGGTCTCTAGGGCTGCAGACTATTGGAAATAATTGTTATATGGTTGTTAAGTACTGCGATACTGATATTATGGCAATGTTTA
This sequence comes from Rhinogobius similis, assembly GCA_019453435.1. Taxonomy (NCBI): domain Eukaryota; kingdom Metazoa; phylum Chordata; class Actinopteri; order Gobiiformes; family Gobiidae; genus Rhinogobius; species Rhinogobius similis. The sequence goes on from CM033620.1 coordinate 47,000,593, forward strand.
GATATACTTTTTGACTAATATATTCAGTTGTATTAAAACAAAGATATCCATGCAAAAGAGAGACAAAACCAACACAAATTTAGACTGAATAAAGAAAATTGTGCATAAAAATCAGCTTGTTTTCATTTTAAAAACACAGGACTAGTGTTAGGGGTGGTATATCGGTCATTGGTGATATCGGAGGGTTTCCCCAAATATCGGTATTGGGGTTGATTTTAAAATTTTAGCTGATGATTGGCACCAGTACTTTTTGTGCTCAGGTGTCATTCCCAGTGTTTTCAGATTTGAACAGTAGAAACCAGATACGGGCCAGATGTGTCTGTATGTTTACACAATCATGCCAGTAATGGTTTTATAAGATAAGATAAGATAAGAGATCCTTTATTTGTCCCACAATGGGGAAATTCCACTGTTGCAACACACAGTTTAGGACAGGAATGAAAGAAATAGGCGCATGCAATAAAAAATAGGATAAATAAACATGGTAGTAAAAAATACAATATAAAGTATAAGGTATAAAGTGCACACTCTTATTTACAGTAAAAATGGTAACTAAGTGTATTGTCTCAGGTACATACAATTTGTTATTACTTTCAATTTGTGAACTTTATTGAAATATTGATTATCAACCATCATAGTAAGCCTTATCGAAAAATTAATTACTACTCATCCATACTTGGTGTTACTGCAATATTTTTAGTACTAGAGACTGCTTCATCACGTTTATTGCTGGTTGTTTGTTTGTAAGTATGTCCTAACTGTGTGTTGAACCACTCAATGGGACTATCCTGCTTAAATAAAAAGGTGAAAAAGTTGCGATATCAATACTTGTGCAATATGCTGGGCAGCCCTAATCTCTAGTTCTACCGAATACAACAATTCCACATACAGGCCAATCGAAGTTCATTCAGGCTATGGTCACACTAAATAGACTGGAATTATACTGAACTCTGTAAAACTTTCCCCCCAGACAAATAAGTTAATTGTTTAAGCTAGTTTGCTATTAAGATAAGCCATAGCTCTGTTCAACTTGTCACTCAAACTCTTCTTTTCCCTCATTATGTATAATTGTGTGCTTAAAGTGAGTGTACACAGATGTACTCTACAGGTATGGCCCCTTGTACAATTGTCAAGGCAATTTGTCCCAAGCTGCTGGAAACACTGAGGTCAATGGGATCACTAAAACCTATGCCTTTTTCATGTCAAAGTGATTTACCCAAGCTTGCACATATCATTCTCAACATGCTTTTCTATGTTGCATTGATAGACTTGGCCTCTGAACTTGCTTTGCTACAACCTGAACGCCATGTTGCAGAAGTTGGATGTTTCGCCTAGTCGTTTCCATGCGAGATTTAATTGAAAGCACAGTTAAAGTTGGCATTACAGAAAGGAAAGTAAGGCAGGGTGGAGTTGGAATCTTTTCATTCTTTCTGTCTTTTAAATCTCTCCAAACGTCCTCATCATCGTTACCAGACATCACAAGGGGATTTCTGAACCTGCCAATCTATATTTAATACCTCTCTAACGGACTACTGTTGTTGCTGTGGGCCGGGGTGGTGTGAATGGGAGCTGACAGACGGGTTGACCATCGGAAAACAAGTTTCGCTGCGCACACACGGTAGCCAGATGGGACAGGCTTGGTTAACCTCAAACTTGACTCGGAATAACCTCATTGTTTTTCTTTTCTTCTCCTTTTCTGTCCAACCCTGTCCACAAAAGGTGCACTACATAAACTATGGGGAAAAAATGTCATGAAGTAACTGCGGCTGTGGGATTGTCGCGAAATGCAAATAAGAAACATAACAAACAATTGCCTTACTTTTCGACAGTAACACGGTTTGTAGTGATTATGAAACGCAAAAATTCCAAAAGATGGTTCGCGTCTGAAGGAACGCCCACCAATAGAACCTCCGTTGGGGAAGCATTCATTCATTATAATGTAGAACAGCAGCTCTGTCACCCACTGTTCAAAAAATGCACAAGCAGACGCAGACTTTAGGAGTTCTATTGTCCAAATACAGACACGAAGACAAGAGGAGGAATAAAGTAGTCAAACGGCCCAAATGTATGTAGTTATCCAAGAATGCTTACATTAGCTCTGGGCTAAATGTTACTGCGATGCTAGCACCGCTTGCTGTATTTGAATAGCTACAGAACAATCCGTAAATTTTTCTAAGGTAGCGCCAGGTCAGCAACCGCCGTCAAGGTTTTTTTGTGACTCGACTTGAATTATTGTGCTTAAAATAGACACAATTCGCTAGTACATGTATTAGAACAGGGAAAGTTTTGTTTGTGCCAGTTTTGAAATACTTCCTGAAACCAAACCAGTTTCATTAGTTTTTCAGTTTTTTCCTCATCGTGCATACATGTTTGATCCTGCATTTGCCTCGAAAAGTAGTAATTCCCAGCTGTCTGAAATCAGCAGCCAACACAAGCTATAATGGACTTCATAACCTTTAAGTTGCCCACAAACTCTATTTAAGCCTGGTTTAAATTCTGCCTGCATGAGTCCCCCTGCGAGTCCCTTTGGACACGAGGGCTTAATGAAACAGGGGCAGAATCCCAAGTATGTTTGGGAGCGAAAGCAATTTCCTCCAGTATCATGCAGTCTGGCCTCTTCAATAACTGCCCTAAGCCTGCGCGCGTGCAGAGGGGAGATATCCTTTAACACATCGGAGTAATGGGAGAAAGCAGAAAGTGAAAGAAATCCTATTGAGTGGCAGTGCTAAAAACTTGATGTCACTGCCAGTGGAAAATAACTGAGCATGTGTGGCTGGCTAGATATAGGCTCTAACAGAATGCATTTTAAGTAGCTTCCGTAAAGTTACATGTAAAAAGCAAAGTCGACCATAACTTGTATGTGAATATACTTTATCCATTTCATTGCGATAACAAAAAAGCACAATCTCACAACTGATTTTTTAAATGCAAAATTAGAACTGGGCGATAATGAGAAAAATAAATCTAAGTCTATTTCTTTGAGGAGTTTCCCGATAACGATATTCAGATTATATTATGTCAATCCAACAGAAATGTGTTAAAATGTATTTGTTGAGGTTTAATTGTCATACAAATATGAAATGAATCACAAAAGAGCAGAAGCATCACATCATACTCGTATAAACTTTTTTCATTTTTAATCAACTCTTGTAGCATTTTTGTAAACGATATACTCAATATTCAAAATGTGCTTAGCTTCAAAACAATACATTCACAACATTATCTAAATCTAAATTACTTAACTGTCAAAGGTGCAAGAGAAAAGCCGGTGTCAGTGCAAAGAAATCTGATAATGAAAAGTTAAGTTGAGACTGAAAAACTCGGGGTCACCTGGGTTAAACCTGCGGTGCACTGCAGTTGGCCGGTACATGTAAAAACAACATTATGTCAGGGGCAGGGAGCAGAGGTGCTAACTGTTTATTTTCAACCAAGTCAGATTTCACAAGTTTATTTGAATTCACATCTTTCAACGGCGTTTGCAAACACTAGAAGTCATGTGCGTCCAGAACCGGGCACAGATCATTGGTATAAACGTCAAACTGTGAACAAGGCTGCCTTTCAGCGCGCTTCAGCTGATACCTGCTGACTCTGATCTGATCGCTATAGTTTCTAATCCCTCCAGGTCACACTTTAGCACGCACACTTCAGGTTAGCAAAGGTGGTGCCAAAGGTTAGCTAATCTTGTGGCTTTTAAATCCAACGTAACATGTGTAGTACCAGTTAACTTGTGTAAACAATGTACCTGCATTCAAAAAAACTAGAGCGATGACCGTTTTTTACTGTTTTAAATTGTTTGGTCAAATACACAATATGCACTACAACCAAGAACAATAAAAGAAATTAAAAATTGTTATTTGACCAGGTGTAGCACGTTGGTCGACATTTATCAACATTGTAGTACGTAAGTGGATAATTCATATAGATAAGTGGGCATTGGCCAAAAACATCACAAATTAACATCAACGTATGCTGCTAAAATACTGGTGAATTTGGTGTATGTATATTTTATTTATTGTAGAAAATGTTCCGTAGTATGACACTGAATGCATTTAACTTCCATTGATTCAATTTGAGGCTTCTTATAGCTAAAGCAAATCTCCACGGCGATTAATAAAGCTTGTAATGCATTAATGTGGAACATCCCCAGCAAAGAAATATAATCTCTGGGGAAAAGCAGAGATTATAAGGCCAATGGACCCTACACTAGAAAAGTTACATTGCACCTTTAATCATTATTTGTTTTAACGCTAATGTTTGGTACTCACCTCAATTTAACTCACCTACTGAATCACCTCATTGAAAATATGCAGCTTAAAACCACATTCCTATAATTCTTTGTCAAACAGTCAAGTGTTTGCAGGCCTATGCTCATATAAGGCCGTTGAGTTTAACAGGACGTCGGGGCAGTTCTATTCTGTGCTTGGATTTTGGCAACAGTTGCACTAAAGGAAGCAGCCACTAAGCTTATAGGTCAAAAATATAGGCCTAGAATTTGTTTATTTATAGGCATTGGGGATATCTCAGATCTGGACTATTCCGTGAGATGTTGTGTTTGACTATAAATATCGGCTGAAATGTTGCAGCTGAGTTGGGTCCCGGCCCGGCAGAGCCCAAAACTGAAGTCTTTTCACTTTGCTTCACAATCCCGTCTTTCAGCAGCTCCATCAATGAGCCTTTCTTAGTCAGCCAAAAACACTCAAAGCACTTAGACTTGGACCAGGCTGGAGACACGCACACATTTTATCTTATCTGCGCTACTGAGAGGACAACCAGGACGATGCAGACTGTAGGAAACTGACGAAGAAGGCACTGATTTCACACAACATAACCAAAACGTTTTCTTTTTTCATAGCCGATGCTGACTTTGTAAGATCCGGTTCAGCTGATGGCCACTAAACTCTGTCGATACTTTGACAAGAATATTCTAAGATGATTTTTACACTCTTTACAAAATTGTAGGCTATGCTTTAGGGCTGAAACAAGTTAATCAGTACCACTTTATAATAACTACATCTTATTTTGCCTTATTAAAGCATTAACAAAGACTTAATTAATAATGAATATATAGTTTATTAAACATGATTCAGGATTAGTATTAGTAACTTCTTAATTAAGGTTAAGGTTAGAGTTAGGGTTCGAAATTAGGGTTAGAATATTTGTTAAATGGTTACTAAGCCTGAATCATTCTTAATAAACTATTTGTTGATTATGCATTAAGTCTTTGTTCATGCTTTATTAAGGCATGAATAAGTGTAGTTATTATAAAGTGTTACCAGTTAATCAATTAATCAAAACTAATTGTCAACCCTTGATTTTCAACCAGTGTGCCGGGGAACACTAATGTGCCTTGAGGTAATACCAGGTATACCTTGAAAAAATATCAAATTTGAGTTAAAAGAGTCGGATGTAAATTACTAATTTACTATTTTGGAGTGTCAACGTAACTTCTACACAAAACTATCATAGTTTTCAAATTTAAAGAACCAGGTAGTGCCACAAACATTATTCACCTCATTATATGCCATATTTATGTATTTATTTATTTAATCTAAAAGGTCTCATTTGGTAATGGTTTTGTAGTAGGTGGTGGGCAGTGATATACTTTACATCAAAAAAGTGTGCCGCAACTCAAAAAAGATTGAAAAACACTGATCTATATATACTACACTATATACAGAGTCCAAGAAAAACCATGTGATATGAAGAGAGGTTTTATGGCTCAAACAAAGAAAGAATTACACTAAAATGACGCAAGAAACAAGAGATGAAAAACCTATTTTGTCTGCGAATATACTTCAAGATCAAGACGTCCTCAAGCTAAAATTGGGTTTAAAAAAAATCTCATTGACGGGCCTTTTCCTGAATGATTAGTGTAAAAAATAATAGATGAATCAAATAGCAAAATAATAGTAGATGGATAGATCATTACATTTAAGTATAGTCTTAGATAATACATCTCTTATAACCTGGTCAAGTCTAAAAATGCAGTGTCCAGTTGCACACAGCTGCCCTCCCTCCTGTCCGCGTGACTCTTCCCATTTAAGATAATTACAAGGCATCTCTTCCAAAGCAGTAGTTCTCAAAATAAGCCGGAACGACCAAGTGTCCATTAGTGAACTGAACTGGGTTTAGACGTTGGCGAGCATGATACGTTTATCTTTGCCAAAACCTCTAAAAACAAGCTTTGGGAAAAGGCAAAGACATGGGAAATGATGATACATTGCTGATGCTTACAACATATTTGTATTGAGAAAAGCAGGATTTTTACTATCCAAGTGGTTGTACTAGCTTGTTTTGCAAACGTTATGCCCCCCAAAAACAAGATTCTATCCAAAATAGTAGGCTAATGCAGAGCGGGCGTAGCGTTAGCCAATGCTGCTCTCCTATTTCTGTTTACAAAATGACTCATAAGACTTTTTGCAGCAAACTAGTCCCAAATTACAGCTGGGTGTATGCTAGGGGCCCGTGTGTCACAACCAAGTACAAAAATATCCATCAGGCAGTGACGTTCGGTTGCTTGTGGTAGCTCGCACACAGTTAGCAGGTCTGGTTTGCGTTAGCGGTCATAAACAATGTTAGCAAAAGTAGCTAATTGCGACGCTAGCGTTGAATCAGTGACATGTTTTGCGAGTGATGTAAGATGATTGACAAGTCTAAATTGTTTTAAAGCTGTCTAAAAGAGGGATCCTCCTTTCCAATATGGACACTTGCCAACAAGCTGTCAGCAAGAGCCTCTTCTTCAATGTGCAAGATAGTTTTTCGGCCATCAAACTCTTCCTGTCCGAGATTCTAATAGATTGCAGAGATATAAAACTTTCCAGCATTGTCAAGCTAAATGGGTTTTACTACAGTTTCAATTTTTTGGGTTTATTTTTTCCACTGGCAAAGCTTCTGATAGCAGACGAACATAAACCACATTTTTTTGTTGACTATTGCAGATGTCCAAATTAGAATAGGCTGCATTTCATTGGTTTCCACTGAAAAAGCATACTAACACAACAGTCATAATGGGTTCTGTAGTACTGACCCAACAACACCCAATGTAGTAAAGAGATTAGACTGTAAAATGTGTTTGTTTTCGTATGTTTCCAACTAAATCTACCCAATTTGCGAGTAAATGTCCAAAACTATGTGTTGTTGTGGTTACTTGGTCGGACAGATCGTAAACTTGAAACATTCCTGGTTTTTGACTATTTTTGTAACAAGAGCTGCACAGCAAAGTTGGAGAAAATACCAAAAACGTACCAATGAAAAATACAACTGAAAAGACAAGACTGTGCTATCGCCTCAAGCTCAGTAATCGATATAGATAACGAATTAGGTTATCACAGTTGCATGTATCATTATATCAACAGACTAAACTGCCTGAGGTGTTTTGAGAAGGTACTTTTACTCGCTCTGGATCCTCAAGTCTGAGTAATGTCAACAGGGATGGAAACCAGATGGGAGAGTTTGGTGATAAGAACGCTCTGCAGGGAAAAACTGAAAAAACAAAACACACACCTCCAAACGCTGCTCTTTTCGTCGCCTGCTGTGAGCTCAGACTGAGACGTTTTTCACCACATCTCCCCTCACACCTTCTTCATTTGAAACTGTACGACGTTATATGGAACTGTACATGGAAATTAAGAATGTACTCATTTAGTAATATTCTGGTCAAGTCAGCAAAATGGTTTTCCTAAATGGACAAATCGTTCTTTGGGGTATTTTTAATGTTGCATGTAAATTCCCATACGATCGGCAGTGGCAATTATAAAGCTGGGGGTAGGGTAAAATGATGGTTCCCCAAGGTTCAAACTAATGAGATCCTCAACATAAGCATAAAATCGTCATTACTGCCTAATCTAATCGGTTTATGTAGAGATTAAAATGGCCTTCCTTTTTACTGTTTTAGAATTAGCAACACTTATCAAACGTGATGACAAATTGACGAAAGATTCCCCGCTGGAGGTCCTTGCACCCCCACAATGAGCAAAGGAGACGCTTTAACAGCTGCTCCGCTCACATGAGACAGTGTCAGCCATTTTTTTTTTTCCATAAGGTGAATCATGTAAGAATGCAAAACAGCACCTGGCATAATTTCTGCTTTCATGTCGGGAAATAAAATGTACTTTGGGCAGTGCTCTGGGGTGCGCCATTGGAATACAGATTACATTAACTCGGTGCTGAGTTTAATGCAATTAAAAACATTTCTAAATGTGACTGCAACATCTAATTTTTAACCTGAATTTTCACATGAGATTCCTTACTTGATTCAACCCTTTTACTTGGGACTCTGCTGTCAATTACTCAAAACTTAAAGAGGATGTGTCATTCCCCAAATCAAGTCATTTGCCGAATTTGAGTCAATTATGCTACTAATTAGCTTGACTAATATCATTTTATCATTTAAAATGCCTGAAACGGTTTAAAGTGTTATCTGTCAGTTGCAGCCTAGTTTGCCAGCCATTTAAATTAAAGAGTTTGTGAAGAAAGTTTCATAAAGTGTATTTTGGATAAAAACATAACGTCAAATCTCTGACTTTCCACAGTCACAAAAAAACATGAAATATTACACTGAAATCAGTTCACCTGGATTAATTTAATTTATTCTGGATAACTTAGAATAAACTAGTTTCAAGGTGAAAGTCATTTATAACACGTTAGATGTAGTTTGTCCATGTACTTCGTGGCCTTGCGCAGAAGCATCTGTGCGCGTGTAGATTTAAACTGGACGCAAATTTGGTACCGACTCAAACTGGGAAATCACAGCCTGTGCCTGATATTTACTGTTGTGAAATGGGAAGAACAGAATTAGTCCATGTTCCCGACTTTTTGCATGTAATAAAGTAAAAATATGTGTTGCCGCAGTACAGATAAAATGTAAAAGCTTCTATTTGAGTGAAAATGAGACGACATTGTTTTCACTGCATTTATTTAGGAAGAGCGTTTCATCCTACAAGAGAAGCAGGAAGTCCGTCGTTAGCATGCTAATGTTTGTTTTAGCCATGAATGTACATGACACTCTGGACTCAGAAATTCATGGCGGTGAATATTTAGGTTGCTGGGACTGCATTGGGTAAGTGAGCGATACATGTGACTGTGTATGGGCTTGAACATGAACTAGTTCTGTTTTTCATGTTTCAAAAAAGTAACAATCAGGTACAGGCCCTTTAATGCAGTTTTGCCACTATTAAAACACTGTACCAATTTCAAATGGAATCTAGGAACCAAATTCCATGGAACAGCAGGACAGCTGGGCGACACTTCCTCCCTCCTCGACTGTCCACCAATTGCATCGGACTGATTCGGATTAGACTAAACTGCTTAACCTTCTGGTGAGGCGTCAAAGTCTGTCTACCACCCCGGCAGAAGGGAAAGGCCTGCTCCTCCTCCATTCCCTGCAATCGCCACATCAACATACACACTGACGAACATATGCTACGAATGAATAGCATGTTGGCAAAATACCTGCTAGCTAGCACGTCGGCACTGTGGGAAATTACACTGGCACCCGACATGATGGAGGGGAGGGGCAGACTTTGTGATGAAAAATGCCTACAGGCTGCAAAAGTCTAGGGTTTGTCTGCGCACGCCTTGGCTCACCGCACAATAGAAGCACACAATTAAATTAAGCTGTTCAAGGGGGATACGGGTCTAGCGCTGTACCATTAAAATGCAATTAGCGCTGTGTGTAGGTTGCGCGAAGCTGCAGTGGGAGTGTTGAGCTGGTTTGAGTTGAAAAATGAAAGCTGCAGAAAAAGGGTGCAATTCTTCTCTGTGCACAAGGTGTTGCCTTAACCGCTAATTTATGAGCTAAAGGGGCGCGGATGCTAGCGATGGGGGAACTTGCAGTAAACAAATTTGTGAGTGCGGTGGGTAGAAAGCCTGGAATGATTTACGAATCTTTACAGCTATTGGAATTGCATCTCGTACTGATTCCGCAATGAGGCATATCAAATGTAGATGAGCATTTAATTGCCGGCAGTATAATGCAACCATTCAGTTTAGAGCGAATAAAAAAAAACTGAAATGGACTCGTTTAGTGCATGTAAACAATTCTGATGCTTGTGAAGCAAAGTGCCATTAGCTAAACAGATCTACATAATACATACACAATTTATAAGAATGAATGGGCAATAGAATATTAAAATGGACTATTTTGACAAGTGAAAACCAATAAACGGTATGCAATGTAATCCTGTTAGCATAGTACATTAGCAAGTTAACTTTTTAAACAGTTTTATTGATTGTGGCATTTAGTAGAAAGTAGCACTCTCAAAAAGTCGAGCTTGGTTAACGATTATGCATCAAAATTGCTAACGCTCAAATCTAATATGTAAAAAAAACAAAAACAAAACAACAACAACATCCATGGATTGATGAAGCCAAAACAGGTCAAATCCACAACCACTTTCCCCCAAACATCACATTCCAGGCTGATCGTTTCTCAGCGTCTCCACTAGGGACGCGGCAGGGGAGAGAAGGGTCACCATTGAATTCCACTGGAGTTTCTGGAAAACATCCAACGGGACAGCTTAGATTAAGAAACACTTCACCTATTGAGAGAGGAGCCAGGCCAGCATGCTCCCACACAACACAAGCGAGGAGTGAAGTTACTGCAAGGCCTGGGACAGCTCTGCAGATTTACAGGGCTTCATTATACGGGCATGGGTGGGTCACACTTGGGAAGAGGGTGAAATCTCATCAGGGATATTGAGGCCGACGTTTGGGTTCTAAGCCTCTTGCTAAAACCCTGAGCATGCCCACTTATAAATGCTTTATAATCTGTATCCTATTCTACACTAGCTTGTGATTTAGCGTTGTAAGTATTATTTACAGTACAATGCCTTGATAAGTTGTGCGAGTCTATACGTGGATGGATCAAAACTTGTATATCTCACCTATAATGTTAAAGAATTCAAATCAGCAATAAACAACATACACAAGCAATGATATATATTGTGGTACTATGAAAGGAAAGGCAGTTAAAATTATATATACATATTGGATAGACAAAAATGTTCAGCAATAAAGGGAGTATTTCAAGGTGTGTGGCCTTCTTTATGCATACCAATTTAATCAAGTGGAAGGAAACAAGATTAAGGTCAAGTAACCTAATGATGAACTTCTAGGAAATGCATCTATATAACTAAACATCTTTCACCTACATAATGTACTTTTTCCATCACTCTTTTGGACTCAAATAAAAAAAATTGAAAATCTGCTGCAGGGATATCTGATGAAAACTATTACTATTTAAAATTGGCCTAAAAATTGAGAGATTATTCAACACAAAAATGTTACAACACTGCTATTTGTCTACACACAATTTCAAACAAAAATATTACAGGTTAAACTAACATTTAATTATGACAGTCATTAGCCTTCTTAATGATCTGCATAATGTTTCGGCAAAGTTTGTACTGACTAGTTTATGGCGACTTGGATTATATGAATGTCATCTTATTCTTCTGCGTCATAATTTATTTAGCCCGTAAAAATGAAGAAAGGCACGCGCTATCCAAAGCAGCAGCAGCAGTGATAATATTGTAGCTATAACTGTCATCACTACCCAAACAGAGGCTGCAGGCTGCTCTATAACAGTCCATTGAATCCACAACATGACACATGATGTTTTGGTGTACGGCGCAGTAAACCAGAGGCGAGGCAATTACCCGGAATGGGCCCCTGCTTCCTCTGCTGCGGGCCCCTCCAGCTCCTCACTGGGGACCTCATTCACTACACTCAGAAGGAAAAAGACACAGTAGTTTATTCGCTCAACTCGGTGCAAAAAGGAGGATGTAGCAATATCGCACTTTTCTCTATGGAGATGACTTTTGACCATGCAGGGGAGCGTTTCCCGACTGCACATCTTGGCCATATCATTTTTTCAGATATTGTCTTCATCAGCAGAAGAAGTCCACTTAGTATTAATCCCCGTCTCATCTGCTACCTCAAAGCTTGGAGGCAGCTGTTTGTCTGTAGCCCTGTCTTTGACCTCGACAGAATACTTTCACGAGCCTTCATAAGTACCTTGAAAAATTGTTAACAACTACCATTTCTCAATGGAAGACGATAAAAGTTAGTTTGGAAAGATTTGTGTGGGAAAGATATATAATGTATTTCTCTGTGCAGAGTGCGCACTTTGACATGCAAAACCTTTGGAGCATACTTTTGGCGGTGGGGAAAAAGGCCATCACAAAAAAAGAATGACAAACTGCACCAACAATCAAAAAATAAATTAATTAAAATAAATTAAAAATCACATTCGTATTTAAATCTGAAAATTGACTAATTTGTCAGACTTTGGACAAAATGGGACATTTGCTTTGGACTAAGTGCCTTAGGGTGTCTTTTGCTGCATTTTTGGTGTGCTTTGTTCTTTGCGTTTTTTGTTCTGTTTTGTACATTTAAAGATTGAAATAAAAAAAGAAAACAAAAAATTAGAATGGATCTTGAATGTCATGGCTTTTGGGACTTTGTTTTATATGGATGGCATATAAGGATCATAATTCTTTGTGCAACCCTGTAAGATGGGAAACATTTATTGGCGTGGAGAGATCATCTGAAAACCATCCATAAACAGAATCAGAATCAGACTCAGAAAAAGAAAAATTCGCTAATGAGGAACTTGCTTTGGCAGTAAGGTGCAACATATAACACAGAATATAATAGTAGCAAAATGTATAAAAGAAGGCATGCATAAGATTAAGAAAAATAAAAATAAAATAGACAATATGCAGAGTAACCTTCAGAATAGACAAATTAATGTATATGAACCCTGCTGCCATGTGCCGTAAATGAGAAAACAAAAAAACAATCTTTTATTATATGACCTCAGCGTGACAGCAGTATAAACTTTATCAACCCATGTGTGAAAGTCATTCCCACAGGCAGGTTGAAGAACTGGACCAGCTTCCAAACTCAAGTAGCCCTTCTCTGCGGTCTCCTACCTCAAAAATGTAGCGGACGCAGCATGCCAACCATTACATAATCTATTAGCATAAAACCGTTGAGGCATCCACATATTGAACTAAAGCAAGAAATCGTATCTAGAAGCATTTGGAGAGCACGGACCCCGGCCAAGGCTCTGGTTCTGTCGCACAATGGCGAAGAAAGCAATAAAGAAAGAGGAAAATCGCTTCCAGTTCAAGTAAGGAGGATGAGACATAAGAACCGCACAGATCACAAAGCCCTTGCATAGTCTCGACAGAAAATAACTACTTTTCATTGTCTATAAACATCACCTTCTACCTCTACCCACGCATCCAGGCCTGTGGAAGACATAAAGGTACATGATCATAGCTCACAAGCTTCAAAATACGTGTTTTCCCCAATCGCTTCTCTCACCAGTCCAAGTGCATAAAAGCAGGTTTACGCAAAAAGAGAGAGGCTGGAATCTGAGCTCTGTGCCTGAGGGGGATGCAGCAAAAAGGTCGTTAGAAAGGAGGACAATATCGGCTAAAGCAATTTTGAGCAAGAAAGATGAGCTCACAGACCAAATTGCAATGGTATCTGAGCATAACTATAAAAGCAATAACCAATGCAGTTAGATATTATTAGACACTGAGGCAAATATTAGACACATTCCTTGCTTGAAAGCTTAAACAACATTCATGGATGGACCACAGTAGCAGCATAGTTTGTAGGGCTGTAGTCAAAATTCTTGGTCAACTAAAGACCTCTACTATTGACCGATTAGTCGACTAAAAGGGGTGTGTGGCAAAAATCTATCAAAACTATGTATCTGACCAGCACTCTATTTATTTGTTGGACTCTAATATCTTCTAATTTTCGTGTTTTTTGCCACATAAATCTAAGTCAAATAATTTGTCGACTAATAAAAATGTTGGTAGAATAAGACACCATCGACCGATTAATCGACTAAACGACTAAAGGACTACAGCCCTAACAGTTTGATGAATGTCCTACTTTAAAGTCGATGGGTCACTAAAATATTTGCTTTTGGCGTGCTATGAATAAATAAAACGGTTTGCAAATTTGCAGTTGTGAAAATATATCTTTCTGGGATATATGTGCTACATTTTTTTTCTCCCTTTTTAAAACAACATCTTTAAAAAACAGACAAAAGACATTGTTTTGCTAATGATATAAAAAAAAAAAAAAAAGATTATGGATGCCACTGTGTTTTGTTCGCAACATTTGGCATATCTTCTTCCATTGTGAACCAATCGTCTCCAATGAACGCCCAGAGAATACCTACTCTAATGTTATTGTCTACACTTTTGGACAAATCTACAATGAAGAAAGGAACACAACAGAAACCATCTGGTCCACTCGCGCTTTCCTTTCAAGCTACAGTCGTGTGAAGCGCTCAACTGTCCAGCCATATCTCTTCCTCATTCCGTTCGTATCTGTCCCTTCCATGTGTGCGATTTTCTCCCAAAGCGGACACTGGAAGCACAAAAGCTCCATCTATCTCAAATGTCAACTGTTCCACATCGCAGTTAAAGGACAAACTGTGTGTGTGCTAGCCTAGTGCATAATGGGACAGGGGACCACTAGCTCATTTATCACAGGCCTTAAGGGAACGTCCATCAACCGGCTCTGCGAAGCTATTCCATCTTCGTAATCCTAAATCCGTGCATGCATTTTGTTGTTTTAGTAAGCCTGGAAGCTATTGTAAACGAGACAATGCCACCAACCTATATAATCTTACATCATACAGGTCGTATATGGCAAGAGATTAGGGTCAAAAGTATAGAAAAACAACCAATCAGAAGCCAGCGTTGGATAGTTTTATGGTTTTCATCGACAACACATGCGGGGTCCATATGGGAAGGTCGTAATACTGTACCAGGCATGTTTCATCTCGACCAATGGACATCTGTGAATGGGGCAAGTCCACGGGGGGCGGGGTTTAACCGAGCTCAACAGCACCCATGGGAGTCACCACTTGGGACGCCATCATGGTCATAATAATCTAATGCGTCCAGACGGCATGGGAGATTAATATGTGTGAGCCAGTAGTGCAATTATAGTCAACAGGGAGCAAATAAGCCAAAGATGCAATTGAATAGTTTGGTCAATTCAAATTGACTTTGCTAATCGATTAGTCAAATGATTCTTTTCGTTTAATTAATTTGTTGATTTGAATGCAAAAGACCAGAGAACATTAGATTTTCACTCAATTTGAGCAGTTGCGCTTGATCAAAAACACTAAATTCACATATTTCCTGTGTCTTTATTAAGGAATTCTTGCTTTGTCTGAATCATAAACCTCTTCTCTCGGCAAACATGTTTTAGAGTCTTAGTATAGGTCATAAAACGATTATTTGATTATTAAATTAGATGGCGATTATCTCAATAATTGATTAGTTGCGATTACTGGACTAACTTGTTTCAGCTCTAATTCAAATCCAAAGTAAAACTGAGATGCGTATGATGATTTTTACAATTGTCTCCTTGTATTAGTCAATATAACAAAAGAAATGTGTTAAATGCAGTTTTGTGAAGATTTGAATAATAAACACAAAAGTACATTGCTATTCCACTATTTTGATAAGCGAGAGTTACAAGATGTTCAAATTTTGGTAAACATGGGTACACATGGCGTCCCAAGCTGACAACAATTTATCTCCAAAAACCTATTATTGAAGACTATTTTATTATAACCTCAAATGGAGTTAAAGCAGCTTGTTTATTTAGAGTGATTTGTTGAAACTTGTTCCTCTGCGTTGTTTGTATAATCCCACCACAAAATAGTTTCCCTCCCACATAAAAGATGTAAACCCCATCAATGGAAGTGACCTCACGCTACACTGCGCAAATCTGGGACAGCGGGCTTTACTCTAGTGGAAAAAATATGCCACTATTTTATAACATGTTTCCTACTACCACTCAAGTAAACACGGAATTGGAAAGACCAATAGTGGAAGGATATATATACATTTTGACAGTGGTTAAAAGGAAATGTAAGGTATGATTCAAACAGGAAGATACAATAACGTGCAGTAGAATGCATCCTCTCCATCGTGAATAATTTACCAGGTGGGAATGGACAACCTTGCCTCACTGCATATTAATAAATGAACATTCCCAGCATGTGGTCACTAATGCATGTGTATAGTATGCTGGCAATGACAAATAATAATGTAAAAAGTCTCATTTATAGTTCATATGCTATGAAAAATGTATATATAAAAAGGAGATATAAAAAAAATGTAATAGGCCAACTGATTTTTGTGGCAGTATTGCTCCTCGATGAATAGAGGATAAGATAGCATTGAGTAGCATCAGAATGTAGTAAAAAATGTGTATGCCAATCTATGTTCTTAATATTATTTAAAAACTGTGTTGTGGGGTAGGTGATATGACAAAAAATATAATATCACGATTTTCTTGGAGCTAGATCACGATTATATCAGGATTCAAGAACACTTCGTATGTTACTTCTTGTCTTCTTCTTCTTAAAGCTTGTACTTCACTGTGATTGGTTAAACCCAGCTGTCACTCACTCGGAGTCTTACAGATCCTGACCAAGAGAAATGTGTTGGGAAAAATGTGTATTAAATAGAGAAACAGGGAATCACGATATGACAATCTCACCAGAATAGCAGATCGTCACAGAGATGCGATCGCAATTCGTTTTCTATCACCGTACTGAGCCCAACTGAGTCCACAAATACCAGACTTTTGCTAACAAGAATCATTAAACCATAAAACATGTCACTGCACCGTTACACCTCGAAGATCTTCTCGTCGAGCAAATATAAATTCCACCTTAAATCGTCCCGGGAGTTTGAAGCAGAAAATCCATTCATAGCATAGAGGGGGGTCTACATTCCCAACCGTAAACCCGAGGACACGGTCGATTTTATTGGGACATGAATTTAACCAAGGGTGTCAACCTTAAAGTACAAGGAATCGAAGTGTTACCCTCCACTGTGCATGTGATAGTAACGCACGTGGATGAAATATGTTGTTTTAGTTTATTCTAGAGCTGTAGTCCTTTGGTTTATCGGTCGATGGTGTCTTAGTCGACCAAAATTTGTATTACAGCAGAGAGGAGAGGGAATGAATGAGAAGGAATGGATTGTCAGTTATAGATTTTGGAGTGAATCATGATTTCTAATTTATAAATACGCAGTTTACTAGTTATCTTTTTCTGTATGTAAATGTTTAGGGGTTGCACGTGTTCATTAAAATATAATCAGGACAGATAAAATCAACTGTTTATTTGCTACAACAACGCTAATACAAACGTCTGTCCTGCTATTTTTTGTGCAATCCCTTAACATTTTCAATAATCATTTTTGGGTTTAACACTTAAATCTCGAGGCCGTGCAACAAACAACCTTTGACTTTTCTTTATCATTAAAAGTTTTTGCTGGTCAGACATTTGGAGAGCCCTCATCGGTCGATAAAGCATGTCTTTAGTCGACTGCAGCTCTAGTTTGTTAACATTAAAATCACCTTAAAGCACACTACTTTGGGTCTAAAACTGATTACACCCATTGTGAAGGGGCCAAGCTGAATTTTCGAGATAACAATGGTAGTTAATGAGCTAGCCTCCTACTCTATCTCCCGCTGAAAAAATGGCTAATCAAGTTCCCAAGCCAGCTGCAG
The DNA here is from genome assembly GCA_019453435.1 of Rhinogobius similis. Lineage (NCBI taxonomy): Eukaryota > Metazoa > Chordata > Actinopteri > Gobiiformes > Gobiidae > Rhinogobius > Rhinogobius similis. The sequence goes on from CM033620.1 coordinate 47,018,164, forward strand.
TCTTATCTTCCAGTTCACACCTAAGCCATTGTTTGCAAAAGCAAGAACGCACCGTCAGTGTTAAGACAATTCTTGTTTAATACGGTTACCAAACATACTCCGTAATTCAGTAATATATATTTTGATTTTATGCCTGGATTTTGGTCGATCTTGACGAGAAAACTCTGTGCATGTAATGTCGGCAGCACACACTGTTCTCAGCTGATGCAATTTGCGGTTAGACCTATGACGTCTGTGGAAAGGGGAGCTTTGTATGAAAAGAAGGGAAGAACAGGTCATGCTAGATTCTGAAGTTGCTATATTTACGGATTGAAAATTCTGCTCATATGACATCTCGCTGCGTGTCAGAAAATGTCCACGAAGTCATAGACACATCCCGAGGCGCTAACAACCACATACATTCTTAGCATTTTTCTGCAAGACGTAATTACAGCTACCCAAACTGGCAGCCCGAGATGTTTTACACGCCAGCGAAGACAAGCTCTCTTCGCTCCTAATTATCACCACAGAAAGTCAAATTCTAGACTGATAATAGAGCAGCTGTGTTTTATAAAGAAAATGGTTAAGGCTGACAAGGACAAAAAGGGCAGGAAGAAGAAGCTATTAATTAGAGCTGCAAGAATAATTGTGGTCAAATTGAAATTGCAATCTGAATGGACACAATTAGAGAATCAGATGCAATTGTTGAAGAATGTCCTCTTCTAAATAATAAATAAACTAAATATCGTGTCATATTCTGGATTAAAACTGCTAATCTGTAGTTTAGAGCTGTACAATTATGCTGAAATACATTCTTTTATTTTGTCAGTGCATTCAGAGTTTTAAATCAATGGCAATACTAGAAAAAAAAATAAAAATAACAATCACAATATGATATTTTTAAAGGATTTCTTTGGTCCGTAGGCATTTTGGACAGAAGAGTATTGAATGAAATGGAGGAGAGCGGGAAGGTCATTCAGCAAATTGTCTGAGCCGGGAATTGAACTCACAACACTGAGACTGGCGCAGGAGCCTGTTTCAAATAAAAACTGTACATGTTTTGATGAATATTTTAAACGGTGCATTGTGCGTGCTCATCTCCAGATGTTTTTGCGTTGCCTGGAATGTTCCGTGACATGGCATTAAACTTATTTGGTATTTATTCAAATCACTGAATGGCTAAAATACCTTGAAAAACATCTCCACAGACCAGACCTGTAACATGGCCTGGTGACATCACCCGCTTTGTCTCCGAGGAGATGCGTTCATACTGTGGAACATTCCAGGCAAAGCGATAACAGAATGTAAACAAGCAGGTGTTTACAGTTATATAGTATATCTTTAAAGTTCTAGTGTTTTTCCTAATTATTACATTGTTTGGTGTAAATATTTGTCATACTTACATCAGTCAAGTTGCTATTTGCGAAGAAAAATTAAAAAAATACAAGTTTAAAATTATGTGCAAGAGGCAGTGCATTCTAATCTAATCATCAATAACTGCATGGATATTATTATTTGTCAAATCATAACAATTGTGTAATTGATATGGCCCTTGTTTACAGTATGGTTGCTAGGTAACAGTGGGATTACCTCTACCTGTGTCACTGCTGCTTGTGTCCAACCAGGACCAAAATTGTCAAACAAGGGGGAAAAAAAATAAGCAAAATGTTTAGTCAAATCTTAATTATCATCATGTTCACTGTTTTATGAAACGTGTTGTCGCACCATTTGCACTTTCAGTATTTGCAAACTGTCCTGCCATAACTGACCATCTTAAGACGGGAACAAAAACAACTCCTAGTATGCAATGCGAGTTCACTACCATGAATGACAATTATGCATTCCATTCCCACAATGTTACTATGACTGTAGGTGTGGCGTGTTTGCACAGGAAGTTAGCTGATCTCCTTGTTCCGCTTGTATCCAGGAAGTGAAGATAAGGTAATGTTCAAGTGCTCAAGTTTAGTCTGGATAGGGGGCTTCAAAGGTTTCACTAATTTGTCTAATTATTTGGGTACTTTTCAGATCAAAAAATGCAAAACAAATATCCTGAATTTCAAGGGGAAAGCGTTCCATATAAATTACTGGTACGAGTTTTGATACATTTTTGTTTTAACCCTGTAAGGCCCTGTAGTTGGATCTGCTGGTTTATTGTATATCTTGTACAAATACCATCTCAATTTGCAACCAGAAACACATTTAATTCGCCATAATTTCAGCAAACACAAAGCTTCTACGACCAACCTCACTGCCCGAGTACATGCACGGTTTGTATTTGAATAACAGCGCACATTTCTCACAGATTTGCATTCAACGGGAGGCGGGTATGAGTGGTTTAAAGTCCTGCCAGATAAAACAGCGCTGAGGAAGCCCGGCCCAAAAAGGCATCCCTGTTACTTTTATACAGTTCCAGAGCCTCTGTGTGGTTTAAGATTGCAGCTTTGCAGACAAGTATAGACATGAGTCATCTTAATGCTCGGATTGACATTTCCAAAGTTAAACAAATGGAAGTTTGTGCAAGTGTTTAAACTTTAAAGCAACAGCAATAAGAATTTGAGGTCAAAATGTTAGCAGGAGGGCAAGGTCCGATATAACTCTTAAACGGAAAGTTTTAAATCTTGTGGGAATGCCGGTTAAAGATTAGTAATAACCCCTGTTTAATTAAGTATTTATCAAGATAGACACGTTTGAATCCATAGAGAAAAAGAATAAAATCTTAGTTAATTTGTGCTGACAGAGAAATCCATACGCTTTTTCAGATTTTGTTCCGTGTAGCTAGGCCCAGTAATGTAAGCGATACCAACCACAAACCAGGTCACAACATGTAGTTCGGACGTACCGATATTTGGAAGACTTCCTGTGTGTCGTCCAGCATCTGTACCCGGATGGGCACTGGACGTCCCGGGGCCTGGGCAGGGGGACGTAGACCCGGCTCCAGAGTGGACACCCCGAAGCTCTCCGGGGCGCTCAGCCTCTGTCCCGCTGTGGAGGGACGGTCGACCGGCTCAACCATGACTGCGGCAGAATAGGGACTTTACAGCGTCAGGGACTTCTGGTCACGTCTGGAAACAAACGGAGACAGAACAAAGTTAGAGTTTTAAAATGGCATTGCTGATCGTAATTTAGGGTTGCAGTTTTTATGTGCAATTTTAGCATGCTAGTCTATGATTTGTGGCTTTTTAAGTTTTGGTTCGGTAAATAAGCACAATTTACTACTTTACTGTAACTGCTTCGTAACTACTATACATAATAACATGATAGTTTGTTTGACAGTCTTTTAAATGCATTTTGAAGTCATCAATACATGCCTGTCTGTATTCGCGACTGTCAGGAAACCGACGGCTGTTATTTTTGAATGAAAGGGTTTGTTAAAGTTGTTTTCAACACAGCAAGACACCGTGTCTGGTTCTTGAATGTTTTTTTTGTTTCTTTTTTCTACCAGATGTTCACCCAGGACACCCCAAAGTTAGCAATTGTTCAATAAATCCATGCGTGAATCTCGTTATTTCATCTAGCAATAGGAAATGTTCCCCAACATGCTGGTTTAAATCAAAGAGCTTGGTTTCAGCTGGGGTACCTCATTTTCTAACAGTGAAATAAGGGAGTAGGTAGTTAAACCTTTATAACTCATTCAAAATTCTCACAAATCCTTTTGTACATCACTAGTATTCACATGCATGGATTTTTGGCCACTAGCACAGCTTTAGAAGAGCTTTTCCCAGACACAAAAGTGAAGCAAGGGGATTAATCCTGCTCAGCCAGTGAGCTCTCATCCCAAAGCGTCATACAGTGACTCATATGGCTCTTTCTTAAAAGCTTGAAAAGATCAAATATATATTTATTAGATGAAGACAGTGTGTAGAGGTCTATTTTTTTTCACAAGCTCTGGTTTTACCATACACTTTCTGGGGAGGAGACAGACTTGACTAATTAGGAGGGAGGAAAAATAGTTGAGTGTCCCAGCTCAAACAAAAACAATGCCACTTTTGTAGCCGGGCAAAGTGGTACAGTACTTTCTGTTGTTGACATTTTTTTTGCATTGCATGGTGGTTATGTTTCTTTAAAAAAAGTTTATATGGAAAGAGAGGAACTGTGGTGAAACAACCATGGATCTGTTTAATTGCCATAAATTTGCTACAAACATTGCCACACTGGTTTGCTCTGCATTAACTTGGCATTGCGTAACGGAGGCTGCTTTCCTGGGGGATTTTTAGCATCGGGTTTTGCACCACATAAAGAGTACCAAGCTTTACAGAATCACAAAACCAGCTAATTTGTGCCTGCCTAGCCAGACATGTGTCACATCGTGCAAGTTTTTCCAACATGCAGCTAACCGACAACACAGGTGGGATTACCGGCGTTTCCTCCTAAACAAACGAGGAGCTGTGGAAACTCGTCCAGACATGAAGAACACACATTAGATGATGACAGTCCAACGACACAAAAGACACCCTCTCTCTCTCCCTCTCTCTCTTTCACAGACTAGACTTGTCAGCAACCCCTACCTTCGCCCCCCTCCACCTCAAACAATTGATAACTGCCTGTGACATCATGGTGTAGGAATGTTTCAGAAGACAGTCTGCAGAGAGAGAAGTGGAGATGACGCGGGCACAACTCATGGCTCATGTCTCGGCGTGGGTCGATTATCTGAGACGTCTGCATCCTTGTTGAATCTATAGACTGTGCAGCTCTAATGTCGCAAATCAGGGAGTCTTAAAATCAATACATTATGGGAGCCTCTGTGTTTTTACCCAATTACCGGGCATGATAGGATCCATTAATCTTCTTTAAAAGTGCACTGTGTATTGTGTCTGGGAGAAGGTCTGCCATGTTTATGGATATATGATTGCTTTGCCTCCAAAGTGCCATAATATAGCACTGGAGTTAGCCTTCTACATGGAGACAAGCTGGTGTCACTACCAGGCCATGGTACAGGTCCGATCTGTGGAGAGGCGACCATGCTCACAATAAGTATGCATGTTGTTTAAGTTTGGAACATTCCAGGAAAAGCAGTAACATCTCCATGGAAACAAGCAGGTAAGGCATCCCCACCACCAAAATTACATAGTGAACCTTTATTTATAGATGACCCAAAATATTATATAGGAAATTCATCCGTGCTTTTTTCTTCTGAGCATTCTCCGTGGAGATAGATCCCTTTTATGCCATACAGTGGAATGTTATAGCCAAAGGGACAACATGTTCATGGAGATAAGCAGGAGAAGGCTCCTCCGGGTGAAGTACAAGTCAGGTTTGTGCAGAGGTTTTTAGTGCAATAAAGACAGCTAAAATGGGGAAAAAAAATAAAAAGTCAAAAAGGTTATACACTGGGGCTGCAAACAGATAGCATTTTCCTACTCCTACGGGGCGGCAGTAGCACAGTAGGTAGAGTGGGCGCCTTCTGATCCGAAGGTCGGCGGTTCGAATCCCACTCCAGACATGGAGTAGTTGAGTGGTCAGATCCCCTGACCCGCAGGTTGGTGGTGCGATTTCAGCTCCTTCAGATGAATAATGCCGTTGTGTCCTTGGGCAGGACACTTAACCCACCTTGCCCCCAGTGTCTGCGTACACTGGTGTATGAATGTGTGAGTGGATGGGTGACTGGTTCCTTGATGTAAAGTGCTTTGAGTGCCTTAAAAAATGTAGAAAAGCGCTATATAAATGTGACCATTTACCATTTTACTCTGTGCCAAAAGTCTGTCATTGTTCTCTCAAGGCCATTTAAAATGTCCTTTCTTTTATTCAGACTTTCTGAATTGATAAATCCGTTTACATTTACATTATTTTTGTCAGTAAACAACATTTCAACTATATTTTTGTGCTTTCAGTTTAATTTTAATTATAGGGCCAGATTGCATGTCTCAGTCCCAACAGCCCACACAGGTCTGTAGGTTTTAAATGTATAATTTGTGGTTGCCAGTCGTATATGTTTAAGTTTATTTACTGACACAACATTTCAAGATTCTTTGTCAAAATTCTTTGCCCATATTGTTGTCTTGACCTCTGACCTTTTCACAAACCTACCTGCAGAAACATAAAAACAGCAGAATCATTCACAACTCCTGCATCGACGCCCTGATTTAGTTACTTTTCTCTCACGCCTCTTATTCCCAAAGTGAAACTACTCAAATCGTTTCCACACGCGCAAATGGTAAGTTACACATAAACAAAACAGACTTATCATTTTACCTCCACCTGCTCAGCGCTCAGGTCACAAAAGCTGTAACTGGAGTGTGGCCAAAGAAACGCCTTGACAATACGGTCGGCAGCAGACATTCAGGTTACCCATTACACCTGTGGGAATGCAAATTTGTTCTTCCTTCACAAAGAGAGAGAAAACAAAGATACGGAAGTGCCTATAATGTATGTCACTAGACTGACTTTGTTTTGAAAAGATAAGTGTAACGAGACAGGGTTTAGAGTTAAGTAATCACCAAAACGCAGACGTCCATTGCTTTATCATTTGGTGTGAGATTAGAGGTAGTTTGAGGGGTCTATAAAAAAAACTTTAGCAGCAAGAAAAGTTGTTTATTCACAAAAAAAGATGCTTAAGCACTGACCATTGCCATATGTAGGAGATATGTACTGACAGATGGTTACTTTTGCAATTGTTGCTGTGGAATAGGGCTGCAACAAGTTAATCAATTAATTGCAAGTAATTGATTATTGGAATAGTCATCAACTAATTGAGCAACCAAATCATCTTTAAGCGGTCAATACACGGGCTCAAAACATGCAATCAGCTGAGAGGTTTTATGACTTAAAGCTCATTTAGGCACCAAAACATAAAGGCCCGTTTTAGCACATTTCTGTTGGGGTTTTCATACTATCAACCACATGTTGTCATCTGGATTTATAAAATATCAATAATTGAGGTCAGGACCGTGACATCACACATAACAGAATTTTCAGTTAGCCCAATGTTAAATCAATGGAGATTTTTAGATGCTGAATACTGAACTTAGCGTTAATTCAAAAGTATTCTGACACTATGTATTGATAAACGTATACCCAGCAGTTTGTTCACTTTTTTTTATTGCTTTGGCAAATGTTATTCTGTGGAAGTTTTGTACACCAACAGCGAACATGGCGGATTTCCATGGTAACGGCTGTTTTTTGATGTTCTATCCTGACAATTTTTTTTTTCAATATTATCCTATCTTATATGCCAAGGCACTGGTTTTTCCATCACAATATGGTCAGACTTGGAAAGGATATCCTTTCATTTAAAAAGATTGTCACACAACAGTAAAAAAAAAACAACCAAAAATGCTCGAAGCCCTAAAAAAATGAAGTCGGTCAAATATGAAAAGTCTCTGAACCATATGCACTTCCCAAAAAAGAATTTGAAGAACATATGTATTAAAAAAAAAAAATCCAACCTATTTTGCATCCAGATTTCCCACAGACTTCAAACTTCCCTGGCGACATCCCATCACCAACTAAGCTCTAAACCCGTACGGATTAATTGCAAATTCCTGCTTTAAATCATTACGTCTTATTGTGAAAGCAGCCATTTAAGTGCAGAAAATAAAGTTGCATCATCCAAATTAACTGCGAGGACTAGAAGCTGAGGGGAATATTGAGTGCGTTCAGACCCGGAGGAACAAAGGACTTGACTGTGGGAGCGTCCAAACCAGCAGCCTTTGAACCAGTTTGAGTTGAAAAGTTCCCAAGAGCTGGTTGAGAGGGAGGCCGGGGCATGGGAATGGGACACTTGTGCATGCGGACACACGTGCGGCCCGCTGAGGAAGGCTTTAACCGAGGAGTGCGAGGGGGGAAAGAACAACAAAGGTTAGCAATCCGGTTTCAGCGCTCGCAATTGGACACTTTCAAAAATAGAGAAGAGGATATAGAGAGGAAGCGGAGGGGAAATTACATGCAGACCTACATAATACATAATGTGGGTTTGAAAGGGGGCGTGTTGATGGATGGGCACGGGCAGCAGGGAGAGAAAATAAAATTTAAAAATCGATGAAAAGGACATTATTCGGTCTGGTATCCTGAATAATTTTGACATAATGGAAGATTAATCACATTATTAAGTCGCACGGTTACAAGAAAGTACAGTTTGTGTCACTTCAAACGGAGCAGTGTTAAATCAGAGGGTCGTGTCAGGCAGGGCATCTGACTTAAAGTGCGTATGACGGGTTTTTATGATTTTCTAATTTTGACTTTCTTCAGTGCATTAATACCGCTTGTAAATATAAATTATAGTTTTACACCGATCAAGTCACTATTTGTGGAGAAAAGTTGAAAAATCTGTTGAGAATTACAGGAAGTAAACAAATTGATGACATCACACTGGGGAGACAAAGGTTACGCATTATTTACACAAAAGAAACTACTTTTTTGACCCTTTAACGATTAATTCAACAAAATAAAGGTTTTCATGTGCATTTCTCTTTGTCAAATGAACAAAATCTGTGACATTAGATGAATTTTGACCGGTGTACAGTGTGGTTGCTATGGCAATTTCCTAGTGTGATGTCATACTTTACAACCAGGAAGTTAAATTGAAAACCTAAAAAATAGATAAAACTGTGGTAAAATTTTTAAAGATTTTAGTAAAAATTTGATCATATGTATCTTTACTGCATTTTAGTTAAATGTGTATTTCAACCTGTCATAGGCCCTTTAAACATTATCATTGCCTGACCGGAAAAGTGGTACATTAATGTTAAAGGTGCACTATGCCACTTTTCTGATAGAGTATATAGGGTTATAGCTTTGGCAAAAAAAGTTCCACAATTTGACACTGAGCTTATCCATCTCCATGGCGACAAGCAGAGGAGCTACCAGGCAACGTTACAGGGCAGAGAGAGAGGTGAAGGTGAGAATGTTTTAATCTCTGTAAAGTGCTTTGAATTTGTACGAATTGTGGTTGAAAAAAGAGCTTTAGTTAAATAAACGCTAATTCCAGGTAATGCAACAAATAGGCCTGCCACCATAATAACTATATCGACTTATTGTTCAATATATACAAGCTGGAACAATATTTTTGAGGCTTAATATTCATCGTGGCTACAGATTCTTTGCATTTGTGGTGATTTTTTTCCGACAAAATATGAGCCATAGAGTCGAGTAACTTCAATGAGTCAATATAGACTATTAATTAACCCCGTGTGGGTTCTTAGGAAATGGTTTACTCTGCTTATCCTGCTTTATGATTATTGCGTCAGTATAAAGTTTACTCAATATTATAGTTCTCTGTAGCAATATATCGTGCTTAACATTATCAGTGATTATGTTTTCACTTAGTCAAACAATTATCATCTCTTTTTAAGATTTCTCTGGCTTTGTTAAACAGGACATTTGTAGCATGAAGTGGGGATAAAGGGGGTATAGCCAAGGGATGGAACCAAACTCAATGCCGCAGTGGGAGCAACCACACTTGCGCACATCTTTAAACACTCCATCGTCGGAAAGCACCAAACCATGTCTTTGCATTGAGACTTTTTTTAAAAATTCAACGAAACTGAGGTTGAAATAGATATTTACGAATAAAGTGCATTTCCTGTGAAAATCCAAAATTGTCCATTGGTTTTCTTACATTTTGATTTAGTAATGCCGCTGTCTTTGTTTTCAAAAGGTATTTCCATATGTATAGTCCAGATAAAGATTATGATTATCAACATACGACCACAATTACTTTTAATAGTCCACTAGTCACATTTAATCGATAAATCGCTGTAGCCCTAATGTCAATGGAGAAATGCAAGTGGCAGACCCTCCACCATGAGTTCCACAGTGCACCTTTAAGAAAATGAAATTATTTAACAACACTAAGGTCATCTGAACTAAAACTCCTACATTTGCTATGAGAGTTCAACAGTTTTTTGCCAAAGCAGCCCATACAGAGCTATTATGTCTACCACCTGGTCTACCCCTATACAATATGGACATAGAAGAACAAAGCAAGAGAAAGGTTGAGCAGTGAAGAAAAACATGTGGGAGATAGTATACCAAGATCTAGGGCTGGGCGATATGGCAAAAATCACAGTTTTCTTGGGGCCAGATAATGATTTCGATTTTATCATGGTTTGTGTTCACTCTGTTTTTTCTGTTGCCTTTAATAGAGCTGCACGATTCAGGGAAAAATGTGTAATTGTGATTTTCCTGACCAGTTTTGCGATTGTGAGATTTTCTATTCAGATTCACATTTTAAGCATAATTTTGTCGCTCCTAGTCACATTTTCGTCACATTCAGTTGTGTTTGTTGTAATTAAGTGAATCTGTGTCACTTTTAGACGCGTCTTTGTCACTTTTAGTCGCATCTTTGTAGTTTTTAGATGCGTTTTTGTCACTATTAGTTGCGTTTTGGTGCATTGAGTTGAATTATTGCACTTAAAGAGGTGTAAGAGGTAAATAAAGTCATCTGCTCAGAGGCTAAACAACAGGAGAAAAAGTGTGTTGGAACAGACAGCTGCATTAAAGAGACAAACAGTGAATCACGATATGACGATGTCATAAAAATAGCAGATTGTCACAGGGACGAGCTCACGATTCGATTTTTATCACCGTATCGCCCAGCCCTACCAAGATCTAACACTAAAAAAGTAGTCCTACGTTTTTGCCTCGTCTGGCGTCAGGAATATTCCAAAAATGGTGCAACCTCACAAGTGGACGAACAAATCAATACTTGACCCGTAGTCCGCTTTATCAAGATGACACTCTCCGGCTATTAAGCTCGTCTACGGCCCTCCAGAGAAGCACGGGGGACAGCCGGAGCGCCTCACCATTGTTGTGCGCGGGCGGTATCGATTTGTAAAAGTGAACGGCCAACAGGGAAGTCATTACCACCCCCATTTGGGATCAAGGTGACAAACAATCCCCGATAGCCACGTTGGGTGGGGGTCCTGCCTCTTCAGATGTCACCCTGGCCCGTGGTGACCTTATCAGACACGGGGGGTGCAACTACCCCCTGAGATCAATGAATTAACTGTTGATGTCACCTGCTGGACGAGGTTTCGCGGCGGACAGATGGTCAAGGCTGGCCAAAACTCCTACGAGCGACGAATCTGCTGCTACAACATAAACAAGCACAGTGAGTATTTCAAGTACAGTAGGTAAAGTCGGGACTGAGAATGTAGGTTAGGAGAGTAATCCTTTAGGCATCCGAGTCAGTAGGCTAAAAGGCAAGCTGCCACACTCAAGAGACGTATGTTGAGCGCGTATTAGACTTGTCAAGATAAATGTGCGACGGTTGACAAGAGTTTTGACAATGACGAGCAATCCATTATAGAACAGACAAGCAGCAACGGATCAAGAGTGGTGCATGAATTCATTAATCAAAAAACAAAACAAAAAAAAAACACTGTATGAATGTTTCTTTGTGGAGAATTGCAAAGGTAAATATCAAGAGCACTGGGTCACGTTACTTTAGAGCTGCACCATTCTGGGAAAATAGATAGGGTAAGATAGATTAGTGATTTATGTTTTCATGAAAAGACTGAAATGTAAACTGACAAACAAAAGATAGAACCATGTCTTTCAGAACATTTTGTGTCGATTTTGGTAGCGTTTTTGTCGCTTTAAGTCGCATTTTCGTCACTGTAGTCACCTTTTTGTCCCTTTTAGTCAAGTTTCTATTGCTTTTTAGTCACATTTTGGTCACTTTTGATGCATTTTTGTTGCTTGTATCAGAAAATGAGGGTTAGCTGTTTTTATGCAGAGTAAAACAGGATATTTTGTCATTTGTGGGGGAAAATAATTGCACCTTAAAAATTGCAGCCTTTGCGATTAGCGAATTAGTCTATTCAAATTGCAATTTCTGTTCTGTTTTGTGCAGCTTTACAATACTTGGCCAAAAAAACAAAACATATCTTTAACAATTAGATCAGATTTTTGGTGTGTTTACATGCACAAAGGAACTCTAGATACTAAAAAAGGTGACACGTCAGTTAATCAATGTGTTTTAGAGTAACTGATGTAGTTGAAAGACAAAGTACATTTAATTTCAATATAACTCTTTCAACCTTTAACGTCTTCTCTTTCACTTTTACCTTTGCCACATCAATTTGTCACTTTATACAACATTTTCCTTGTCAAAACCTGCTCATATCTGAACAACCTCAAATCAATATGATCACTCACATCATATTTAACACTTTACATGACATTTCAACAATATGGCAACTCTGGAAATCAGATAATAGTCAGATTTTTTTGTGTGCATGTGAACATAGTCAACGATTTGGCATGGAGCAAGTAGTAGTAAATACAGAGGCTCTGGGAGACCTCCTAGAGCTCAGCCGATTATGAAAATGAACCGACAGATTGTGACTGAACCAGGCTTATTCCACACATAGACTCATGCATTCAAAAAGACAACGTGGCTCAGTCAGTACAGAGCAAATAAATGCACGCAACGCTTTCCCCATTGTAGTTTTACCCACGAGTTCCTCAAGAAGAGCCTGCGCTACGTGTAAAGCTCGCTTATTCCCGGAGAGAGCGTGATTTCCTTACCCGTGCTTGTGCTTCTTCTTCTCCCCTGCTCCACAGATCGTCCCCAAGTGAAAGGTTTTTATTTTCCACCACGTAACCGTAAATCCAACACTGAAAGAAAAGTTGTAGTTGCCGGCAGCAGAAGTCCCCCGGTGGTCGCAGCCGAAGCTCTCACTCTCGGCTGGGACGTGCTTTCTGAGCGGTGGCCATTGAGACAAATGCGGGGAAGCGAGCGTTGGCTTTTCTACTGGAACAATAAAGAGCAGCCGGTTGTACAGCGGGAGCCGGAGAGAAAGTGCTGCGGGAGGCGGGCAACGGCGACACCCTGTGGTCGTTTGGGACAAGTGCAGAATGACTGTTCAGCGTCTTAAATCACCGTTGGTTTAATTAACATGAGGCTAACTAGATAATAAACCTGAGCGCTGTGCGGGTTTAAGATGACGATGTTAAAACGGTGATTTTTGTGGTAGTACAGCAAGTTCTTAGGGAGTTACCCACAGAAACTATCAGGTTGAAATGTTGTAAATTTACGGTTTGAAAATGTCATATTCTAGAATCTGTAAGCCACCAATATCGCCAAAGGGTTGTGGGGTCTGAGAGGACACCATCTATATTTCTTCTCCATTTTAGGCAATATTTTAGTCTACCGTAATGAACCTTTTGTGTAAGGGCCAAACCCAGATTTAAACCTATGGACTATTAACGTCAGACGAACTTTTCCAATGTTCAGGGCCATTTACAGCCGGTTACACTGGGGTCTGAGGACCCCTGGGAGTCCCTGGGCCACGAGTTGCGGGTCCCCCAAAATTGTGATAACTCTGATCATTACTTGAATACTATAATTTCTTAAAATAGACAATCCCAAACTGTTTTTGAGGTAAACACCACTTATTGCACCAATGCAATGGGGATTATGAGTAATGTCTTTCAACCAAATGTGATTATGAACATGGTTTGAACTTCGGGATTTTATTGCAACGACATTGGAATGAATAATGTGTTGCCTTACATAAGTAGAAATTACCAATTCGTGATGGGTACGAATTGTACTTTGACGGAACGATTGGAATAGTGTGCTGTCTCTTTCCGGTGAACGCTCTGCTCCGGTGACCGTGTGCCCTTCTCGCATCTCCCGTTTCACATCACAAATACCCTGGCCCCAAACACCGCCACGGACACTTCTAATGAACAGGGGTGGCTGCTGACCAGTGCTCTGTCCTTCTGGTGTTGAAAATAAAGTTGTTTGAGTTGATAATGCTGTGCAGTCCTGCACAAAGCGGGACATCTGGTTCTTAACGTTACAACATACACCATTGTTATAACAAAGAGACTGTGCAGGTTTGCTTAGTTTGAAAAAAGAAAAGGAAAAAGTAGTGGCCCGTACGGGGATCGAACCCGCGACCTTGGCGTTATTAGCACCACGCTCTAACCAACTGAGCTAACCGGCCATGTCATGTGTACCTTTACATTCATTTTATCTTCCTTGTGCATCCCGAGAAATTACTCAGTGGTAAATTGATAGTATTTGCCCTGAAATATAACATAATTATTAAATTTAATTTTCCCATCTTTAGAATGTCCAAATGTCCTCAAAATATTGCCTTTAAACAAAATGCTGAGACCCACGAATAAAAGAACATCGTATTTTAGAAAATATTAGCTAAACAATGACTATGCGTTAATGGTTGAGGGATGTATAGTTGTAGTTTTCATGTAAATAAATAGCAAAAACTGGCAGCATCATCGATCATATACAGTTACCATAGTTACCCCCGAGAGGGCGAGACTGTTCACGTGACCTAGCAAGATGGCGACTACACTGTAGAATGGATCTGAATCGTGAATGTGAGTGTTTAGGATTATCAGATAACCCTTATATGGGAATAATAACGTGCATATTAGCTTCTAAAATCACGGCCGGTGTATTTTGGTCTGTTTCTGAAGCAATCAGTGACCTTAAAGTGCAGACAAATGAAACAGCATCTCGCTTTGTTTATTCTTTAGTTACTCCATCGCAGCCCGACTCCGCTAACGTTAACCTAGCCATCGTGTAACGTGAGCCTGGCATTGTTTTGATCGTTTTCACTGTTTTCACTTTCACAAATCAGTCTGACGATAAAGACTCAGTGTGTATTCTAAATAAAATGTAGTTATACCTGTTTTGCAGGGTAGATGGATCCACGGCGTTGAGATTTTGGATCCACTGCTTATTTCTTGATTGTCAGCAACAGTAGAGTCAACATGGCCCTAAATGTTTTTGGTAAGGCTAATTAATTTTTTTATTTCTACAATGTACAAAAAGAAAAATAAGTTCTATATGTTGAGATGGCTGCCTTGTCTGACTGTGGTTAACCATATGGTTTTCCATATGATCTGTGGACCAGCAGATCAGGTTAAAAATTTGGATCTTGCCTTTGCATTTTTTGCTATATCATGATTCTAATAATTCATTTAATTTGAGAAGTATATTGTCTAAGGGTATTGTTGTAATCAATGTGGTATTACAAAGTTCTTCTTACAGAAATGCTATGAAATACACTGTTTGCAGTTGTGATAAGTAAGGCTAAGAAATTCTTAGTCGATTTTAGGCATGTCATGTACTTGAGTAAATCTGATAAAAGGGGGTGCCACATGCTTCTTAACAGCCAACGCAAACGCTGTTAAGAAGGATCTCACACAACTATCGTTACTGCAATGTATAGTAGTAGAATTTAACAGCAGTGAAAAGGCAGATTAAACTGTGCAGTCACTCCCAAACCTGCAGCTAACTCCCTCCAGTCCATGTATCCTTTATGCTGTGGTTTATTTAAATATTTATAATCAATCAACAAATAATAAAAATAAAATAAAAAACGCACCCTCGACTGATTAATCAACTAAACAACTAAAGAACTAAAGCTCTGGTGGCAAGATGCTTCCATTAAAAGCTTGTTTATCTGTCTGTGCATGTTGCCTTGAGAGAAGAAGTTTGCCTATTGTTGGTGTTATTTTGAAGACAGGATACAAGGACGAAAACAGAGACAGATAAGACTTGCCGAGTGAGAACAAAGTTCACCGTGACAGGAAGCAGGCAGTTTCTTACCCATAAAGTAAATACAGATATACAGATGTGCTAAATAAGACATGTCCTCCTCATGACCCAAGATGCAGTCTGCTACGGAGTGTGAACTTTTTGTTGTGCACTGAAAAGACAGCTAGGGTCTAAATAAGAATTAAAAAGTAGTTAATTTTAGATCCGTCATACTATTGCTGGGTTTCAGATGACATCACAGCATTCTATGGGCCAATAATATTTAATACAAATGGGGGCAGCTAAAATAAATATTGTTAAAATGCTGTCTTTTGATGTAATGCAGAAAGTTCTTGGATGTAGATAATATAAATTATCAAGCTGAAATTTTGTGAATTTTGGTTTGTAAATTTTATGCCAAAGTTCAATGTAATCAATAGGAAAAACTGGCTCTTGCCCCCCATCCAGGAGTATGACATCATCATATTCTAGAATCTGAAAGCCCCTGAGCTATTTTATTGTAAAATATATGTAAAATAATGTTCAAAAGAAACTTAAACTTTAACCTAACAATGTAATAACTAATCAATAGATATTCATTTGAACAAGTAACAAGACCAAAAGAAATCAGTTTTACTACTACTACTCTTGTCTGGCATAGTGACATAAAGAAGTACCATTATTTTGTTTAAAAAAATTATAGTCTTATAATGTTTTATTATCATTCTGGGGAAAAAAAATTGAACATTGAGCTTACTCTTTAGTATCGAAATTGAGTTTGAAATGTTACAGATTTCTGACTCTTTTTCTGTCCTGTTGCACAGACCATGATGACTACAGGCCTGTATGGAAATCCTATTGTAAGTATCTGTGTCTGTTTCTTCATATTGCAGGTTTTGTTCATGTAAGTCTAAGACACTTCTTTCATCTTAGTGTACCAGCTCCAGCAGGAGGCGCCCCATCCCCGCAGAGTCACGTGCACCTGTGAGGTAAACTGAAAAGGCCTGCACTCTCAGTACTCCCCACTGGGATGACCCCACCAGATGTTTGCTTGGGTCGAGAGCGCTTTCAGAGGGATCCAGTGGGGATTTGTTGTTTGTCAGAATTCTTTTGTTAAACTGTTCGTGTTGACCTAGTTACAAACATGTTATTGAGATTAATTAGGAATGCTTCATTGGCTATTTAAACCATTTTAATTAGGACAGGGTAAGAAGCGCATTTCTTATGTGTTTTACTGATCTGAGACAACAGGTGTGTAATAACAATTATTTCTAAATATTTGTAGTACAGTGCGTTAGGTTGGTCTTAGTCTGCTTGAGTGAAAATACATTTTTATGTGACATTTAAACTTTAAGTGCAAATGACAGATATTCATGTTTTTAATTTGGTTTGGTAAATATTTATCTCAGTTTTACATCAGCCAAGATGAAAATGACGGGAAGTAGAGCTGAGTTCTCCCTCAGTCTATGTCATCAATAAGTGACATTTCATTGAAAATGCTGAGACAATTTATACACAAGCTGTTTTTTCTGAGAGTTTAATTATTATTATCATTTAACAATAAACAATTTTGTAATTTACTTGTTTTTTAGCATCTGTTTATAGAATAGTTGCTAGGTAACAGTTGTACAATTACATCTATATTCACCTTATTCCGGAAGTTGCCGTACGCGCCGCCGTCTTGTTTCTGTTGTATTAGTTTACATGGGGCAGACGAGCTCAGCAGAAAATAAGTTCTACATGGACTAAAATCATCATCTTAGTCATATCTTAAAAAAATCAATCCTGTAAATATCTGTAAATGAAGTGAGGAGTGGGGGGAAACATTTAGTCAATAGTTAGAGCTGAAAATGTATCTCATCACCAGGCCCAAAGTCACAGTGGCATTATTATTATAGGGTTATGTTGTCTGTCAGTTTAGTGTTTTATAATGAAGTTTCTAATATTGCATACCTTCATCTCGTAGACACTATTTTTCCAACCTCTATCTGACTTGAACATATTTGGTAATACATCTGTTGTTTAGTCTACCACATATTAACACAAATTAATATTCCTTGCCGTTTGTTGGTGCAGCGTTGATTTATTGGCTCGACAGCAGTTCTCTTGACAACAGAATGTTCAGGACTAGCCTTTTATCTGACTCATGCAATATTCTCCTCACCTCCACCTACAAGCTCTCACTTACTGGTTTACATTTAGAACACAGGCGGCCGAAGTCTGAGAAAACACTTTCCAAGAACTCGATGAGTCACTAAAGTAATTATTCTTTCTTTGTCTTTCCAGGTAGAAAACCGTCCAAAATACTATGGAAGAGAGTAAGCAGCACTTCTTCTGTCTGTTTAAATAATCCATCATGTTTACTATGATTTTACAGTTCTGTTTTGTCTCAGATACCACGGGATGATCTCAAGAGAAGAGGCTGACCAGTTACTGAGCCAAGCAGAAGGCAGCTACCTCATCAGGGAGAGTCAGAGACAGCCAGGGACATACACGCTGGCTTTAAGGTACAGGATAAATACAAATCCCTCAGTCGTTCAGGTTGGTTCCATGAGGTAGATTTTGTTTTGTTTTGTTTTATTAGGATCCCCATTAGCTGCCCATTTGATGGCTGCTAATCTTCCTGGGGTCCTCCTTAAAAATTGCCATTAGATCATTCAAATAAACAATACAGTACCAAATTATCAAAATCATAATTTCATAATACAAGTAACGGTTACATA
Source organism: Rhinogobius similis (assembly GCA_019453435.1). Classification (NCBI taxonomy): domain Eukaryota; kingdom Metazoa; phylum Chordata; class Actinopteri; order Gobiiformes; family Gobiidae; genus Rhinogobius; species Rhinogobius similis. The sequence goes on from CM033620.1 coordinate 47,036,323, forward strand.
AACATAAATAATAAAAAACTGTAAAATGTATTTCAATGCCAATTACGTATTTAAAAAGCAAAGTTATTCAAAGTAAACCTTGGGGGTAGATCAACAGTAACTACCTAACTTTCTCTCCTACAAGTGGGAACCTGGTAGGACTGCTCTATTTTAAAACAAATCTAATCTTCATCATTATTATTTGGTTCATAATATAAACATAATTGGTTTGGTTGGGAAAATTTGTGCCCAAATCAATCAGCTTGAACACATTATCGACATTTTAAAAAAGTTATTATTTTCACGATTCTAGTGCCCGGATTGGCTCCATGTGCTAGGTAGAGCTTGCTAATCTGGAAAGAATACGATTTTAAGACTTTTGAATGATGGGTGATGTAAATTAACAGGATTAAAATGTTAAAATGCTGAGATTAATAAAGCACTGTTTTGGGCCTCAAAACTCCTGCCATAGACACAATAGATGGATACGTTTTGGATATACTTGATTTGACAGTAGAGAAGAAGGCCATAACAAATAAGTGGACGACACAAACTAAACTGACAATAAAGGACTGGACCAAAAGTATTACTGAAATGTGAAAGATGGAAAAAATTACATTCCAGCTTAATTTGAAAATGGACAATTTTGGACCAAATGGGACGTATACGCAGGACAAAATGGGCCGTAATTTCATTGAATGTCTTGTGATACTTCTGTTGGTTTTTTGTCTCTCTGTTTTATGTGTTTAAAATGTTTAAATTGACAAAAAAGAAAAGAAAGTGTTGGCAGAGAAAAGAAATGCTACACAACTTTTTGCTGTCAATTTCTGAAGGTTTATTTCTGCTAGAGAAATCAAATCATACCAAATAAATCTTACAATGTATCGCTTTGATATTCTAAAGGTGCAGTATAAAGCTTTTCAGGTGACGCTACCAAGCCTGTTACATATTAGGTCTCAGGTTTAGGAGCTCACGATTAATATGGACTTTTTTCATGGTGTTTTTGAGCAACAAAAACAGATTTAATTGAATAATTGCGGGAAATTGAATGCCATTTTGGAACTTTCCTGGCAAAGCGGTAACATATGACAGACTAGTTGCAGACAACCCCACCAGAAAAGTTATCTGCAAGTATATTTCTCCAAGAAGTTACAAAACCGATTCACTTTTTCCAAAAACCAAATCTTGCACTTTATTCTCACTTGGCCTGACGCAGTGCTAACATGATTCACTGGAGTAGGAGCTGTCACATCATAAAGTCTCACTCATTTGAATTGGCACACGACTCCATTTGAATGTGGCACACTGCGAGCTTTTGGGTCACTTTAGTCTATTCATAGTCCTCTCATTCTCCCACTTGCGCTCATCCCTCTGGTTATTATCACCTTCCATAAATACAAGTCCACCGTGGATTGACAAAAAAGAACAAGGTTGGGTTTTGGGTTAATGATGTAGCAGCAGGACTGTTTTAAGCCGTTGTGGTTTTTATTTGCAGTGTGTTAAGGCAATGTGGTTTATAGTTCAGGTACACTTACTGCTAGGGGTGGGCGAAATGACAACAAAAAAAAGAATCATGAATCAGTAATGTTTCAACCTCAGATTGATTGGATTTTTTTTCAATTAGATTTTATTTAACCTTTAGTATAGCAAATAAATATGTAAATATGTAAAAAAACAAACACATTCTTTCGTCCAAAATATGAATTTCAAACTATATGCTTTTACTGACTGAGGCTGCTTCGGCTGTTTACCTCTTAATTTAAAATTATTGACAATCAATATCATTGACAATTAGAGATGACTGAGTCTCAATTAATCAATGGTCATTAATTAAACAAGATGTTAGAAATCAAATCAAATCAAATCAATTTATTTTTATAATGCCCAAAATCACAACAACAGTTGCCTCGATGGGCCACAGGTAAAAGCAGTTCAGATAACTGTCCCAGAATGCCCCTGTCCTTTGACCCTCCTTCGCGGCGAGGAAAAACTACAAAAAACCCCATGGGAAAAAGTAGAAACCTCGGGGAGAACCACAGTGAAGGAGAGATCCTACTCCCACGGACGGACAGGCTGCAGATGAACTAGGACTGACGCATCCACTTGGACTGTAGGCGTGAAATGTAGGCGTATTACTTATAACAATCCTTAAAATGCACAATGTAACTTTTCTGGTATAAGATTTGCCACCTACTTGTCTTTATTGAGATGTTATTGCTTTGTCTAGAATGTTCCACGGTGCTTTGGTAATGTTCATCTTGTCTTCAGTTCTGATGGATTCCACAGTATGGCGTTACACTTATCTTTGTAGCTTGAATTTATTTCTTCAGTTGTTTTTATTGTTCAAGAATACCTCGCGAAACAAACATTCTTACAGTGAAGGACTTGCCTCCCCACAAATCTGACCTCTGACCTGTAACTCTTCTTGATGGCGTCAACCGCTTCTCCAGAGCAATATCATCTCCATGGTGACAAGCAAACTGCAGACCATCCAGAAAAGTTACACAGTGTGCACCTTAAAGCTAGTAGATGTGTAATGTTAGGTCAGGATTTGTATTGTTTGATCAGGTAATATGAATTAACATTATGTCTTTGGATTTGTTTTAGGTTTGGAAACCAGACTAGAAACTTTCGCCTCTATCATGATGGAAAGCACTTTGTCGGCGAGAAGAGGTTCGAGTCCATCCACGACTTGGTCACGGATGGCCTCATCACACTATATATCGAGACTAAGGTTTGTTTTTGTTTATTTAACTTTTTTTGTATTTTTTTTTACTTTTTTGTATTCCTGAGTTGTTTATTAATTAGGTCATCCATTTTTTCCCGTTAGGCTGCAGAGTATATCGCCAAGATGACCATAAACCCCATCTATGAGCACGTTGGCTACACCACGCTGAACCAGGAGCCCACCTTGAAGAAACTTCTGCCTCTCAGTCCGGATGTGCCAGACGGACCAATCCCCGCTAAAGACGACTGCAACGCTGAAGAGAGGGTAAGCTCAAACCAGTCTTAACATTGTGAACCATTTCAAGGATCCCAGCGCGGTACAGCAATTTGGCAAGGGGTTACAATTCACTGTACCCTCCTTGGTTCCAAGTAAAAATATAGGCATTTACGATGATGTCATGGTTTACAAAAAAGGCAACACTGCAAACGGAGCATTGCCTGCCATTAATTCTGTAAACAGTCAAATTGCCAGATTTGATGTCGCTATCAGACATTTTCTCGATTGTCGTTGGAGCCAAAGACAATAGGTGTTTGGGTAAAAGTTTTAGGCGATTTCTAAAACTAAACGTACTTCAGTGGCATTTAACTTTTAAAACATAATTTACAGGCATAATTGGGCGTAATAAAAGTCTGGAACTCACTGAAGCCGCCGTCTCTCCAAAAGCTGGTGCTGGCAGGCTGCAGGCTCTGCTCTGATCTGCTCCACTTAACAAAAAACTAGCATGTTACATACGGCTGCTTTAGTTTAGTCCGATTTAGACCTGTCTTTGTTGTCCTTGTAGTTATAGTTCCAAGGTCCACTTGTTAAAGCCTACTATAGGATTACTTACAATAGTCATTGCTGTGTGCTCTGGTGATATATAAGGAAGAGTAATGTGAAGTAGTGTTGGGTAGTATGATGATAAAAATCGAAACAAGATCTCTTTCCTGTGATGATTTGCTATTTAGATCAAATTGAATCATAATTTAGTCATTTTCTTTTGAATGTGCTAAAATGTGTGGCTAAATGTCTTGTTCACACAAAAAAGGTTTTTTTTTTGAGTGATTTTTAATAGTTTTTATTATAGACTATATACGATTCAAAATTTTAACAATAATTTTGATAAACATTTTTCAGTAAACCTCCCACCTCTAAATGTATCGTGATTAAATCAAAAATATGATTTGCTCCATGAAATGTGGGATATAATATTGGAGTCATTGTTTTATCTTTTTTGTGTCACAGTTCCTGACACAAAGTGTTAAAGTACTCTATTTTATAAAACAAAAGCAATAGAAATGTAGATCATTAACACTTGCAAATAACATCCAAAACACTACTACACAATTGTTTTGCTTATTGGTGGACAAACATTTGAACTGATTGGTCGCAGTTTCGCAATAGCGGAAGAAGCCGAGGAATCAAGAAATCCAGTTGAGAGAAAAGCACAGACTTCTTCCTCATCCTCAAATGCACATTTTCAAAAGCAAAATAGTCCGTAAATGTGTTTAAATAGGCCCAAGTATGTCTGTCGGCGTTGCCATGTTTGTTTAGGTTTGTCCTTTAGACTTCTGCCCAAACCACAATGCAGCGCTCTGATTGGTCCAGCACACAGCGGCTCAAACCCAACAGCGGTAGACCGTCCAGATGGATTCTCAAGAGTTTGTGAACTCACAAATATCGCGAGAATTCATATGGCAGGGCCAGGTTACATGCACACTCCAAAAATGCCACAACAACAGGGATCACTCGTTGTAGAAAAAACATAAAGCCCTGTCGTAAGCACTTCGGCTGTACCCATGTTATTACCCATGTATTGCCCCAGGACAAATGTATTGTAAAATCTGCACTTAGGGTCAAAATGAGACTGCTGTGTTCTTCTGCATCTAATTATAGAGTGTTTTATTCTCCGCGAAGCAGGAAGATGTGTGAATAGCATGTGAATTGTTGTAAGTAGTGCGTGACAGCCAAACTCTGCTCTGGCCCCTGACAGTTGTAAAACGCACATAATGTGTGATTGAATGATTAGGATGCTAGGAGGAATGCATTAAGAATATGAAGATTAAGTTTGGATCGCTGGTAATGTTTAAAATTAACTAGTTTTGTTTTCACACTTTTTAAGACCGTAAAAATCAGGTAGAGTTTGGCAATATATTAAAATTTAGATAATATTCTTCATATTGTTTTCAAGACAAGACAAAATTGTAATACTGAGAATGGTATTTGTTTGTAGCAAGAAATGCTACAAAACGCGGCGATTAAAATAAAATATCAAAAAGAAAAGGAGGTGATATTTCTGCCCTTTTGTGATTAATTTTACAGACATTTCACATTTGTCTGATAATTAAACTAATATATTTAAATTCTATATGACAGGTTCTCATTATATTCAAATTATGACTTAGTTTAAAGGATAGCACCTGTGGTAAATATTTACTGACAGGTCATTCAACAAAATAAAGGTGTTATCAGGTATTAGTATATGTCAAATCATAACTATTGTATAAATTATGTGGATTTTGGCTTTTGTTTTCAAAATAGTTGCTAGGTAACAGTTGTGGAATTACCTCTAAATGTCACATCTGCTGCCCATGTCCAACCAGGAAGTTCAATTAGAAACATTATGAAAACTGTCAAACTGGGGACAAAAAGGGTAAATGTTTAGTCAAATCTTATATATAATCATATTCACTAAGTTTTAGTCAAATGTGTAGTCTAACCTGTCTTATAGACTTGAAGGACAAGTTTCAACACATATCTGTTGGAATGACATGATTATCTTCTGACTATCGTTATCAGGATACCACCCCTATAGGGAACATTGGGAAAAGATACACTTACCCGCATAGATACAGTAATACAAATTTTCTTATTTTTATGAAGCAGCTACTAAAATAGAAACAAACTGCAGAGAGTTTATGTAAGGTATTTGAGTGAAGTTTGCCTCTATACAGTGCAGGGAGGATGGATGGATGAGGGTTGCGAGGCGCTGAGGAGAGAGGAGGAAATAAGACGAGGAGGAGGAGGAAGGATGCAGAGCAGAAGTGGCCTCCAGCCAAGGGCTTTGCAGCAGAGTTACATAACACTGGGGTGCCTGCAGAACGCACTCCGCCGCTGTGTCCTAGAGCTGTCTGCAAAATATTAAGGAGGCAAGAGCGGTGATTACGACTCATTCAGCTGAGGAATGATTGGCAATCACTTCAAGATTTGATCGAAAACAGAGATAAAAAAAATTCAAAAGAGATTATATTGAAGACTGTTATATTGTTATTTTCCCCTAAACATAATGTTTTGTTGATGCAGCACATTAAAACAGTAGAGAGGACAACAAACTACTTATTTGGGTTACATAATTACAGAAAGTAATTATGTATTAGTAAAGTATACTATTTGCGGTGTATGTTCTAAAGGTGCACTTTGTATTTTTTCAGGTCTACTAGGACCGCATTAAGTTTATCAATTATTGCAACTAATAGATTATAGAAATAGTTGTAGAAGTAGTAGAATAATCATTAACTCCAGAACATGCCATGAGCTGAGAGAAGAGGTTTGATCTCCAACAGACCAGGCATCACACAAAAATGACTTTGGAAATGTGTACATATTCTCCAACAGGACATCCTCAAAAGGCTTCACTTCAGCTTTATCTGGGTAAAATGTAGTTAAAATCTCACATTTACGTCTTTTGCATTCTTAATCGAAAGAATAATCACTAGACTACCAATCAATTACCAAAAGAATCGTTATTTGCAGCCCTGGACGCTGCTAGGCCAAGTCACAAGTCCGATCCGCGGAGAGGCGACTGTTCAATGTTTGAATGCATGTTGTTTGAGGCATTCTGAGCAATACAACACCTGTAATTGGAATTAAGCACTTATATCTTGCATTTATTCCTAGACTGGAACATTCTATGCAGACATCTCAGGAATACCATGCCTTTCATTGTTTGAGGTAAAAATCCAAATACACTGTATTTATAACCTATAGCCCATTTAATAAACAGAGACAGTTTTCAATGTGCTGCACAAAAACAAAACCCAACAAAAAACAGTATAATAAGTGCTCAGTTTGATCTTACTAGTAACGATGTCACAAAATGATAAAACCAAAACAATCAAATCAAAACCACGAAACAATAAATTAGTAAAATAAATAATAACAGAGTTGTTATTATTTTTTTTCCATATAGAGAAACTGTTGAGTTTCTACTTTCAACAGAACTATCAGCCTATATCACAATTATTATTACACTTTGAGATATCGTTTCATTCATTACATCTACAGTATATTTCATATTTTCTTCCAGAACTATCTTGAAATTTCAACACCGCAGGGTCGTCTCGAGGTGAAGGTGAAACAAGAATTGCTAATATCCGTTTGGACCATTAATATAACCTCAATTGGCCTTACCTTACAGTGAACATTGCACATTACATCGAAAAAATAGCATTCCCATTCATTATTTTGTCCTCCAGTTTTGCAGAACCCAACCCCCCCCCAAAGGCCCCGGTGTGACCCGCAATGCACGACCACCTCCACTGCACCATATACATCAATGTCCGGGCACATGCGAGCGTTCCGTGTGCGCTCGTGTGTTTTGTAATTGGCCGGAATTGCAGACAAAGCAGGAAGGCTGTGACTTTGAGACCAGCAGTAGCGCCACAGAAGAGTTAAAAAAAAAAACAACAACACTCGGGGGAGAGACCGAGCTCAGTCATTGAGGAGGAGTTTTTAGCGTGTAAATTAAATGAAGCTCCGCGGTGCCAGGGGGAGTGATAAAGATAATAGGGTTTTAAGGGCTCTTGTTAAAAGTCGGTGGAGAGTGGCAGAAAAATGATGGAGGTAGAGTCGAAGTTAAAGATGTATTATACAATCTATATTTAGCTATTCCTTTAGTATCTGTTTTATGGTTTTGTTTAGTGTTTAGTTCACTTTCTTCCGAGCTGAGTTCTCAATTAAAAGCAGTAGTACTCAACATTTACTTTAAATAAAATTGACACCACACTCTTAAATCCTTAATGAAAATAGATTTGGTGCATTATTTGATGTTTTGTCCGTCCAATTAGTCTACCTGAAATACTTTTTTATTACTCTTTATACTTCTATTTGAGTAACATTATTTTGAAGTATTGGTACTTCGACTTCTGTAACATTTTTTTAGCAGAGATTGCTAATTATTAAGTCGAAATAGTGTTTGACATGTGACATCAAACTCAATTGACGTCATTTTAATTCAAAAATGCCCCTCAACATTGGATTGAGTGGATTCTATGTTTTTCTTTGCTTTTTCCACTATATTTTTTGTCCGTGAGGCTTATGTTTTGCTCAAATTAGTTTTATACAGTAAAGTTGTACGTTGGTGCTCCTACTGTGCACAGCTTAACTAAAGAGTAGGAGGAGATAAAGGACACTTCAACTCGCTACTCCAGCGTTTCATTTCCAACACTTCACCTCAGAAATATGTTATTACAGAAAAGAAAGGTAATAGGTTCAACTGTGTCTGATGTATCAGTGATAAATCTGAACGTAGCTGCAGTGTTCCTGTTGTTTAGCTCATTTTTTTTCTGCTGCTATTGCTTTTTAATTGCGTAATTACTTTTTATTAAGCGGATTTGTAGACCTTTATATGCTTCAGCAGCTCTTTCACATATGTGTTTTGAGCTCTTATAGGAGGACATTTCATCACTTACCATTGACTCTCGTGCATTTTTGCCACTCATTTCTAGAATTCAGAATCTTGTGATATCATCTGAATAACCTCTACGTAAATCATTACACGCAAGACAAAAAGTTGATTTGCTTATGTTGTTCCAATAAGAAAAAGCCCATAGGAAGCAAGAAATCATTACTCAATACCAATTTACGTTTTTATCTCGTAATTAAACAGAATTTTTCTTTTATTACGCGGGTTATCTAACACTCGGCTACGTGATATCGATTTCCGTACCCACAAATGAGTTTTTTTCGCTCGCATTTTTCTTCTCCCTCTGTTGTTCTCCTCCCACGGGACAGTCGAGGCAACATGCGAACGCCGTAACGTCATTGGTTCGTTCCCTCCTCAATGTGACCTGTTAAATTCATCCATTACTGCGCTGGAGACGTCCAAACACCCCCTGCCCCACGCACACACACGCGCCACCTTCAATTTATTCCTCCTCCCCTCCCACTCCTTCCCTCTTTCTCACTCTCTCTCTCTCCCTCCCTCAGCTAAAGTGGTGCCCGGTGAGCGTTTAGAGCAATGGCAAAGCGGATTATCACAGACGCACAGCGAGCCATGTGGGCTGCGGAGCTCACCTTAACAGCACTCAACGGACGCAGTTCACTTTTGTTCTTGGATTCGCAGGAAATGGACATATACTTGCTTTTTGAAAATATCTGTGCACTTTAGGAATCTTACTTTGCTGTTCTCTGTCTCAGAAATTTGTTTTGATTGCTTGGATTGCATCGTAGTAGTGTATTTTTATGAATGGGACGTCTAGTTTAGTTGAAACCTAGCGTTAGATTATTCACAAGCGTCACAATGCCAAGCAGAGAAGCGTACGTTGCTAAAAAGGTTAAAAGGCGATCCAAAGGTAGGCGAGCCAAGAAGGACGCAGGTCAGAAAGGGACCCTGTTTACGTCAGCAGTTAGCGGTTCAATTCCCTCGCTACCCGTGACGGCAGGTAGCATCCCAGATACAAGTCCGAGAAGCGGGTTTTTCCATCGGACACCTGCTCCCCCTAAGCCTAAATCCCCAGCTTCAGCTTTCTGGCAACCAATCCGCTCTTTTGCCCTTTCACAGTTGACGTCTCTGGTGCGCCGGGCCACGCTGAGGGAGAGCGACCTGATGCCCAAGTATGAGAAAGTCCATAATTTCAAGGTGAGAGGCTTTGATTATTCCGTGTGTATTAGTGTGTGCTTTGTGTGTTAGATTGGAACATGTGGAAAGTGCTGATTTTGCATGGGGGGACTTATTCAAATTCACCCAGGACACTGCAAAGAACATGCAACCTACACATAATAGTGCACACTTGGCATTCGTGTCTCAAGCGTGCAGCCATTGTGTAAGCTCGCTGATACATTTTTGTTATTGTTTGGTACTGAAACCAACATAGTAACTACAATTAAAAAATACATATTGGCTCTAAACAACTATATCATTACCTTTTATTTAATGATGATTCAGTGCAAATAATTTTGAGATGAAACAAGTATGTTCATCAAACATAAAATATTTAGATTGTAAAATTACTACTTTTTATTTAAGGTCAGCATTGCACTTTTTGAGTGTATATGAATAAGAAAAAAAAAGGTCATAACATAAGTATATGAACTGAATGTGTTTCTCAAGATGTGATACATTTGTTTTATTTGGCTGAATCACTATTTAGAACGGTCTTTATTCATGGTTCGGACCAGGGGTGTCCAAACTATGACCCAGGAGCCAAATGAGGCCCTCAGCCTGATGTGTGCGGGCTCTCAGGCTTACTGGTGAAATCTGCCCACCTTATCCTGACTTTTTTACTGCAAGGTTTTGGCACTTACAAACCTACGATAAAAGACACAGACTGATTCATGGGGTTGACCACTAGTATATACTCTGGTTTAAACTCATTGAAGACTATAAGCTATAATTCAGACCTGACATAGTCTGGGTTTAGATCTGGTGTTATCTGGCAACACTAGCTCAAAACCCAGACCAAATCAGGTCTAATCTGGGGCTATTTTTTGTCTAAAATTAGACAAACCTAGGGCAAAATATTGTGAAATGTTTGAGAACCACTACTTTATAGCAAAATGTCATTATTGTGGCAGTCCAAATCCTGGATAAAATGAGATACCAGCGTCAGAAAGGCTATCCGACTTAAACCTATTCCACATTAATAAATATCATCAATATCATTTATAGTGGTTTGGAATTGTAAACCCTGCTGTACATACTTGAAACAATTTTCTACCCCTGACTTCATCTCAGTGTTTCTCTCCCTTTTGTGCATGTTGTTCGTGTCAATCTCAATCTTGCTTTGTTTCTTTTTCCAGGTTCACACATTCAGGGGTCCACATTGGTGCGAATACTGTGCCAACTTTATGTGGGGTCTCATCGCTCAGGGAGTCAAGTGTGCAGGTACACAAGAATTTTCTATCTAGAATGCTGATATATTCCTAGCTGTATCTCAGAATTGAAATTAGGGCAGCACGCGTAGGTTCTCTGACTCAACCAAAGTGTGTCATGCTTTCGTTGCCAAGAAGCATCTCCTTTCAAATCAATGGTTCATCTTATGTAATATCTTCCATTAATTTTAACCTATCTTGTATTTATCCACTTTGTTCTGCAGATTGTGGGTTGAACGTCCATAAGCAGTGCTCCAAGGTGGTTCCCAATGACTGCCAGCCTGACCTGCGACATGTTAAGAAAGTCTACAGCTGCGACCTAACTACGCTGGTCAAAGCACACAACACCAAACGACCCATGGTGGTGGACATGTGCATACAGGAAATAGAGGCGAGAGGTAAGGCATAAACTGTTCAGAAAAATATATTGTTTTTCTTTGTGTTCCAGTCTCCACACATTGAATAGCTAATGTCTCTAGGGACGCTGGATTCTATTGAGTGACTGAAGCCCTGATAAGTGAAATCAATAATCCTTGACTTGGTGTAATTGAACTTGATTGGGGGGGAAATTGACTTAAAGCCCCCTATTTTCCATTTTCATCAGATCAGTGTTTATTGTCTATCGCCAGGCCACTATTTTCTTTTTTTATTACCGTGAGGGAGTGACTGAATAATTGATAATGTGTCCATAGGTCTTCAGTCGGAGGGTTTGTACAGAATATCGGGATTCAGTGAGCTGATTGAAGATGTCAAGTTGACGTTTGACAGAGGTAAGGCCTCATACATAAATATGCCCATATTACTTTGGCCATTGCTTAAAGTTATAGTTAAATGTTACGTGTTCCGTATGTCCCAAATGACCATTTCAAATTTGAGTACCGGTACTTTTTACCATTTTGCTCTCAGTAAGCTAAAAACCCAACATACAATACTTTTTATTAACAAAAGAGCCATAAGATACAATGTCATATACCGGCAGGAGGTCCAAACAACAACAATGGCTTCTACACATGCCCTCCTTTTTGAGTCGATGGGCTGAGGTCAGTGGCCTGTGTAGCCAGTTTACATTGTGTGACTAGTATATCAGCATGGTGTGCAGCCCGCCAAGCATGTGCAGTAATGTTCTGCCCAAATCAGAGAAAATGCGGGCTAGAGCAGAGCTAAAGCAAGCCGAAATTAAAGAGGGCTACAACAACATATAGATAGGTGGTTAAGTACCTATCTATATTATTGTTGTATTATTGTAATACTATTGTAAATCATTAATAATTACACTAAAGGTTTGTTAGAGAAATCTCACCATGTTTTTAGAAGTATCCTTCTCTGTGAATCTTTTCATAACATTGTAATTAATATCACCCTTTGAGGTTAAAGGTGCACTATGTAACTTTTTTAGTAGAGGGTCACAACCTGCTTGTCTTCATATTGATACTTATGTATCTACTGTATCTCCATGAAGAAATGCAGGTGACTCTATCAGGCCAAGTTATAGGTCAGATCTGTGGAGACACCTGTAACTGAGACATGTTCAGTAGCATACTGTGAAACATTCCATGTAAAGCAATAACTTCTTCATGGAGACAAACAAAAGTTACATAGTGCAGCCTTAATAACATGATAATTGCAGTATAAAATGAGTGCATCTAACAACAGTCTAATACCTATAATTACATTTCTCACAGATGGAGAAAAGGCCGATATATCGTCCAATGTTTATGAGGACATCAACATCATCACCGGAGCTTTGAAACTGTACTTCAGAGAGCTCCCCATCCCCCTCATCACCTACGACGCCTATCCACGCTTCATAGAAAGTGCAAGTAAGTCTACTCTGCAGGATCGTTCAACCGTTCGACAAGCCCATTTCATTTAACCTGAGGATACTAAGCTGTATAATATATTCTTTCGGTGCGTAGAAATTACAGATGCAGAAAAACGGCTGGAGTCTCTTCATGAAGCTCTGAAGCTATTGCCACCAGCTCACTGCGAGACTCTGCGATACCTCATGGCTCACCTCAAGAGGTTAGAACTTTCAAATGCCTTTTGCAGTACAAAAAACCCCCGACTAATTTCAATATTGATTAAAATTAGAACTTCAGTTAACAATAAAGGTGGTATTGTGAATAAAATCAATAGTAATTTGAGTAAGAAGAATTGTCTACTATGGCTTAAATGAATAAATGAAAATAAAAATCTTATTTCCTTACACAAATAACCATTTCAAATAACTGTGGTTTAATGACCCAAATGATAATCATTAATAATAATTCAGATTTTTTTTTAATTGAGCAGTGCAAGATTGGTGCAGTAAACATTCAAAAATCATGTCAAAACATACATTATCACATTTGAGCCTGCATGCAATCTTATAGTTGTGTCTTTAAAGGGCCTATGACAGGTTGAAATACACGTTTAACTAAAATGCAATTAAGATAAATATATTCAAGATTCTGCTTAAAAGAAAGATATTTTTATCCCAGTTTGGCAGTTTTTTAGGTTTAAATTTTGCCTTCCTGGTTGTAAATCATGACATCACGCTAGGGAATTCTGTAACTGTTGCCTAGAAACCATGTTAAACACCGGGTGAAAACTCCTCTAATGTCACAGAAAGTATTATTTGACAAATAAAAACATATAGAAACACTTTTATTTTGTTGAATTAATGTTATAAAGGCGCAAAAAAGTTGTTTATTTTGTGTAAATTATGCATAACGTTTGTCTCCCCAGTGTGATGTCATCAGTTTGTTTACTTCCTGTAATTTTCAACAGATTTTTCAACTTTCCTCCACAAATAGTGACTTGATTGGTGTAAAACTATAATTTATATTTACAACAGATTTTGTTCAACCAAATAAAGTCAAAACTAGAAAATCATAAAAACCTGTCATACGCACTTTAAATGAATAAATGAAAATAAAAATCTTATTTTAGTACACAAATAACCGTTTCATATAACTGTGGTTTAATGACCCAAATAATAATAATTAATAATAATTAATTTTTTTGTTTTTTTTTAATTGAGCAGTGCAAGATTGGTGCAGTAAACATTCAAAAATCATGTCAAAACATAGAGTATCACATTTGAGCCTGCATGCAATCTTATAGTTGTGTCTTTAAAATACTGTGCACTCAGTTGATCTTTTTGGGGGTTATATTATTTTTTTCAGGGTAACGGATTATGAGAAAGACAACCTCATGTCCAGCGAAAACCTTGGCATCGTCTTCGGCCCGACACTAATGCGGGCCGCCGATCTGGACGCCATGACGGCTCTCAATGACATCCGGTATCAGAGACTGGTGGTGGAGACGCTCATCACTAATGAGGACGTGCTCTTTTGAGAGGACTTGAGACGAGAACGCGGAGGACAGAAATACGTTTTGTTTGCCTGTGAAAACATGAAGGACACTGGGGGAAAGAATGAAGGAGAACAGAGATGCCTTTGGAAAAATATGTGACCTGACTACAAGGAAGTTAATGGGCTCCGTGCACAACAGCGCCTGGCTAGCTCAGTGTCAGCGTCACTAGTTCCTGTCCATTTCTATCTCTTTGGGTAAAATGAATAAATACTTAAAGATCGGGCAGTGACAGTGAGCTGCAGGTGCTTTTTTTTTTTTTTTTTAGAAATTAGGTTATTACGTCCCCGGTGGACACTATGGTTCAATGCTAATTCTGAAGCATAATAAATATAAAAATACAACAAATTATTACAAAAACTGAAGTCATCTATGAATTAAAACACTCCCATAGTTACTTGACATTTTAATTGGTTGTTTCTTTATATTTTACATTTTAATAAAAGTTAGCATTAGCTGTGAGAAACTGTCAGCTTAGCCAAGTGCTGCTTTACACGGAGCCCATTGTTTTATGTTATAGGTGGATTAAATAATGTTTCCCCATATAAACATTACTTAAAAGTGCTGTGGACTACGTGACTTCTCGCCACCTCCTCGTCTCCTTGGAGATGTTATTGCCTTGAATGGAATGTTCCACAGTATGGCATTAGACTTATCCATCTTGCATTCATTCAATTAAAAATAAATAAATACTTCACCTGCTTGTTTCAAAGGAGATAGACGCCATGCTGTTGAACATTCCAGCCAAAGCAATAACATCTCCACGGAGACAAAACCAGTGGCAAACTCTACTCCGAAAAAGTTATGTAGTGCAGCTTTAGTAATTGTCATAACTGATAAATACATACTGCTCACAAAGTAAATTTAAAAAGCAGGTCTAATTGACTGTAGCGACAAGTTCACAACATTTCTGGACCAAGGTTGAGGGGATTGTTTCAGATTTTATTGATGAAGTAACAGCACTAAATCCTCTTTGAAACCTGATGCGTTTTCAAAATGTTTCCTTTTGTGAGCTGTATAGTATCAAATTAAGAATCTTACTTCTGTTATGACTAAAACTTGCATTTGATAAAACTAAAAAGGGGAAGCACTGTTTAATCTGTCTTCATATTGTTTATTTTAAGTGATGCCTTGAACTTTTATATTGCTAATGTTTGATTCATCTTGAGAATTCATCTTTAAGAATTCAACACGCACTGCTTTCTTAATTTGTGTTTTCAGATTACGATAAAAGTTGACATTTTCCTTCTTGCATGACTTCATGACAATTGACAGCTGGTCGAATACAACACTTATCCATAACACTCATTCCTCTTGATGAAGCGTCGTGGACCTATTTTGTTTGTTATTCTTGACTTTATATTCAGACTCTAAAATTTATTCAACAACATTCTTGCTTTTATTGCCAACAATTAAAACATTCATTATTTACATACTGTGATAATGATATTGTAATGTCCAAAGGAATCTTTCAAAACATGAATCTTACATTTACTGCAGACTCAATGCTTCAAAATCGTATTAGATCATTAATGTTATATTCAAGCAGTGTTATAAAGCTAATTTTGCACTCAAATGCTGACAAGAATACTTGCCAAGTTATTATTACATTTTAAGTAGCCTTCTATGTGCAACCTCGCATCTGATCTGACTAAACACTGTATTTTGTTTTGTACAAATTTTGATCTCTTCATGAACCTCATTGTTGTGTGAAGTAAAACAATGGAGAAATGAAGTTTGTTTGAATGATGTTTTTGTACCAATCTTTGTACATTTCTTGGTCTATATTTGTACATGTTTAGTTGATCATTTATTATTTTTACAGGTATGAATAATGTCAGCAAGTTGATCTCGCCATGTACCTAGACTAACCACCATCAGCCTAACCTAACTTGTGAGCCTTCAGTGATCTGTGACAATTGTTTTTTGGCATCATGAAATGTCAGTTTTAAGTATTGTCATTGCTGTAAAGTATTTTTACATGGTTTATGCATGGTGAAATTAAATTATTAAACATGGCCTTAATTTGGTTCTGAACTAGCTGTAATTTTGGCAAGATCTACATTTTATTGTACACAAATAACAGCCCATTCTTATTATGGCAGCTGTGCTCATACCTCAAGAGGTTAAGTTATGATTAAGCCACACAAAGCGCAATATACTTAGAATTTGGAAAAATACGTTTTTGATAATAATAAAAATGATAATAATAATAATAAAGTAATTGAGCTCTATTGGCTACCTGGGCTTACTAATATTTATTGAAATGCAGTCTGTTAATTTGAAACTATTCGAAAGTGTACGCTTGATTTGCGTCTTTTTACGATTTTTAGTGATTTTTAATTCGTATTATAAGCGGCCCGTCGATAAAACGCAGAGAACCCGTCAAAACTACAACTACCATAATGCACTGCAGCATTAGCGCCTACACGGCCCCTCCCCAGATGCTCCTGGAGCGCAGTGCCGAGAGTTGAACCCAGCGTGGATACTCAGCACTTCTCCGTGGACTTTTCAACTTTCTTCGACAAATAAATGGACAGAACATGCGGGATGTGAGCAGGAGCTTCAGGAGCAGGTCAGAGAGAACGCCAAAAGAGGGAGGAGCCTAACTTTATTTGTTCGGTGCTCGTTTGCTCTCTAAGTAAAGTTAGGCTTCACCGCGTTGTGTTATGAAGCGAACGTCGCAAGTACACGCTGTGTCTGATAAAACTGCTGCGTTTACGAAGAGTCACTGCAGTGTGTGAGAAGAGTCCATGAGTTATAGGTGTTCATCACACACGGGGAGGGCATCTGACACTCGTCACTACATTCTCGCGTGTCTCTTTCGGCTTTCCCTTCTCAATAACACGACACAGCGCTGCAGCCGTACTTTGACGCGGACACAAACAGCACTCATCCTAAAGCTGCAGGTACTTGGACTCGTGACTCCTGCAGCTGAAGGTTTGTCATTCACTCACACAAGAACCACTGTTTCAAATAAAGAGAGAGGACCTGCTTAAAATCCCAGGTTTATGCAGATCAACCCTAGACTAACCCCCGACTCTGGTTTTCTAAATTCGGCCTCCTCTCAAAATGTGTTTGTGACCCCTGATCGACAAACTGAACATGACATCAATAACCCACACATCTCATCGTCAGCTTGTAAAGGGCTTATGTCCAGCTTTGTGCAGATGTTTGTTAGTCACGGTTTAGTTAAATTGTAATAACGCTGGCTATTGTCGCTAAATGTATCCATAGAGTCGCTCACGTGGCTTGCGCGCTCTCATTGGCTGGCGTTAATTGAAGGCGCCACAGTGTCTGGAAGGCAGACACGCCCTGCATTTACTGCTCCTGCGTCAACACTAAGCTTAAATACACGGAGAATAACTTCAGTGCATCTTACCCTAGGTTGGGAGCCAACAATATAACAAAGATCTGACAATGAGGTTTACATTTTTAACCGTCTTTTTCAACTAAACTTTTCTGGAAATGATCGCGAAGGAGGCCTGGCCCAGCCTTTAGCCTAGCGCATGGCGCACGCGGTTCCATAATGCTCTTCTTGAAGAAGTCTCAGCTGCATCCTCTGGGTAAGTGGAAAAAGTTACTTATATATGTATGTGACTGTGCGTTTTTGTAATAATGTGTCTTGTTAATTGCTTATTTTTAGTAGTTGTAGCAAGTTGAAGGTCGCTTGAAATGGCCCCGCGCTAACGCTAGGCCTATGATAAGCAGCGCTGCAAAGGGCCTTATGTTGTGCGTTTCTTTTACGCTGTTGGAGACTGGTTTTATTGATGTATATCGTTTTTGTGAGGTGGTAGTTAAAAACTACACTATAGGTCCTGGCCTTCAATGCAGTTGTATTGCCTGCACTGAAGCATGTAGAGCCTGCGCTCTCGGGCCAATAATGGCCCCAAATGATCAGACTTCAGTAAACTATGGATTCTAGCTATGCTCATACTTAATTATGCTGTTTTTTTTAACTAAATTGTGCGGAATGTTCACTCAAATGTGTTTTGCGTTGTAGATGCGTGCACGGATGGTGAGAGGGCAGAGCAAACCCGACTTGTGTCGTTCTACAGCGCTCTTCTGCCACCCAGCGGACAACATATGTCAATGCGCCTCTGCGTCTCAGCGGACACAAACAAACCAGCACACTGTCCCCAGGTTAGAAAATGCACTCATTAAAAAAATTGCATTTGAAATAAATTTAGGAATTTATTCTAAATAGCAATTCTAGCTCTGCAGGAGGAGACCCTTTCCTTACGTCTAATGGTCTTTCACAAATATTTACACGTGTGGTTAGTGTTATTATTGCTGACATTCTCCCTGCATGAAAATTCAGTTTATCTGACAAAATCCGTACACCTTTGTGTGACCATCATTATATTTACATCATGGTGTAGCTATTCTTCAGGCCTCGTTGGCGCAGTAGGCAGCGCGTCAGTCTCATAATCTGAAGGTCGTGAGTTCGAGCCTCACACGGGGCAAATGTTTTCTGTTTTGTCATATTGGTGTGTCATGAATGTCAAACAATGAACTTCGGTTAAAGGTGCTGTACCCGAGTTTTACTTTTTTGATAAGTGAAAAACATAACTAGTCTATTTTAAAGTCTTCACATGTATTGCTCACTTACCTAATGCAGGGAAGAACAGATACTTTTTTACACAAATGAATGTATATATATATCAGAATCAGAATCAGAATCAGAAATTGTTTATTGCCATTGTCAGTGAAATTCACAAACGTAGGAACTTGCTTCGGCGTAGGTGCAACATAAAGCAAAGGATAAAATATAAAAAATATATAAAAAGGCATGCATAAAATTAAGAATAAAATAGACTAAGATAGACTAACACTATATACAGAATGTACAGTTGGCAGATAGTGCAATGTGCAAATGAGTAGTGCAAATAGATTGTTCTTAAATAGTATTATTGTTGAAGTGACAGGTGTTACAAAGTGTTCATGAGTCCAACGGCAGAGGGAAAGAAACTGTTCTTGTGGCGGGAGGTTCTGGTCCGGATGGACCGTAGCCTCCTGCCCGAGGGGAGTGGCTCAAATAGTCCGTGTCCA
This sequence comes from Rhinogobius similis, assembly GCA_019453435.1. Taxonomy (NCBI): domain Eukaryota; kingdom Metazoa; phylum Chordata; class Actinopteri; order Gobiiformes; family Gobiidae; genus Rhinogobius; species Rhinogobius similis. The sequence continues at coordinate 47,055,506 of CM033620.1, forward strand.
GGGTGAGAAGGATCAGCTGTGATCCGACCTGCTCGTCCCCGAGTCCTGGAGACGTACAGGTCCTGGACAGATGGAAGGCTGCAGCCGATCACCTTCTCAGCAGAGCGCACAATGCGCTGTAGTCTCTGTTTGTCCCTGGCTGTGGCTCCAGCGTACCACACGGTATATATATATATATATATATATATATATATATATATACATATATATATATATATATAGATATAGTTTGCTGTTCCTAAACAAACCTTGTAATCACATCACAAGATACACTAAACTTCGCTTTTCATTTAGAGAACACTATGCTACAGTTTCTGAATCTTACTGAATTGTCCGTCCTTCTCCCTGGAATGTAAGCTTTTAATTTCCCGCCCCCTCTGATTCTGCTACCAGCGCATTGGTGGTTCAGTGGTAGAATTCTCGCCTGCCACGCGGGAGGCCCGGGTTCGATTCCCGGCCAATGCAGCATTGCTTTTCTTTTTTTATATATATATATTTTTTAACAAACCCAAATGTAATGATTTTAACAGTCATTTCTATAATGATTGTTTAAATTACTTAGTTAAACTCATACAACTTGGTTGGTTGTCTTTGGGAGAGCATAAACCATTTTACTCTATAAAGCTTTCTTTCTCCATAAAGCCTTCTTGCAAGTGTTTCAGCCTTGTTTAACTATAGCCCGACTAGATCTTTCAACATTTGTAATTTTGATTATTGTAGTCCTAACATGTTGTGCCTCCCCTCCTGTCTATGTTTCCTATATCTATGTGTCCTATATTTTACTTCGGGCATGCACACATGAGTAGAGTTTTCTTGGGCAGACTAAATACATACAAACAGCTTTAAACACACAAAAAAATTCTGATTCTTTCCTTTATCTGATAAAATTACATGTTGACTTGGCATGTGCATAGCTAAGGAGGTGAAAAAGCAATGCACTCCCCGTCGGGGAATCGAACCCCGGTCTCCCGCGTGACAGGCGGGGATACTCACCACTATACTAACGAGGAGATGTTCAGTTATTTTTGCAGGGCTTCTGTTATACATTAGCTATTCCACCAAAGGACGCAGGTCTGTTTGTCCATTAAAATCAGCCCTAAAGGGCTTCTAAATGTTTCTTGAAGGATAAAATGTTTGAAAATGTATTCCAGGAATTTGGCAACCTTTCAAAATCGTGTGGGTAATATAAAAATCACACCCGATAACGGTCAAAATGAAGAGAAATTGACTCAGTCTTCACATTGTGTGTCTTAGCATAGATAACTGAAAGAGGAGAAGAGAAGTGTCTGATGACTGGAGAACAAAAATTTTGGAAAAATATCAACAATCTCAAGGTTACCAGTCCATCTCCAGACATCGTGATGGACCTTTGTCCACAGTGTGCAACATAATCAAGAAGTTTGCAACCCATGGCACTGTAGCTAATGTCACTGGACAGAAGAGAAAAACTGATGAAAGGTTGCAACGCAAGATAGTCCAGATGGTGGGTAAGTAGAACCAAACAAGCTCCAAATAATTTCAAGCTGTTCTGCAGGCTCAGGATGCATCAGTGTCAGCTTGAACTATCCATTGAAATTTTAATGAAATGAAACACTATGGCAGGAGACCTTTAAAAAGCAAGACAGCAGGTTGCCAAAATGTACATGAGTAAGTCAAAATAATTCTGGGAAAACTTCTTGTGGACAGAGACCAAGATAGAGCTTTTTGTAAAGAACATCATTCTACTGTTCACTGAAAATGGACCTACAGTCAAATATGGCGGAGGTTCAAAGATGATGAAGATGTTTTGTGGTTCTTGTGCTGCCTCTGGCTCTGGATTCCTTGACTGTGTATAAGGCATCATGAAATCTGAGAATTTGCTATGTATTATGGGCCATGACAGTGATCCCAAACATGCTTCAAAAAGCACTCCGAAATGGATGGCAACAAACCCCTGGAGAGTTCTGAAGTGACCAACAATGAGTCCATATCTTAATCTAATTGAACACCCGTGGAGAGAGCTTAAATTTGCTGAAAAGGCGCCCTTTCAATATGAGAGATCTGTTGGAGTTTGCTAAGAAAAGCAAGAGATTTTTTTTTTCAAAAGGCATGAAGGAAAAAAACAGCATGAGGCAAAAAATGGACATAGCATGAGGCTAAAATTGACATAGCATGAGACAAAAAAACAACAAAAAACTGTGTGGCAAAAGGACATAGCACAAAGCAAAAAAAAAGCAAATAATGGACATAGCATGAGGTTAAAAAAGGGACATTCCATGAGGCAAACAATGGACATAGCATGAAACAAAAATGGGCATAGAATGTGGCAAAAAAAAAAATGGACATAGCACGAGGCAAAATTTGACATAGCATGAGGCAAAAAAAATCCCAAATCCCAAAAACAGGCGCCATCATGCAAGATGGCGCCTGTGTTCGGCTGTGCCTCTGCTACTCGCAACACTGTAACGTTCCTAGTGTTTTATCTGGTGTTGTCAACCCTATCAACTAGTAGCTTTGTGTCAGCTGTAATACAGTATGATCGACACACATTGTTCAAAATCAAGGAACATATGAAGGAGTATTGTGTTACCTGGGCCAGACACTCGGAGTATTTCCCTCCAAAATTTGAATGCTCCACGTCATCACCGGAGTACCTGCTCCTAACCAAGCCCCGCAGCAAGAGAAGGAAGCGGGGATCCAGGGCCGGTGTCCAGATCAGGCTGAGGAAGTGGCGATCCCGTGTATATTCCCCCGGGCCGAGTGGGTCCAGTGTTTTAGGGAGTGAGCGGTGCTTGAGGCCGGTTCCAGTCTGGGCTTCCGATCGTCACGCAGCCTGTGTACTACCGCTGGAGCGGTGTCTCCCTGACCGGATTTTCCCAACGCGATGCGCTAAAAATCCCATAAATCGTGGGAGAATCCTATGTTCTGTTACATTCCAGGCCAAGGATGCCGTCCCGCTGCCGCAGCAAGGTCCAGGCCTTTGCGCATTACGCGCACGCTCCTCCAGGATTGCGCTACTAAATGCACGCTCCATAGCGAATAAGGCGCTGGCTCTGAGTGACTTTTTCGTCGAGAAGAATTTGGATTTCTTGTGCCTTACGGAAACTTGGCAGCGGGAACAGGAGTACGTCCATCTGAACGAACTGTGCCCTCCAGGCTGCTCTGTATTCGGTACTCCGCGACTCGCACGCCGCGGAGGTGGGCTCGCACTTGTATACCGGGACTTATTCTGCTGCAGTATGATGAACACCGACGCGTTCAACTCCTTTGAACTGCAAATGAACAAGGTTGGAAACACAGACTTTTTCTACTGTGTCTTAATTTACCGTCCCCCTGGCTCTGCTCGTTTATTTCTTGAGGAGTTCTCAGAGTTCTTGTCATCTATCATTAAACTGGAAAATGTTCTAATTCTAGGCGACTTAAATCTCCATGTTGACGACCCGTCATGTCTTATGGCTGCTGAACTATTAACTCTCATGGACTCATTTAGTTTTGTGCAACACGTTACTGGTCCCACTCACAAGAAAGGACACACTTTAGATTTGGTTTTTTCTTTTGGTCTAAACATTGAGCAAATAAAAGTCGAGGAATCTCATATAAGTGACCATTGTTTTATCATATTTTCTTTATCTATTAATATTGCTTCCTCAACTTGTAAGGTAGTGACCAAAAGGCGTATTGTGAATAAGTCCACTATAAGTGAGTTTTCTGCCTTATTTGACCCCAGTTTTCTTTCTGACTGTGATGATGTTGAAGAATTTACCACAGAGCTAAATAGCCATTGCTTGAATGTTCTAAACACTGTAGCACCTGTTAAAAATACAACAGGGTCAAACACTAAGCCATGTCCCTGGATGAATGACGCCTTACGTGGTTTTAGGAGAGACTGCCGAAAAGTAGAACGTCTATGGAAAAATACACACTTAGAGGTGCACAGACTTCACCTGAAAGACATGATGACTGAGCTAAATGAAATGTTAAATCATGCTCGTTCCACATATATTTCTAACATTGTCTTATGCAACAAGAAAAATCCGAAAGTCCTTTTTGACACCATTCAAAATCTAGTTGCACCTTCAGCTCCTCCTGTGCCTGTATACTCACAAAAAGAGTGCAACAATTTTATGAATTTTTTTGTTCAGAAAGTGCAAGACATCAGGGCAAACATTGATCCTCCCCTGAATTATACAAGCCCTGTTTTCTCCCCTGTGTGCTCATGGTCCTCCTTCACCCCAGCCAACCTACGAGATGTTGAGCTTTTAGTGAGGAAGATGAAACCCTCATCCAGTCCTGTTGACATTGTCCCAACATCATTGTTCTTAAATACCTTTGACAATTTTGGTCCCTGGGTTGTAAAACTTATAAATCTCTCACTTGAAACTGGCTCAGTCCCCAGCTATTTCAAGCACACTGTTATAAACCCTATTCTTAAAAAACCTAATCTTGATCCATTGGAGCCAAAAAACTACAGGCCCATATCAAAACTCCCCTTTATTTCAAAGATTTTGGAAAAAGTGGTGGCAGGACAACTTACCAGTGTGATGACACAGCAAAATTTGTTTGAAAAATTCCAGTCTGGGTTCCGAAAACTGCACTCAACTGAGACTGCTTTACTGAAGGTTGTAAATGATGTTATGATGGCCGCTGATTCTGGTCGATACTCTGTGTTAGTCCTACTTGACTTAACGTCCGCTTTTGACACTGTGGATCACAGGATTCTGATTGATCGCCTAGAAACTGAGATTGGTTTTTCTGGGGCTGTACTCCACTGGTTCTCATCTTATTTAAAAGATCGTACTTTCAGTGTTGCCATAAACAATGTAATGTCTGATGTATTCACCCTGTTTTGTGGAGTTGCTCAGGGATCCGTTCTTGGCCCACTTTTATTCCTGTTGTATCTGCTGCCTCTTGGTCAGATAGTTTGTGGTTTTAAAAATGTATCTTATCATTTTTATGCTGATGATATCCAACTGTACTGTTCTTTTAATGATTCAGAGTTTCATGTTTTAACCATGTTCTTGGAGTGTGTGTCCTGCATCAAAAAATGGCTGTCGTCAAATTACCTCCAGATAAACCCAAAGAAGACAGAAACTCTGATTATTGCACCGGACCAAAAGATCCCTTTGATCAAACAACACCTGGGTTCTCTGGGCTCCTCCGTACAAACCAGCCTAAGAAACCTGGGAGTTGTATTTGACCAGGCTATGTCTCTGGAGGGCCACTCAAAACAGTTGACAAAAAACTGTTTTTATCATCTGAGAAACATCTCAAAAGTGAGGAAATTGCTATCAAAGACTGATCTGGAGATGATCATCCATGCTTTTATCTCGTCTCGTCTTGACTATTGCAACTCTGTTTTTACTTGCTTTAATAAGTCAGCTCTTAAAAGACTTCAACTTGTGCAAAACTCTGCTGCAAGGATTTTAACAGGAATTCCCAGAACAGCCCATATAACCCCAGTTTTATCGTCCCTTCACTGGTTACCAGTAAAATATAGGATTGATTTTAAACTCTGTGTTCTTACTTTCCGAGCGCTGCATGGTCAGGCCCCTCAGTATATTGCTGATTTGCTGTGCCCTTACACCTCCAGCCGCACTCTTCGGTCTTCAGACCAGAGTCTTCTCATGGTCCCAAAGACACGATTCAAAACTCGGGGGGACCTGTCCTTTCAGGCTGTGGCCCCCAGACTCTGGAACGCCCTGCCCTTGGCTCTTCGCCAGGCCGATTCAGTGGACACTTTTAAGAAGCAGCTAAAGACACTCTTATTCAAAAAAGCTTTTAGTTGACTGGGTTGTTATTTCTCTGTATTTTATCCTATTTTTATGTTAAGCACTTTGTGATTTTTATCTGTGAAAAGCGCTATACAAATAAAATTTACTTACTTACTTACTTACCAAAACATATTGTGTGGCGAAAGGACATAGCATGAAGCAAAAAAACAAAAAAAAACAGCATGAATCAAACAATGGACATCGCATGAAACAAAAATGGGCATAGCACAAGGCAAAAATTGACTTCAGATTGGTATTATTACAACAACTTCAGATCAAGAGTAACTTCTGGGGGAGTAACAACGAGTTAGCATCGGCTGCAAAGGGGCAGTATCACGGGTTGCATCCTGTTTGACCGCCCCCCCCCCCCCCCCCAATTTGCCCTGAGCAAAACTATTCAAGGTAAGATAAATGAAACACATTATAAAACGACACAGTTTCTGTTCTAATAAATTGGTATTTTTACTTTTTGTATATTCTCTATCTTCTCTCTATTTTACTGTTTGTATATTCTCTTAAATGTAACAAATTAAATGAGGAAACAACCCCAGGCTGGATTAAGAGGTGGAAACTACACCACGAATGCCTTAATGTGCGGACTTTGCTGGAGTTGCAGCTGCACGTGTACAAATCATGTTTGTTAAGCGATGAGTAAACTGATGAAGTTGCCGTACGTCACGGGGAAACTGAACTGAAGTGAATTAAACAGCTCGTCGTTGCACCGTGTTGCTGTCATAACGCTGTCTAGGGTCCTATTGTGTTAAACACTGATATTATTTACTTTGGCTTATGCCCTGTTGACCATCGCCAAATGTAATTTTCACATGTAGAAGTCGAGGCTCATGATTTCATACAGACACCTGCTCGTGTGTATGTGTTCATGCATGTCTGTGTGTGTGTGTGTGTGTGTGTGTGTGTGTGTGTGTGTGTGTGTGTGTGTGTGTGTGTGTGTGTGTGCGTGTGCGTAAAGTGAGGCTGACGCTGTCCTGTGGCAGAGTCAGGAGCAGTGTCTAAAAATTAACTCTTTATACTTATTTTCTGGTGTATCTTGATCATTCTACAAACATTACATTGGTCCTGACGGTATTTTTGTCTGAGCACCCTTAGTTGGCCCTAAATAAACGTATGTAACTGCACAGAAAAAAACAAAACAAAACTGCACCCCATTCCAAAATTACGTTTCCGCGGCTATGGACATGAGTGTCTACTGTGTTTTACTTTGCTTATTATTTGCAATCCACTAATGACTGACCAAATTTAAGGCCTGAGATGTTATAGCACGACATCATGGGAGTCTGACCCATTCATTGAGGGGAACTTTTGAAAAGTAGTTAAGTAAACATTATAATTAGATTGAATATTGTATAGTATTACAGTTTGTACTTGCGAAGCGGCGTTTTTGTCATTGTGAAAATTCATATTGTGTGTCCGTGATTTACTATAGGCCTTATCCCCGTGATGATCTTTTTAAAATGTATGCTTTTAGCATAACGCCATGGATATGTGGGGCTACGAAATATGTAGTAGGGTACTATCCCACTAAAACCTTGCCCCGTGTGAGGCTCGAACTCACGACCTTCAGATTATGAGACTGACGCGCTGCCTACTGCGCCAACGAGGCCTGCATGGTCTCATGGTACTGCTGTGTCTCTGTCGGTACATTTCGATGATGGATACATTCTGCTACAGTGTTCTGAGCATTTCCGCTGTCTAAGCACAATGACTGCTACTACTACCCTGATCATAGTGTCTCGTAAAGTGATAACTAAATTGTGTATAGCGCTAGGCGCCATCTACTGGCCCAGAGTTATTTTTCTTGGAAAATGTGTTAATTTTAGAAGGTCAAGGTCAAGTGCTATTTATATAGCACATATATAAACAGATACACTGCCCCATGAAAGTAGGGAAGGATATAATAAGACTGGAAGTAGTGTATGTTAGGCACATGGTAAACTAATATCCCACAACAGTTAAGGTCAGTAGTGACTCGAGTAAAAAATAGGTTGGAAAAAATATATGCCATTAAAAACCTTGCCCCGTGTGAGGCTCAAACTCACGACCTTCAGATTATGAGACTGACGCGCTGCCTACTGCGCCAACGAGGCTTACATTACCCTCCCCTTATAGAGAATGACAGACCACGTGAGCAACTTGCATTGCGTTGTGGGTGTGCATGGAAACGTAATCAAAACAAATGCACCAGCGCTAGCATTTCGCTACCAGCTATGCGATTCTAAATGGCAAGAAAATATAATGTATAGGGAGGAGAACGCGGGAGGTCCGTACAGAAAAACACACTTTACGAGGGATAAACTAAAAGGAGTGAGCGGGCTGGACCCGTACGAACATTCGGAATGGACCAAAGGCGTCCACCTACTGCCAAAATTTCACCACGCACACATTTATAAATATATGATTTTAAGTGTCAGTGCGTATACACACTTCCACGGATGGTTTGGATGAGTACACGGACACTGTGACGTCATACATCCAATTCTGTGAGGACAGTATCATTCCCACACGCACCAGGGTGATTTATAACAACGACAAGCCCTGGTTCACACCCAAACTGAGGCAACTCAGGCAGCAGAAGGAGGCAGCTTTCAGAGCCGGGGACAGAGAGAGCTACAAAGTCTTTCTATGCTAACAACCCTTCAGCTGTTTGGACGGGACTTAGGCAGATCACCAACTACAAGCCGCCGACGACCAGAAACTAGCTGAACAGCTAGCCTCCTTCTATTCACGGTTCGAAAACTCAACCCCCTCCCCCACCCATCTCACTACAACAGAAATTTCTGCCAATACCACCCCGGCTCCCCCCACCTCCCCCACCGGCCTTTCACTACATAGGGACAATGTAAGAAAACAGTTTCGGAAGTCCAACCCCCGAAAAGCTGCTGGACCAGACGGTGTCTCCCCCGCCACCCTGAGACACTGCGGACAAACTGACTCCTGTCTTCACAGACATTTTTAACACCTCCCTGGAGTCATGCCATGTCCCAGCCTGCTTCAAGTCGTCCATCATCGTCCTTGTCCCCAAGAAGCCCCGGATCACTGGACTTAATGACTTCAGGCCTGTGGCGCTGACGCCTGTAGTCATGAAGTCATTTGAGCGCCTCGTCCTGCCCCATCTCAAGTCCTTCATCTCCTCCGCCCTGGACCCACTGCAGTTCGCCTACAGAGCCAACAGATCTGTAGACAACGCCATCAACCTGGCCCTCCACTTCATCCTGCAGCATCTGAACTTCCCGGGAACCTACACCAGGGTCCTGTTTGTGGACTTCAGCTCTGCATTCAACACTATCCTCCCTGCAGGTGGATCACTGACTTCCTGACAGACCGGAGGCAGTGCGTGCGGCTGGGGAAGAATGTCTCAGAGACCATCAACTATAGTCTCTGAGACTATCAGAGACTATCAACACAGGAACTCCACAGGGCTGTGTACTTTCTCCTCTGCTCTTCCCCTGTACACCAACTGCTGCACCTCCAGCCACGACTCTGTAAAACTGATCAAGTTTGCAGACGACACCATCCTCATCAGACTCATCTCGGACGGCGATGAGTCTGTCTACAGGAGGGAGGTGGACCGGCTGGTGTCCTGGTGCAATGACAACAACCTGGAGCTCAACGCCCAGAAGACAGTGGAGATGATTGTGGACTTCAGGAAAGTCTCAGCCCCCCTGCCCCCCTCGCCCTGACAGACTATCCCATCGCCACAGTGGACTCTATCCGCTTCCTCGGCACCACCATCACTCAGGACCTCAAGTGGGAGCCGACCATCAGCTCCATCATCAAGAAGGCCCAACAGAGGATGTACTTCCTGCGGCAGCTGAGGAAAGCCAAGCTGTCGGCGCAGATAATGGTGCAGTTCTACACGGCCATCATCGAGTCCATCCTCACCTCCTCCATCACCGTGTGGTACGCTGGAGCCACAGGCAGGGACAAACAGAGACTACAGCGCATTGTGCGCTCTGCTGAGAAGGTGATCGGCTGCAGCCTTCCATCTGTCCAGGACCTGTACGTCTCCAGGACTCGGGGACAAGCAGGTCTGATCACAGCTGACCCTTCTCACCCTGGACACGGACTATTTGAGCCACTCCCCTCGGGCAGGAGACTGCGGTCCATCCGGACCAGAACCTCCCGCCACAAGAACAGTTTCTTTCCCTCTGCCGTTGGATTCATGAACACTTTGTAACACCTGCCACTTTAACAATATATTATATAAGAACTATCTATTTGCACTACCACATTTGCATCTGCCAACTGCACATTTCTGTATATAGTCTATCTATCTTAGTCTATTTTATTCTTAATTTTATGTATGCCTCTTTTATATATTTTATTATATTTTATTCATTGTTTTATGTTGCACCTTAGTACAGGTCTGGACTCTGATGATGGAGGAATTCTGCCACCCTTATGCAGACCCTGTTCAGCCTTGCATTCTGCCCAAATTCCTTCTGCGCCTCTATGATCTATTGACGGAGGGATGTGATTTGCCTGCCCTACTTCAGCACTGTGAGGGCCTAGAACTTGGAAAAAAAAACAAGACAGCAACATGAATCTGAATATTGGCACACAGCGTGAGCAGGATGAACAACTGCATCAAACATGCATGGTGTGGTTTCCACCTCCAAAACCAAACCAGCATTATCAACAGTTGAACCAGAGTCCATCAGATGGGGCAGAGAAAACGTACAGAGGGCAAGGGAATGGTACACCTCACAGAGTAAGCTGCAGTACAGGGCGCTAAAAGTGGATGTTACAGCCCACCTCTGCTAAGGGTAAAGGGGGAAGTAACAAAAACTAAAGATGGAAAAAGGTTTAAACAAGAATGAAATTTAACGAACAGGGGAGTAAGGGTGAATTAACAGAATCAACACAAAAGAAAAAAACCCACAGGGACAGGCACTTCCACTGCAGCCCTGAATACACGCAGGAGCTACCATTGCAGCCACACGTGATACAAAATAGAGTTGCTGCCACTGCAGCCCTGACTCAAAATGGCATACTGGCCATACACAGGCTAGCATCCCTGAACAGATGTGGATCCACTCCTTAAATACTGGGGAGGGGCTGAGGTGAAGCCTCAGGATTGGCCAGGTGTATAGTATACCTCCTGCAGGCAATTGATTGATGGGACTATAGTTTGACTATATTGTAGTCCTTGTGCATTTTCTTGGCTCTTTTGTGCTCAAAAAGGTGTAGGAGATGTAAAATTAAAGAACCCTTTTCTTTTTCAGCAGCACCTTATGGTTGGTTATTTTAGACAATTTCATTTGCACAATTATAAACTTTCTTTGGTCAGTTTATTTTTTCAAAAACTAATGTATGTTTATTATTTATTTGATTTATTATTGATACATTTTCAATATTTCCATGCACCTTTTACAAATAAATGGCCATACATTTTCCTTCACCACATTTTATTTGTACATTCCACATGTATAAAACACTTTGCAGACATTAACAATATTTACATCACATTAAAAAGCATTACAATTGTTAACTAATTAGTCAAAGCAATATTTGATTTGAACATGTCGCTTACTTCATTACCAGTGACGCAGACATTCACTACATTAAGGGGTTGAACTTTTTTAATCATTGTTTTAATACAACACTTGGGCACATTAGTGAGAGCACATGCAACAGCCACTATTTTATCTAGCAAAGTTATGCCCTCACCCTCACATGGCACCACTAGCCCCACACGAATGGTATCATTCAAGATCGTGTACTTTGAGCATATACACCCAATTACATGCTCCACATGGATCCTAACGTGAGCTAGTTTTCACGTCTCCTCCACATCTTTTGCTTCTAGTTGGCTGCGCCCGGTGTGAAAGCAGGGATTTTCAGTGTAGCACCCATAAGGGCATCGCTCTCCTTAATATCAAATCCTTTGTCTGCCAGAACTATGTCTCCAAGTGAGAGCTTCTCAAGAAAGCCACTATTCTCAGTTATACGTTTGTCACTGGATCACCCCCCCATCCTTTAGAAATGAAAGCGATGGTCCTTTGTGGCATGATGCCTATGAGATATTTCATGGTGTGCCTACATTTATCATTTGAATATGTCTCTGCTTTAGCTCGTAGATTTTGTGCTCTCTCAATAAAAAGTTCAAAACAGTCAATGATAACTGTAACACACTCACTAAATAACTCTATATATTTTTGTGGCATGCTGGCCTGCAAGCAGTGTCTCTTGGGCCAGTACACTAAAGGGCTAAGGTGAGCGTACAGTACATCTATAGTGTCGGTGAACAGGTTGAACGTGGTTGTTCGGCTTATATCAAAAAGATGTGCAATGTGGTCAAGTGGCAGATTTAGCCTTAAGCGCATGAGGGTCAGTAAGCGCATCTGAAAAGGGGAAACCTTTCGGTCTGTAGTTGGTAGGCTGGGGATCATTTGCATAAACACTCTCATTAATAGAGCAAAGGAGGGGGCCCCTGTGTAGTATTTCACCCTTGGATCATTGTCTTTGAGGAAGTTCTCATCCAGTTATCTAGTTTTCGGTTCTCTTCCTTTCCTTCCTTTTCTTGATTTCTTTCAGCCGTGTTAGCAGCTTTAACCTCGCTATGACCGAGGTGAAGAGAAGATGCCCAGTCAGGATCATACTCCAGCATTTCGTAGGCTGGTTTGCCTGAAATAACAAATACTAGCTATCAACCTACAATCTTACAATCAATAACGTCTCTGTAAACCACACCAATAATGCTCTGTCAATGCAATCAATCAACTGTATGTTTTGTAACGTTTGAACAGCATAACATTACATAACTTAAGATAACACATAACCTATATAATTCACTTGCCTTTGTGGAAATGCTTTGAACACTAACATTTGAGGAGGAGTGTTGTTGAAAGTTATGTTCCATCTCCGTATTGCAATCCATGCCATCCGCCGCCTCTTTTTGACTTTGGAAATGCGACTTGAGCTGTTCTTCTTCCATACTGGGAATCTATAAAATCCAATTTCTTTGCCTGTCGATCTCCCGTCGCTGTCACGCAAACGATTATGACAGCTAATAACCAATAGCCAACAACTTCTAGCCATTGTCCCTTTTTCTTGTCTTACCTGAGCCAAGATAGCATTTATTCAAACAGCCCATGCTAGCTCTTGCGACGTCTAACCAAAATTCTATGCGTTTCATCGCGAAGTGACGTCACATTTTCAATCCCTATAGACTGATGTGATTTTACAAATATTACTAAATCAGAATCAGAAAAGGTTCATTGCCATTGTCAGTGAACAAAATTCACAAACAATAGGAACTTGCTTTGGTGGTAGGTGCAACATAAAACAATTAATAAAAATAAATATAGTAGCAAAATATATAACTGAAGGCATGCATAAAGTTAAGAATTAAATAAAATGAAACAGACTTAGACTATATACAGAAATGTACAGGTTGGTTAGACTATAGTACAAATGTGGTGGTGCAAGTGTGCTGGTCCATCCTGTAGACAGACTCACCGCCATGCGAGATGAGTCAATGAGGGTGGTGTCGTCCGCAAACATTATCAGTTTTACCATTTACTTTATCAGCCCTGTGGAGTTCCTGAGCGATTGTCTGAGAGTCTGAGACATTCTTCCCTAGTCGCACGCGCTGCCTCTGGTCCGTCAGGAAGTCAGTGATCCACCTGTAGATGGAGTTTGGCACGTTGAGTTGAGAGAGCTTGTCGTGGAGCAGAGCAGGAGGATGGTGTTGAATGCAGAGCGGAAGTCCACAAACAGGACCCTGGCGTAGGTTCCCAGGAAGTCCATATGCTGCAGGATGAAGTGGAGGGCCGAATTGATGGCGTTTACAGACGAACTGCAGTGGGTCCAGGGCGGAGCAGGTGAAGGACTTGAGGAGGGGCAGGACCAGATGCTCAAATGACTTTATGACTACAGGTGTCAGCGCCACAGGCCTGAAGTCATTAAGTCCAGTGATCCGGGGCTTCTTGGGGACAGGGACGATGATGGAAGACTTGAAGCAGACTGGGACATGGCATGACTCCAGGGAGGTCATGAGAAGAAGGAAACTAGCTGTTCAGCTAATTTTTGGTCATCAGTAGGGGACTTTGGGCTTGTAGTTGGTGATCTGCCGAAGAAAAGTCTCTGTTTCTATTCATCAGCAGCGCCAGTTCGTCCGTCTTGTTGCTGAGTGAGCAGACGGTGGAGAAGAAAATCCCAGGTAAGGGCGTATGTGCACCACGTCTCCGAAGGTGCACAAGAAATTTTAGTCCGTTATTATAACTGTACGACTTGTTTCTGGAGTTGCAGAGCACAGAGGTGTGTACGTGCAGGATTTGCACGGTAAGCAAGAAGAAAAGTGAACTCTAACCTTACAGTACAACAATAAATGAATAAGGCGTCACCTTGTGGCAATGTCAAGTAGTACAACAGTAATACACGTATAGTACTTACTGTTACATCATGTTACCATTAGCCCGGTTCCACTCAACAAAAGTGAACTGTACCGCCCTGTTTGAGGGGTCTGAAGGGGGTTGCACGAGGTACCAGCTCCCAGTGCGAGCTGGCTTGCTTTAGAACGCGGATTGGTTAAGATAGAAATGATTGGTCAAGAGAAAACAAGGGAGAATGCAGACAAAATAAATAAATAAATAAATAAATAAAAATGCACTATTGAGTGTTCATGGACGACCCTAATGCCCCATGGCACGTGCACAGTGAAGCTCGTGTGTCAGAGCAGCCCAGACTTGACCAATCGTCACGTACATGCAGATTATATAATTAATGTAACATTTAATTATCAATCATTATTTGATACATTTGCTATTAATTATTAATGTATCTAACTATTTCACATGTGACACATATAATAAACTATTAACTGCGTATTTATTTAATTAACTATGGCACAATTAATCTTCCATGCCATAATTTAATTTAAAGTTAAATAGGGGTAATAGGAATCAGGTTAAAGTTTGCAAAACAAATTAAAGTTTTCTTAAATGAAAACACAATGCTTGTAATTATTATGTGCACAATTTATCAAATTAAAAGCCATTTTCATCATAAACATGATGAAACATTTGAGCAGTGTGTTAGACATTTGTTATGGCCATGGGCTCTAGCACCAAGGTGACACTGAGTTGGTGCAGTTGCCCACCCACTGTATCCTATGGGACGGGTTCTGTGAACCAATGTACTCTGTGGATGGGACATGAATGATTAACTTTGTCCACAGGCAAACAAGACAAGAGGACAAAGAGCGTGTAGCAGCGGATCAGAGCAGAGCCGACCCTTGGATCCTCCGCTCCGCACTGTGAGGTACTCTTCAAAATACTATACTCATGAAATCAATTTATAAGACAACTGACAAAGGCTAGGTGCTCAATGTTGCATACGTTTTTCTAAAAATCATGTGTGCTAAAAAGTATCACTGGTCTTGCTGTCATTTGCGTTTATTTAATGACATAATATTCTTATATAAATTACAGTATTTAAATCAGTGGTCCTCACTATTTTGTAAAGGAGAAGTACATCGGTAAACCGAAGATAAGGAGCGAGACACAAAAACCGTGTTGTAGTGTATAAATCCCTCCCGCTTTTTGACCCCATTTAGATTTTTTGTTTTATTTTTATTTCATCGCTATCATTTCCTGATATGAAAATGTTTATTGGTCTTCCAAATGTGAGAGAGAGCGCGAGGGACACACATACACACACACTAACACACACACCGAAACCTTTGAAGAAATCATGCATGTTTGCCTGTATTGTGGTGGATTTTAGGTATAACAAATCGCTGGTTGGTCATTGCCCATTCTGGGTCGCATAATGTGGTTTTATTTAATTTTCAGTGCCCCTTCAGCCCCCCTAACCCCAAGCCCTTGCTGTACAGGTCTTGCACTCCTCACACGCAGTTTCCCTTCTTCCCTCTCCTCCAAAACTGTCAGACTGCAAGTTTTTCCCAGGACAGCTAAACCAATATACCTATATTTATTGTGTATGTACATTTATAACATTTTTTTTGTAAGTACGAGTTTGACTCAGCTGCGCACGCTTGCGGCACTTCCATGCGTCGGCTGCACTTGTGTCTCTTTCATTCATTCACTGTTTTGCCTCCTGTCTCCATAAATATGAGGCAGATTAATGTGAAATAAAGAACATTTTGTAGCTTGAGACCAGCAGAATACTGCTTAGTGGCCATTTCCAAAGAGGAGTGATGTAAATTTTGTACTAAAGTGGGGGGTAATGATTGTTATGTATCAGTGATCAAATTGTAGTGAGTATATACAATTCCAGCTGCACTTCTAGTGGGTATACAGCGTATACCTGCATATCACGTAGACTACACCACTGAGCAAAACGTCATCCACCACTCTTGTATTTCACGTACATTTCGTTTTTTGCTCTGAGTACCTTTCGTTTGCGCGTTCCGTTTTCCCCGGCTCGTCCCCTCATCTGTATCTTTGTCAGACTATCGTTGAGCTTCTGCATTTATTTCCTCAGCTGTCGTTCCCACACCTGTATTTCGTTATCTTTTGATGAGAAATCGATCCACTTTTTTCAGCTTGATGCCGTTATTTGGCTGGCACGCTAACAGGTGTGCCGCTGTTGTAACACTGTCGTAAACATTTGCGCTCAGTATGCAACATTAGCTGGCACGGAATAAAACAGAAATAAGATGGAAATGTGTGCCTATAAGTGTCATATGCGCCATATTTAGGAAGACGATTTATCATTTTATTTTGTAGATTATGAAACATTACACAATTACACAAAAGAGTACACAAGCTGCCAATTAAGGCTTGGAGAGCCGCACATGGCTCAATGAGTAACACTGATTTATATAATTGATGGGAGCATCCACATGACGCAAAACATGACTTAAATCCCTTTTGGATATTACACATAGGGTAATATTGGTCTGTGAGATTTTGATGTACATGTACATGTCTTTAATATATATCCATTCTATTTGATTCTGTTATAATTTCCTAATCTTTAAGTGTTGCATTCACACACCTTTAGGTGTTGCATTCACACACCTTAAAAATAACACGTATAACTGATCTCCCTCTCCCGGACAGCATGGAGCAGTTTGAAGGCTTGACCCCTGCCCAGACAGTGGAGAAGGTCAGTACACACTTGGGCTGCCCTCCCACCTCGGCACAGGTGGCTGAGTACCTGGACCAACAGGACTCTCTGAGATCGCTTCGAGGAGAGTTCCTCCTACCCAGAGTGTCCGAGTTGCCAACATGTAAGCCAAACCAACACTGGAGCGGAATAATTCATTATGAACCTGCAGTTTATGACACACATTACATTTGGTGCAGATATTATTCATTTGTCCGTTTTCACCTCCAACTAATACAAAAAACACTTTTTAATTGTCATAATTGTTATCATCACATCAGAATAATTTATATTAAACCATATATTCCTTTTACAGCATACAGTATGTGTGTGTTGCCTCAGAAGTGCCTAATGACACCAGAACTGATCTAAACAGTCCCACATATATTTTTCTGTAGTTTGCTGACTCATACCCCAAGCAATTGTGGTAAAATGGACATTGAATTGAAACAGTCAGAACAATTTATTTTTCTGAAAAGGTTATATCAAACACAAAAACAAAAATGTTTTGTGTACAATGCTAAGATATTGGATTGCTTAGAATGGCTAAATTGCATATTGAATGACTTAAGCCAAGTTCACAGTAAAAAAAATCCTGTTTAATTAGGGAATTAAAGTCATAAGACAACACACAGTCACATTGTGCAATAGTTCAAACAATCATTCGTGACTACAACCAAAGTTGAGCGAATATCAAGCTCTAGGCTATATCTGTTAGTGGAGGCTAGGGCTAGGAGGAGTTTGTGTGTTTATTGTTGGTGACAAAGATTGATCGTAAATGCACTGAGAGTCGCATCTCTGTGACCAAGATTCCAAAACAGACAGAATCACAACTTATCTTTAGCCGTAGAATGGTTCCAAGTTTCATCTTTGTCCCCGTCTCCCCCTGAGCTGTACGACCCACAATTTTGAGACACGACTGAAGATTTTCCCCACAATCAGAAATCTTTTGTCGCAGGCAGACAAAATCGCGTGGTGAACATCCGGCTTAAAACTTGTGATGTTAAACTAGTCGTCCTTAAACAATTTTTCTTGGTTCCTAGGGAACTGCCTCAGGTTGTCCAGTAGTATACACTTTCCATTAAAACCTAAATACATGTTTTTGGAAAGATTCACTGTATTTACTCTTATTATGTGGCTAATATTTGGCTATTGCTAATATACATTTGGACATCTCTGCTTAAAGGTCCCATATTCTGCTATTTTGCCCTTTACACAGTCTATTCTAAGGGCTTTGTTGATAAAATTTTGCGTTGTGCAATATCCATAACATAACAGTTTCCAAAAAACACCCATTTCTTGGACTGGCCCCCCTCCTTGCAAAAGCAAACGGCTCACTCTGAGATCTGACCCCTCCGAACAGAGAGCAGGCTGCCTCCCCCGCCCAACTCGTGCCGAAGCCTAGAGCAAAGATAGTGCGCATGCGCCGTGTGCTCCGGTAAACAGCGATACACAAACACGGGAATAAACCTTTTATCCGTCCTGACGGTGCGTCGTGCTGAGTCCTACGTCCTGGATCTGACCTGGAGTTTGACGTGCTCCAGTACCTCAACGACGGACGTTGCCGTTTGGTAAATAACAAGCTAACTCTTCGATCTGTCGTATCCATCGTGTAATTACTGTGTAGCATTAGCATTAGCTGTTTTTATTCTGCGGCTGCGCGCTTCCCGGAGGCGTGGCTTAAACACCGCGTCATCCTTGTGAAGCGCGTCATCCTTGTGAGGAGCCCCCGTCTGCTGCTCAGCCGAGGGGGATGGAAAAGACAGTTCTCTAGTGAAAACATGCGGGAATCAATCAAAAAACCACTTTGGGCACACATAGCACTGTAGGAAGGTTAAAACCTCTGAAAAGTCGATTTTGCATATTATGGGACCTTTAAACATTCTTTTATATTGAATGTGGTGCATGTTAACAGCTGACCTATCTGTCGCTGATGGCTGTGCGGACTGCATTTACCTTGTGGGCAACTCCTTAGGACTACAGCCCAGACTGGCCCAGCAGTACCTGAAGGAAGAGCTGGACAAATGGGCCAAAACGTATGACTTTTAAATCTGTTTATATTTCCAAAATAATATTGCAATGTTAATATAATGTTTTTCTATAGATGTCCAACTTGTAGTGTTTTATTTAATTTAAACATTTAAGAAATAAAGTGTTGATTGAAGTTGTCACAAAGTCAAAACCTAAACAGGCTGTATTACCTAAAACAAGGCCTCCATGCTTTTTTTCCAACATGGCTCACACTCATTGTTACAACAGAGGTACATCTTTGTGTTGAAAAGCTGACCGCCACGGATTTGATCAAACCACTAACTATACGTACACATTCCCTTCATTTTAATGTGATAGCAACACGTTTATTCTTTTGCCCCAGCATTAAGTTTTATTGCATTGTTTGATGTCAGGGGTGTGCACGGACACACAGACGGCTCTCGGCCCTGGGCTTGGGCGGAAAACAACATAGAGCAGATGATGGCTGATCTTGTGGGTAAGAAAGTGTGCGCTCATTCTGCTTATGTTTTTCTATCTTGTAACTAAAGTCAATAAATAAGTTCTGGATCGATTGGTTTAACTTTGCAGGCGCTAAAAGGGAAGAGGTGGCCCTGATGAACGGTTTAACAGTAAACCTGCACTTACTGCTGGTGAGTGACAGAATTCATTATAAGTTCATAGTTTGACTTGACCTCAGACCTTTATGTTCATTTCTGCAGCTTTCCTTTTACAAACCCACAGTATCTCGACACAAAATCCTCCTGGAGGCCAAAGCTTTTCCCTCTGATCATGTAAGTGATAAAAGAAGTAAAATAAATATCTGCCTGTGAGCCTGTGACGACATCAAATTTGCGATAAGAAAATATAAAGGTTACATTGAAGACCACTTTCTGTCACTGATACTGTAACCCTAACGTAGAATCTCACAAATGTTAAAGTTACGATTATAGTGAGAACAAATGATGACCTATGATCAAACAACAGTGAAATTTTTAATTTGCCTTCTGTCTCAAGTCTAGCTTTATGAAATCAAACTTTCTAAATGAAAAATTATAATATTATCACATAAATAGCCAAAATGACACATTTTTGCTGCCTAAGGTTCTATAGCTCTATTGTGTCCTGAATAGTCACAGTTATTGATTAACCAAACAATCTTGACGTCCCTAAATGTACAACAGTGAAAATGTTGTGTTAGCTATAAAGTTAAGTCTAAAAATATATTGTTTACCTTGCATTTATTGAATGATTAGTCTGTAAGTAAATACATATTGTGACAGGCCTATGTGTTGTAACTGAAGATAATTCTTGCCCCTGTCAGTACGCGGTGGAGTCTCAGATCCGTCTGCGAGGGCTGAACCCTGTGGAAAGCATGCTGCTGGTGTCCCCTAGGCCTGTATGTACATATCATCTGTCATATTCACTGCAAAATGGACTGTCTCCGAGTGTGTGAAATAAAGTGATCTTCATTTTCCTTTTTTGGTATTTCTACTCAAAACTACTCAAATAAATCGAGGGTAAAAAAGTATGTAAATATAAATAAATCAAATTGACTAAAAATTAAGATTTTATATTCTGAATTAAAGTTTTTTTTTCACACAAAGTATTACTCCTTTGCTGTGGTAACATGTAGTACTTGTGTCTTCAGGGGGAGGAGACGCTGCGGACCGAGGACATCCTGGACGTGATAGAGAAGGAGGGACAGTCCATCGCCGTGGTGATGTTCAGTGGTGTTCAGTACTACACCGGACAGCTCTTCGACATGGCTGCCATCACTGAGGCTGGACACAGGAAGGTACAGGACCACCACAATGCCTGTGCTCCTAATCCTCCGTACATTTTCTTCTCTTACACAAACTAACTTTATGTGCGCTTCTACTACATCTTCTTTGGCCTCCTCTATGACAAATGTATGGGGCTATCTGAAAGTCCCTGATGATTTTCTGCTGTTCAGGGCTGTTTCGTGGGCTTTGACTGTGCTCATGCTGCGGGGAACGCTGTGCTGCAGCTCCATGACTGGGACGTGGACTTCGCCTGCTGGTGCTCCTACAAGGTTTCAACTCATTGTGCCAAACCACAACTGACTGTGGAGGTGACAGTGGCTTAGTGGGTTTAGTTGTTTATTTATTGACCTTTATTTAACCGGGAAAGTCCCACTGAGATTAACAATCTCTTTTTTTAGGAGAGTCCTGGGCCCAGAAGGGAGGAGCCTATTGTACATGTTTTTAGTTAAGCAATACTCAGGAGGGTAGTGTATAAACCCACTTTTCCTACAAAACAATGTCTGGTGAAAAAATAAAATACAAGAAAAATAGTCTATCAAGTCAACATGTTGGAGAAATAGCTTGGTTTTAATGTAATTCAAAAGAAAATTTGGCCCGAGCGCCACAAGCTGGCGAGAGGCCTATTAGTCACGTCTTCAAAAGTGGGCACAAACTGCACATGAAATTGAGCGCGATGTGCTCGCCCGCTTTCAAACACTCACTAACGCATTCCCCAACTCATGCACGTCCTGTGCAAACCAATTAGTAGTGGGAAAATTAAACATTATTGTTGTAAACAAGCAAGTCCGTGCGAAAGTGCGCACTTTGTGCCGTTCGTCATCCCCACGTAAAGCATTTGTGTGCGCTTAGTCGCTCACTGATGTGTTCCAAGTGTCAGCCAGTGACTGGGGACCCACACACACTATGATGATCCAAAAATGTATAGTTTGTCATATGTAAAAAATGGGAAACATGCATACCAATTAGTAGTGCAAA
Organism: Rhinogobius similis; assembly: GCA_019453435.1. NCBI lineage: Eukaryota > Metazoa > Chordata > Actinopteri > Gobiiformes > Gobiidae > Rhinogobius > Rhinogobius similis. The sequence continues at coordinate 47,077,101 of CM033620.1, forward strand.
AATTGAAAATTGATTCTAGTTGTAAATAGGCGAAGTACACTAAACAAGCTCTTTACGTGGGTCGTCATCCTCTTGTAAAGCCTTTGTGTTTGAGTCGCTCACTAATGTGTTCCTCAACTCATGCATGTTTCGTGCATATAAAAATGTAATGCAAAAAATTAACATTATTATTGTATATAGGGCCAATAACAGAAAGCTTCTTCTTTCTTCGACCAACCCCCCAATTTTGCTCTCATTTGCACGTACCAAGTCTGCATTCGGTCAAATTTGAATCAGTTGTTAAACTCCTTGCCTGAAACCTAGGGTTATGGGACATTTTCACTTTTTTGTCTGGAAAAGCTGTTCTAAAGCTGTGCTAGTGCTGAAATAAATCAGACATGTGATTACTAGTGATGAAGGTTTATGAGATCAAAGAATGAGTTAAAAAGGGTTAAATACACATGTCCTTATTTCACAGATAGGAAATTAGGTACCCCAGCTTTAATATTTAAAATTTTAGAGCACATATAATTTGTTATACTTCTCTGTGTAGTATATAAATTCGGGAGCTGGAGGTTTGGCTGGAGCATTTATCCACGAGAAGCACAAAGACACCATCAGACCAGCGTGAGTCACCTAAGTCTGAGAAAACATTTCTTAAGATAATTATTCATATGTGTTCTTGTATTTTCTCTGCAGGCTAACTGGGTGGTGGGGTCATGACCTTAAAACACGCTTCCAAATGGATAATGGTAAAACTTCCCTCATTGAGTACAATTTGGCCCTTCTCTTAAAATAGACAGCCAACAAACGTAGTATGGCATCTGATGTTTCAGTCATGGATCTGCAGCCTGGAGTGAGTGGATTCAGACTGTCAAACCAACCCATTCTGCTGGTGTGCCCCCTGCAGGCCAGTTTAGAGGTACTGCAACTTATTCTGTAAATCTCTTAACATATAAAGCAAAAAGAGTAAAATTCACAGTTAGAAAACTGCAAGTATTTTAACTACTACTCTTTTCCCCGAGTGAAGGTGTTTCACAAAGCAGGCATGGCGGCCTTGAGGAGGAAGTCTCTGTTATTGACGGGTTATCTGGAGTACCTGATCCTACACTACTACAGCCAGGACCCCTCCCAGCCCCAGAGGCCTTATGTGCGCATCATCACGCCCTCAGACCCCCAGCAGAGGGGCTGTCAGCTCTCCCTTTGCTTCTCCTTGCCCATACGCCGAGTGTTCCAGGAGCTGGAGAAGAGGGGCGTCGCTGTAAGTACCACAGTGAAACGTGATGTCAGCCTTACGATGAAGACTTGAATTACAAATCTGACACGCAACACTTTATGAGACATTGTGTCAAATTTACATTTTTAAGCTTTTGACCATGCTGTTTTTAATGCCACGTTCTAGACACCTGGGAAGGCGGTTATCTCCCTCTTGAACACACTTCAGAGCATTCCAACTAAATTAACTCATGTAAATGATATGGCTAATGCTAAATCGTGGGGTAAAGAAAAGTTATCAGTAAACAGACATATTCAGCATACAAAATAAGAAATGGATTTCAGATTTAACCTGCCGTAGTTGATCTGGCATGAGAAGTGGGAGTTTGACCAGCTCCCAGTTCACCAGTTAAATTTGAGTTTAAGCATTTTTTCTAGTCGTAAATGGGAAAGATCCCAGTAACCAGTTGACAGGGATGTGCCATTAGTCCACGAATCACCACCAGACTCGTTCTGAGCTTTTCTGCTCCAACTAAATGACGTTCATTGCAACTGCGTGCCAGCATTAGCATGTCGAAAGCAAGCTAGGTTTGTTTCTTTCATCTGTGTAATTCCCTCTGCAGCCAGATTGAAGTCTAACACAATTCTTGACATAGGAAACACCTGGCTGATATGAATTAATGTTTATTTTTGTAGACCAGTTGTTTTTTTTAATTGTTCCTAAAACATGAGCTGCCAAGGCATAGGACCTCAAGAGCATGTCAAAACTCCAATATAAAAACAAACAAACAGAATATTTACTCCTTTAATTTTAGGGTATATAGAATAACAGTCAATAAGTGTAATCTTCTGAGTCCTGTCCTTGTGGTCTTCAGTGTGACATGCGGGAGCCCAGTGTGCTGCGGGTGGCTCCTGTTCCTCTGTACAACTCCTTCAGTGACGTGCACCGCTTCATCGAGACGCTGGGCGCCGCTCTGAGGGCCAGCAAATCTTCATGAACACATCATACTCAAGTATTATTTAAAAGGTCAAAAGCTATTTCAGCTTTGAACTGTGTTTCATTTATGGTCCCACATCTATGAACAAACATGTTCTAGTATTTTTAATGGATTTATTTAATAATTTTATTTCTTGCATCTGACGTTGCTGATGTTTGCTTCTAAGCCATTGGAATCAGGAAGTGACAAGCCAGAATCAATCCTTGTAAAATAACCTCTGATTTTATGTGACACTGTGTGCAATTGTACCAAATGATAATGTATCTTTAAACAACAAACAAAACTTGAATAAGATTTAGAATCACATCATTAGTGCTGTCCACTCATATGTGTGTATGCATTCATTTATAATGTATTCTGAGGCATATCATGTTTGCTCAGGGGAGTTGTACTGTTCACACTGTACAACATGACTGTGTACTGATTTACTTGCTATATCAAAAGTGTGTGTGTGTGTGTTTTAAAGGACTCTGATTATTGTAACTGTGAAGAGAATGTGGCAGAAAGTAGATTTAATTCTCTGGTAAAAGGTGGAAGCTTGTCATTTCTGTGTAAGCCCATCTGACAGCTGTGTTGAGGTGCGTCTCCGTGGAGTCTGGTGCAGTGTTTAAGCCTGTCAGTGCGGGCCCCGGGGCCAGTGTACCACTCCACAGGTACTGGCCCTCAGAGTGCGTGACTGTGTAAAGACTAATTACCTCTCCTAGTCCAGCTCCCAGCCTGTGTGTGCAGTGTGTGGGCTGATGTGACAGCGGCTCAGGTACAGCGCCTCCAGCTGCTGTCCATGAGAATAAAGACATAACCACAGAGACTGGACAGAAGATACAGAGGTACTGAAGGGACTGGGTAATACACACATTAGTAAGATGACTTACCTTGAATCAATGAGTGAATGGGTTTAATTGGTTGAGACAGACAAACAAACAGCAAACATGCTTCTGTGAGCATGTACATACATACATACATACATACATACATACATATATATATATATATATATATATATATATATATATATATATATATATATATATATATATATATATATATATATATATGTATAGATAGATCACGCGATCTCTCTGGGTGGAGTCTGCATGTCCCCCCCGTGTTACCGTGGGTTCTCTCTGGGTTCTCCGGCTTCCTCCCACCGTCCAAAGACATGACTGTGTAGGTTAATTGAGATCTCTAAATTGTCCCTAGTGAATGAATGTGAGAGTGAATGGTTGTCTGTCATTGTCTCTGTCTCTCTGTGTCAGCCCTGCGACGAGTTGGCCACTGTCCAGGGTGTACCTCGCCTAAGGCCCAAAGTCACTGGGATAGGCTCCAGTCACCCTTTGACCCCGGGAATCTGAGGGTAGAAAATGAATGAATGAATGTATAGATAGATAGATATACCTAATAATACTAATAACATTTAAATTTATATATATATATATATAAAATACATTTTACAATTACACATAGGCACGCAAGTTTACTAGAGAACAATTTGTGCAAGTAATTACGTAACAGAAAAAGATGCATTAAAATCACAAAACAGGTAAAGAGATAAATAATCATAGAAAAGACTTCAAAAGAGAAGAGTGCAGATAAAATCTTCCAGTAGTTTGCACAGCTAAACAGAACTGTTTTTCGTCTGGGTCAGAGTGGAGGCCTGTCTTACATCTTCAGAAGGAGCTCCAGTTTTTAGCTGCATAAAAGTGAAATGCTGATTCCCCATGTTTAGTCCTGACTCTAGACATCTGCAGGAGCGTCCTGAGGTCCTTAGAGTGCGAGATGGTTCACATGGCACTAACATGTCCTTTGGTGCTTGGCCATCAGTGTTGGATGTAACTAAGTTACTTTTACTTAGTTACTGTAATTAAATTACAATTTTAGTTCTTTAGTAGTGTAACACATTACTTTGAAAATACTTGTCTTTTACATTTCTGTTATTGGTGTTGTCTTTTGAGACAGTTTCAATTTATTTGTTGTTTTCCTCTGTTTATTTGTCATTAATAACATGTAAAAACACATAGATTAATTTATACAACATTATAAAGTAATCCCATAGTAATGTATCTTAGTTACTATCTTGAGGCAGTAACGAAGTAATGCAACTAATTACATTTTTTAAAAGTAATTAGTAATCTGTAACTCCTTACTTTTTCATAGTAATTTACCCAGCACACTAGCACACAAGCAGAGCTGCTTTATAGTCTGTTCTCTGAGCCACAGGAAGCCAGTGCTGAGACCTGAGCACAGGACTGGTGTGGTACTTCCTGGTTAGATAAAGCTGGGCTATCAATCAAACTGAGGTACAAGATTCAGTCATTCCAACAGTTCAAACGATCAGTGATAAGCATTTTTTTTTTTATTGACAGGTCTACAGCCAATCCTCTGTCAGATTTGGGGCAGAGTTCAGATTTTGGAGAACGACATTTGGTTTCTTTTGTGCTAAATTACAATTCTTAACAGTCTTTTCTTTGTTTTATTGTTTAAAATAAATATTGAAAGACATCATTATTATTATTATTAGATATATATGTCTGTCTATTTTTATCTATATTACACACAATGAAGAAAAAAACAATGTGACATTTTTCTTTCATATCGCCAGGCCTTATGTACAGGAACAATTTTCAAGGAAACAGCGTGTATTAGTACCTGTCCATGGTGAGCTTTTGGTGGAGCCACAGCATTCTAATCATTTCAACCGTTTGTTTTACACCTTTTCATCAAACCAAACCAACCCAAAGAACTAGAACGTCATCTTGCAGTGACAATATGACCAGCAGATGGCGCCAAACACCACAGATTGAACCATCTCAAAGCAGGATATGGTGAGGCTCAAAAGTCATTTTATATTTACATATACAAGGAACCAAACAAAGTATAGAGTTTCATTTTGCCTATTTGTTTGTGGTACATGTTTTACATTATTTACATGTATATATGTATAGTGGCACATTATATCAGTGGTGGTTATAACCCTTGACCATGAGGGCCTATAATTCCTAAAAAGACCTAACTCAACTTGAAACCTTTAGAGCACAAACAAATGCCTGGACTCTTTGTGAAGCTGACACTCTGTAGTTTTGGCCTTTGTCTGATTCATCTCAGAATGGTTGATTTGACAGGAAATAAGAGCGTTACAGCTTTCTTTTATACGTGACATGTCCAGCAGCTTGATAGTTTCCTTTTGTCAGATAGTGAATAAAAAGGACTAATTGAAAAAAAGTCAGAGGGGCCCAAGTATATCAAGTTAATTTCTACTTCACCTACAAAGCTGCCCCCAAATGTTCCTGAATGACTTAGTTAGATAGCTTTTTAAAGTAAAGCCGTGTAAGTCAAGCTCACCAACTCCTCTCACCCATACTCTCATCCCTGCTCGTGGCTCTGGGCGACAGCAAAAAAACAATAGACAATTTTTGAACGTATTTCCCGATGAGTGAAGCTTAACCGGGCTGACAGTGAGAACGCTGGGCGCGGCGCTGGATTTTTAGCTTGAGCTGCACCTTGGCACAGACTAACCCAAAGTGACAGAGGTCGCGGGGTCAGATTGTCAGACTCCGCACACCGCTATATTTGGCTTATGTTTATCCGTGCGACTGTCAGGGGGGGGGGCGAGAGGAGGTGGGAGGTGGGAGCGGGGCAGGCAGGAGTATCCCGAAGACACTGTCGAGAGGGATAGAGTTGCGTCTTCCTGTAACACAGCTGACCCCCTGGATGCGTTACCTTGTCATGTCACAACACGGATCAAAGCCCAGACGAGACCGAAATAGTCCGACCTTGGACTCGGGAGATGTGGCGGCGTGACAGCAGTACGCACATGCAGGAGACAGGTCGGAGCGAAATACCTCCAGGAAAAGAAATTAATAAAACACAAGTCCCATTTTCACCAGAGCAGTTGTTTGTCACGTCAGCGGGATGGGAATTAAGTTACAATTAAAGTGAGAAATAACGTTTTTACCATTATAGAGGCTTTGCGCTGACATTCTTTTATTTGAAAAATACTCCTCAAATTCCTGTTTTTCTTTGCTTTGTTTTTGGTGTTTTTATTCTTCTTTCGTTTCACTCAAACTTTAATTAACGGCAGAATGGAAACTGAAAGTAGTTTCTCCGTTGTTGCTCTGAATGTGCAGAGCTTAGCAGCTTGTTTGCTAGTGGCAGTTGGAGATTTAGGACACTTCGACTCACCCCAGAACATAAATTTCCTCAACAAACTGACTCTTATTTAAGGACAGAAAGGTAATGAGTTCAACTGTGTGATCTGAAGATTGTATTAATGATAAATGTGAGCTAAAATTCAGAACGCTTTGCTGTCATCTGCATAATCTGTAAACGATTACTTCCACCGTGAACAAGTAACAGTGAAAGTCATCAATATCTTTCCTTCACATTGTCACAGCTTTATGAAATGAAACTTTGTGAATGTAAAAAGTCATGGTAATCCAACAATCAGCCAAATAAAACAGCACTTTACTTTTAGGTGTTCTTTTTTTGGAGTGTATCTTGAATATAAATATACATTTTGCTTCATAAAGGTTAACCTTTTTTTTTAGTTATTAGAATTATGACATGAATAATCACTGTTGTCAATTAACTGAATCATTTTGACATCCCTCGTCAGCAGCAGCTTGAACATAAATTTGTTGGAGTTAGTGCAATAGTTAAATTTTATCCGTTGTCCTAAAGCAGGTAAAAACATTAAACATTCAATTATACAACAAGACACATAACTTGAGATTATTAGACATCAAACCTAGTAGACAATAGACACAACATGACAACAAATCTGAAACATTACAAAGGAAACAGACTATTAACAGTTCAAAGATCATCTATGGGTGCATGATTGGTTTGTTTTTAACCATTTTTTAAGAACAGTTTTCCAGGTTGAGAAGTTTCCGCAGTTCCTGGTGTGCTCTGGTGGTATATTCCAGGATTCTAGACTAAATCTAGTCCTGCGCCTCTGTACTTTTTTTTTTTTTTCATTTATATCTCTTTGTTGCCTTGGTATTTGTCCTAAAACATGTGTACAGTACAGTGTATGTATTATTCTGTGGAGGATGAATTTAAAGATGCTCTATTTAATTTCTTTGCTCTTAATGTTTTAGATTATGGCATTAAATGTATCTTATCTCCATAGAGGCTAGACAGGTGATGCTAGCAGGCCAGTTGACAGGTCAGATCTGTGCAGATGCAAGCACTCTCACACTAAGAATCCATGTTTTTAAGGTATCTTCTCAACAATAAAACACCTGTAATTTTATTAAATGCAAGCGAAATATTTATATTTATTTAGTGTCTTACTGTGGAAGATTCTTGGGTAACAATAATATCTCCATGGAGACAAGCAAATGGCAGATCCCCAAACAGAAAAGTTACACAATGCACCCTTAATGTCCTGTTTTATTGTCTACATTACAAGGATTTAAGAATATACCTATTAGGGCTGCACAATCAAATGCATCAGACGCACCCTCTCCGTTTTGCTGAGAACAGACACGGCAAGTGAATGTCTAAGTGTTTTATGTTACAGCTCTTACTTCAAAATCCTCATAACTTTTGTACGTACACATAAATGTAGGTGAATAAAATGTCTGAATTGTTTAAAATGCATTAATGTACTTTTATGGTTTGCAGGGTAATGGACAAAGCAACAACACTCCAAAGATCTCCCAAGACTGTACGTTTGTACCAAAGCTACTATATTTTAAAGAGTTGAGTACTTAATTATTTTCATTTATACCTGGTAAAGAAAAATATATGCAAATGAGGAAAAAATATTGCGAGGATATAGTTATTGCAATACTTGACACCCATATCGCAGATCGTACTCATTTTCAATATCGTGCAGCCAATGTTTTTTGCTGAAAAGTAAGTTTTTGTTGAAAACAGTCATGGGTATCAGACTAGACGGGCACTAGGTGGCGCTCTCAAACTCCCTCGCCCAAAGACAAATTCGCTAAAGTCAACTGTATTTTATAGAGCCATATTTCACTGGAATCAGCTCCAGCTCAGCACGAACCATCGACGTTAAACACAAACTGAAGAAGACATTAATATTACAATTAGTGCAGACAACCAGATGAACTAAGTAAGACTATTTCTCATTGTAATTTGCATTGAAATACATTTTTCTCTCTTTTATTATTTATGTTATGTAACCGTTAGTTGTATTATGAAATTATGATTTTGATAATTTGGTAATAGATTGTTTATTTGAATGATCTAATCTAATAATGGCAATTTTTAAGGAGGACCCCAGGAAGATTAGCGGCCATTAAATGGGCAGCTAATGTGGATCCTAATAAAACAATAATATCTATATATGAAAAGATTCAACATAAAAATCATTATTTGTTCTGGCAAAAGTCGACTATACTGAAATTGCAAAATGTAGCAATTTATTACCACATATTATTTTTTATTATATTATTGTTTTTCTTTTGTTTTTCTTTTGTTCTATTGCTGTTCTTTCAAGTTTCCACACTGGTAAGGGAAGATACAGCCACATTCTGTATCCGTTTACACAGACATTTCAGTAAAAGGTGCAAATCTGAACCTGAGCGTTTGTCGTTCCGCTGTGCTGCCAGCAGAGGGCAGTGAAGCACCATGTAATAGAGAGCACTGCTGCACACGCTCCTCACTGTGACCTCTGACCCCCGTCTCAGCACAGTCTGCTCTGAACGCTTAGTTATAACACTTGAGACAACAGTGTGTTTCTAGATCATTATAGTTATTCCATGAACAATAATCTTGAGAATAAAACTCTACAGCAGCCGACAGTAAATGGTTAGAATTTATTAGGACTATCTTTTTCCTTTTCTTTTTTAATTTAATCTAAAATAAATACAAAATATGTATTATGATAAATCGTAGCTACAACATTGTCAGATGAATCCCATACATGAAAAAATATGTCTACTTAAAATGTCATCAGGTGAATTATAAGTAAAAACAAAAAAAAACACATTTTCATTTCTCTCTGAACTTGTACACATTCCCAAGACATACGAGAAGTAAAAGCAGTAAATAAACATTTTCTGGCCGATATAAAAGCAACAGTTTTAGCCAACCTTCTGATCCGAAACACAGATTTTTGCCAAAACAAAACATGCAACAATAACAAATTTCCAACTGTACAAACCACAAAAATCCCATAAAAAGTAGTAAAATCTAATATAGAAAATCATGTAAAAATAGGGTTTTCTAATAATATGCCATATCAAGCCACTAAAAACAGTTGCATATAATTTTTTCAGTATTTAAAAACATTTAAAAAACAGCAAGCAAATTCAAATTCGCTTGTTCATGTATTTACATTTGTTTACATTAACAGATATTAACACGGATCACTTGTAAAACCATATTGTACAGCTTTTGTTTCTCAGTTCAAAGATGGCCGACATGTTTTCTCAGCACAGTAACAAAAAAAAAAAAAAAAAAGTGCGACTCTGCAGCTGCAAATTGCACTAAAATTCTCCAGTCTCATTCCGTGAATTATTAATGAGCTCCCAGCCAAAACTCGGGCAGCGTTTGAAATGTGCCACGTGCCCGGGTGAGAAGCCCAGAAAAGAAAAAAAAAAACTATAATTATTTCTCAGAATGAAGAATGAACAAAGTGGTGCGCGCGAGAAGGAGCAGAACGTACAGCTCGGACGGACGGAGGCTTTTATTTTCTGTAAATGTACGACGCGGGGTACACTTAGTCAGAATCCAGATCCACAATTCTAACAAATCTACCTCAAACTGTCATTTTATTTTAATGTTCTTGAGTGACACGTTTTCTTGTCGAATAATTGCTGCTGTCCCTCTCAGATGCAGCAGGAGCCTGTATCCTTGGACGCATTCTATGGCATTTCTGTCTTGTGTAGATGATGTTTGTTCCTCTTCCTCCAGAACGAATTACTCACAAGAACACATGACACTCAGGACAAACTTGTCTTTTACATTGACGCAAAAATGAAGACGCACTCATGGTTTTTACAAAGCGCTGGAGGTCGGTGCGGGCTTTCCATTTACCGTGGACATGACCAACAGAATTAGTAAAAGTGAAACTGTTTAGGTATCTGGACTTAAAATGAAGTCGTTTTACAGTGGATTTTTTTACTTTTAACTTCTTTTATTTGATTTGATTTGATTTGATTTATTTATTTTCACATAATAAAAAAAAACAGAAGTCCATATAAAACAAAACAACACAAAACGTGATGGAGTGTGGCAGAAACCTGAAAGGGCTTATCCTTAAAGCCACACACCTTTAATTGATTATTTTAACAAGCTCAAATTAAAAGCTGTCTGGTCAGATGATTTACAAATGAAAATGTGGTTTAATTAATAGGAACAGTGTACATTAATCAACATTTCTGTAAAAGTACCAGTTATCCAGAGAATCTATTTTTCGTCTCTAGTGCATAGGTGTCCAATTGTAAATGGTCACCCTAAAACACAATTAAAATGATATAAAACAGTGCTATTGTGTAAACAGTGCAATTAAAAGTAAAGACTATACATTGTAAAATAAGCACATTGAGATAATAAAACAAGACACACAAGACAGCAGAGACAGGAGACTCAGCTCACTCGTGATCACAGGTTTAATGTGTTATTAGCCGGTTCTGAACAGGTTTTCAGAGATTTGAAAAAAAAATCTGGAGCAAAGGCACTTTTCTAAAACATTACTTATAACATGTATTCGGTCTATACTTTCTCAACAGAATCGTTTTGTCAGAATAGCAGTTATTGTTCTGAATAATCGTGATTTTGTGGCCATAATTTTTGCGCTAAACGAGCAGCGCTAGTTTAGACGTTCAGTTTAGACAGGCGTGTATATCACAGTTTTTTTAAACTCTGCATTACAACCAAAACATTAGCACTAAAAAATGTGATTGACACTGACAGTCCAATACATTATGATTGGCGCACACAAGCATTAGAATTCACATCTTTGGAAAAAAAACAGCAGCCACACGAGCAAATAATGAAGCAGATTATCTCTGACCGTTTTATCAGTTTCTACTCAGTCCTCGTTGAACTTAAAATCAATAAAGGAAATATAAAACTATCCTCTTTGTGTAATTTTAAGTGTGACTATGACGGCAAAATCTTTTCTCTCAGTGTAATATAATTCATGGTTGTATTATCGTTTGATGGATAGCGGAAACTCTTGAATTATTAAAAAAAAAGAAAACCTGAAGAGAAAAAGAGAAAGGAAGACATTTTATCTGGCAGTGCAGTGTATTGAATTGTACGTTATTTTTTTTAAAAACAAGATAAGGTCCTCAAAGTTTAATAGCCCAGGGCCTCCAAGATCCTGAATCCGGCCCTGGCAGCGGTGTCATATCATCAACTTTAAATGATGAATAATTCAGGTTTGAGAGCTACATTTGAACATCGTAGCATTCTTGTCGAAAATACTGTGGTGGTGTCACGTCGAACAATTTGTAAAAAGCAAAAGCAGACATCTGAAATCAAAGAGTCCAACAAAACTCATTTTTTAAATGCCTGTGAAACGATCTCCTCTGACCAGACCAGACGTGCAAAAAGCCAGCTGGGCAGCTCTGCACCGAACACTTTTGACAACTTCCATTAGATTTCACATTTGAAGGAACCTCCAGGAGCAGTAGTCCTCATCTCCAGCTCCTTCTGGTGTTTCTGTCCAGTTTGCGTAGAAGATCGTGACCACAAGTTTGGTCTTTTTAATGCTGGACGACAGAGGAGAGGCCCGCAGTGTTTTTCCTTCTTAATCCCCGGCGTCTTGGGTAAAAGATCCGCGAGAGGGAGAGGGGGCTGTTTGTGGCGTGGCTGCCCCGGGGAGGAGCGCCGTGTCAGGCTGCATCTCTTCTGAGTTCAGCCTCTTTCCTCTGGAGGTCTGCATTCTCGCTCGCTACTGCTCCCCCTGCTGGGCAACGTTAGTAAATGAGGTAAAACGTTTCAATAAAGAAGTCGATTTTGTGTTTGCTTATTTTGGACATTTCTGCATGGATAAAATTAAGAATTAGCTAATAAATAAATATCTATAAATAAAATTAAATAGACGATATACAGAAAATGTACAGTTGGCTAGACAGCAGTGCAAATTAGGCAGTGCAAACATGAGGGTAGATTATGAAACGGGAAATATGGAACCTTTAAGAGAAAAAAAAAAACAGGCTACCAGTAGTTGACTGTCCCTTGAACATTTGGATTAATACCTGGACAATGGTAACCGCAATGAACCAAGTTTGACAAAGCTAAAGTATGAACGTAACAGTTATTTAATGTTTTGTGAAATAATATTAAATGCGCAATTTGAAACTTTTCAGGTACAGGTTCCACCACCTACTTCTCTCCATGGAGATGTTATTGCTTTACCTAGAATGGTCCAAGATACATGTTATATCCGTGGAGAGGTGAACATGCTCACAGTAGAATGCATGATTGTCTTGGGTTTTGGTTTGTTTTCTCAGCAAGAAAAGCACTCAAATGCCATTGTGTTAAACTTTCCAATCAGGCAATGACGTCTCCATAGAAATAAGTCGAACGCGAATTCAATCTCGAAAATATATTGTAGTTAAAGAGCTTCATAAAAAGTTGATTTTGCACTCTCTGGGCGTTTATTCTGAGCTTTTCTTCTTCCTCGTGGCCACAAACACACAGGAGTTAGAGCAGTGAAGTGTTTGCTCCAGAGAAGAAAGAGAGGCTGGTGAAGCAGTGGCCTCTGACTCCACTGTCCAATCCAGTCATCCTCAGACCCCCCTAATCCCCTGGTCCTCCCAGTTTGGACCGGACCGTACCTCCAGCAGCTCCCTTCACTCCAGCACACACAGAAGAAGGTGCCTCTGTGCAGGGCGATAACAGAGGACACTGTGTTACTCCTATTTAAAATTAAACTTTACTTGGTTTCACGTTGGTATTGTAGAAAATACATTTAATACATGGAATATGGCATTTTTAGCCTCAGGACCATTATATTTTTGCTAGATTTGAGTGTTTTAAGGTACCCTCTTCTTATTGGAAGCTTTAATGGACATAGCTAGTAGTTACTTGGGCCTTTGCAAAAACAATATTGTGCAAAGCCGTTCGTAGGTTCATGTACAATTCCAATAACAGACATTATTTTGGCCTTTATTGGCTCCTAAACATGCTCCTTAACATTTGCATTTGATATTCCAGAGTGTGAAACAAAGCGTGTGTGTAGAAAAACACAAAGGCTTATATTCAAGACATCGTACTTGCATTAGAGCTCCCCCTGCTGAGAGCAATCGGCATGTCCCATTAAAAATGTGACCGGCGCTATATACGATCCATATGCACTCAGAACAGGACGATTTAAGAAGCTGTAACTGTGTGGGAGACCTCTGGGTTCCATCAGTTACGTATCTATCTGCTGAAATGGAAACAGAGTGATTTCTAAGTGCTCAGCGGGAGAAGACCTTGTGCACCAAAAAGTCAATCTTTTTTATGATATGTGTCCTTTACAATGAAATTCTGAGCCCATTCAAGAAATAGTAATACTTCAATAAAGGTTGGAAAAAACTCACCCAAATTGCTGCGATTACCTCTCAGGTACCTGTTCTGCTTGTTAAAAAACTAATGAATGAACCCAAATGTACCACTCTGAACAAGAAAGTTAAAAGTTTTATTGAAAGATATGTTTGGATTATAAGTAAATAAAAGCTATCACTGGGAAATCAATGGTCCTAACTCAAATGAGCGCTTGAAGAAGCAGAAGATTTAATAAAAAAGATGCACTCAAAAGAAAAAAAGAAAAAAAAAACTAACAACCGGAATAGAACTGAGCAAAATGTCTTACAAACTTGAACTAAGGTGATGACTGATGCCGCATTCAGGTGGATGTCGCGCAGTTCGGAAGGACGATTTCTTGTTCACGAGATCAGGAGCTTTTGGTCTGACACTGAAAACACACTCTGTATCTGTTTGTGACGGAATATTTTGAGCAAAAACAATTTCAGAAGTTGCTTACAGCAGCTCAGTGTTCACTTGATACAAAATAATTGGCAATCTATCTCTTGGATTGTTAGTGCTGCTTGCAGAATTACCATTTCTCTGACTTGAACAAACGACTTCTGAACGTTGTGTTCATGTGCAACGTCCGCTCAGAAAGTCGAATTAACAATTTATCCGTTGAGCCACAGGTGAAAGCTAGGAATAAAAGAAACAGTAATAATAATCAAAAGTAAGGGGGAGACTAAAAGGAAGCTATTATCAAAATAACGAGGAATGCGACAATGCTAAGTCAGTAATAGCTGAAGAGCAGGCATTTAAACTCCAGACAAGAGCGACCAGGAATCAAACTCAACACGAATATATCTAAAATAATTTGAAATAAAATGATATTCCAGCCTTTTTGAAGGTCCTGGTTGCAGAGTGAAGAGACCTTAAAACAGAGGTTCTCAGCCAATGTCCAGTGTGCCACCGCAGATAAGCACGGGCCCGAACCCTTCTCTAAACAACGCTTTACCCCAATCCCAACTTCCATTAACCTGCACGACTCCAGTTAATTGAGAGCAGAGTGGCCTGAGATCTATCATTGTGTAGCGTGGCCAATTTCTCTCTCACCTCTTCACATCTGCTCCTGTCATGTTGGACTTCGCAGAAACGGTAATTATTGCGGAGATGATAAAAAAAACAGCACAGTGTATCGTAACACGGGTAGAACAAGACAATACCAGGGATGACTTGTCCAATCTTTGATAAGCCAGATCACGTTTAAGTATTAAAACAGAGAGGAATCTGAAGAAACTGTAAAGAATTAAGAACCCATGCTTTCGGAGATCATAGGTTCATTATGTTCTGATGGGCCCTCTTATCTCCGTGAAGGTTTGAGAGATATTCTAATCTGCGCCCCAATAGCCTTAAGCCGTGGTGCGAGCAAGGGGCTAACTTTTGTGCCCGCTAATCCCCCACCGCCAGCCTAGCAAGGGGAGGTCACGTTTGTCAAAAATGTGGCAACGGGAACGCGGAATTTCTCTGGCTTAATTTGGAATTAAAAATGCATGCGATTTGTGAACTTTAGATCTCCGGAGAGGGCGGTAAACAAGTGTGAAATGGAGTGTCTTTTGAAGGCGGAGGAGGGACGTGGTTGGAATGGAGGTGCAGATATTACGGGGTTTGCAGGAGAACGCTTGTTGACCTGAGTGGCCTCTTCAGTCAGATCACTCGCTGTGGATCCATTTGCGCTGGAACAACGCGGACTGGCCCTGAGGGAGAGTAGAATACTGTTGGATAGCAAAAACACTCTTTTAACATGAATTTGTTTTTTCCATTTTTAAACCATATTATACTGGGATTTGGAAGTCCAGACAGTAAGTTTACGTTCGTGAAAGTGATACAATTTTATGAAAGGTGCACTGAATGTAACGTGCTTGTTTCCACGGAGATTTGGGGAGTTATTGCTTTGTCTGAAAAGTTGCACAGTACAGAATTAAACGCTCAAAATGAGATTGAAAACATGCATTCTTACGCTGCGCTCCATTTGTCCTGAAAGGTCGGACTACGGACCTTAGAGAGACGTTTTTTCTGTGTTCCAGTGGTCAAGTCGGAAAAACAATGAGCAATGGATTACAGTTTATGTACAATAATGACTCAAAACAAGTAATACAAACGAGAAAAGTGCACAAATCAGCCAAAATGTGTGTCTAATTAAGGTCGACCCCTGACAGCGTTATTAAATTTACAGTTTATAAACCACCGTCTGAGCGTGACTGTTTGCTTTTGCTCACATTAGGTCTGTGTATACCTTGGTAACATTAGCATCACAGAGCATTTAAAACTGCAGAGGCTCACAGCAGCTCCACAGACCGTCTAACTTGGACAGACTTAGGGTTCTTAAATGTTGCCCGAATTTCTAAGAAGGAATTCCAAGTGTAGAGCTGTAGAATAAAGGCAAAGTTATATCATCTTCATGGAGACAAGCGGGTGACAGACCTCCACCAGGAAAGATGAATTAGTCTGCTTTCGAGTTGTTGAAATTATAAAATAAGTATAATGTACAAACTTACAAAACATACGTAGATGACATCATTCATATTTTTTTTGAAGCAGTTCCACCAGTTCTACTTGTAAATGTGCCTCTGGTGACAGTTTACAAAAAGACACACATCCAAAAGCTTTTTAAACATGCATGCTGGTTCCTGAGTTTGAATCAAAGTTAAAATCAAAAAGTAAAAAAAAAAAATTGTGAGCTCCTTATTTGCGTGGGTTTGATTCCTAGATGGCACGAGGCTTTTCTGTTTGGAGTTTGCATGTTCTCTCTGTGTCTGCATAGGTTTTCTTCAGGTACTGACCAAGAATCTTGATTTAAAGATCTTCAAATCATGCACCCACAAACAGCTTCTTTACCTGTGCCTAAATGAGTGACTTTAAGCACCGGTGTATTCATTGAAAGCTGTCTGGATCATTTGGCTTTAGTCCCTCCGTGGCCCCTCCCACACGAGGGTATGGCCTGGATGGGACCAGCAGACAGTTTGACCACAGGACCCCTCCCCATGACGGATGGCGTGCGGCCGGAAACCAGCACGTTTATCAGTTCACAGCCCCCCACTCACTCAGATTTTATCCTGCTCTATTGGATTTACTCATTTCCTTCTTGAAGACGAATGGGCAGAGATACTACGGCTGTGCTTTATTGTCCACAACCTCTGGGCAAATATTACGGATGAGACTTTCACGACTTTTAGCCCCGACAATAACTTTCATGTTTTTGGGTTCAGTTTAGACTCCGGTAATAAAGATAAGTCTCATTTCACCTGCTTTTACTCTTCTGTATTTGCATTTTGCATGGCAGGAGAACAACGCCAAAAATACCTCATATGTAAAGTGGTAGTTGGTAGTAAGGCTGCCTCTTGTCATTTTCTGTGCTTTAAAGTTGTGTGTAACGTTTGTGATGGACCACCTGCTTGTCTTCATAGAGATGTTAGAATGTTTCACAGTATTTATTTGTTTAATTGGATGGGGATAATGCACATTAATAAACATTTTTGTAGATGTGTCAGTATTAGTTATAGTTTTCAACTGTAGTCCCCAGGCAAGGTGAAAAATGCTAGCAATTAAATGGCATTAAACATTTAATTAAGGTAAGTGAAATTTAAAAGTTAGAAAATAAATAAGTTTAATGGTACAGATTCCAGTCTAAGGTCTTTTTGTAAATTAAGGTGAAACACTGCAGGTGAATAGGAAAAAAACTTTTTTTTTTAAAGATATCAATTTGAAACTTCTCCAGTAGTTTACTCACATAAATGTAAGAAAAAAAGTTTTTCATCATATCATGTTTTCACATGGAAATAAGGCATTTTATTTGAAAAAATGGCCATAAATACACATATTTGGGACATTTAAACCTGAAAAATGGACAGAACCAGGTTTAAATTTCTTGGATCATTTTGTACAAATATTTACAAAAACATTTAGGGAAGGGATTTGTATGTATAAGACTAAAATTGTCCCAAAAATTCAAATTTTGGCCTATTTATTTTACATTTAAACTTCAATAAATCAGTTTTAGAATGAGATATTCAAAAATCCTTCTTTACGTTTCGTCACAATCTTGTTCTAAGTCTAATATTGTACAGTTTGGTGTGTAGGAGCTACTTTGAGTGGTGATTCTTATGTCCCTTCGAGAGAAAAATACATTTTAAGAAAACAGCCTTTGAAGATACAATGTCCCATAGAAATCTATGGATGAAGTGGATTAAATGAAGAGCAGATTGGACAGGTTTGTTGTTTCCACATGAAAGCCGAAATGCTGAGAGAGCAAACTGACCAAAAAACCCCCCCAAAAAAACATGTGTTTAGCCTGTGTCTCACCTTAAGACCAAGGTGCATATCTCCTTTCACCTGTCACTGACTGCATTCACACTGGTTTTTATCCCAGGTTTGATTTGAGCCCAGGTTAGTTCAAAAGTTGACTTTTTTGTCCTAGTTTAGTCATGATGATCTAATCAACGTTTGGTTCTTTCTGGTTTCGTTTATTACCAATTTTCATGTAGTGTGTACGCAAGTGTGAACGCAACTAACCTAGTCCCGCTTTAATTTCAACGCCAGATCATTTCATTTGGCAAATAAGGCATTGTAAAGCAGCATGACGAAGAAACAAGTGAAATGTCAAATTACAGTAGTTTTTCATAAAAGGTTAAGTGCTGCAGACAGCCCTCTTTTCATGTACTAACCAGAACAGATCTGTGCTGCCAGTGTAGGTGTTGTACTCTGTGGATTAAAGCATGCACACGGGCATATGTTCACCCCCCCGTCCCTCCCTCACCCACAGCTCCCTCCCCTCTGCGCGCGGCTGTGAGGACAGACGGAGCACCTGTGTGTGTCAGGTAATTTCACACTCTCACAGGCGTGCAGTCATTCAGCCCGCCTCCAGCGACTCATTACCTGTCCCGGGCACCTCCAACACACTGCTGACACACGGGGGAATACACGCGGGGGCCCTCGAACACACCGCGGAGCCCTTCTGGGGCGTAGAGGGGGGTAAACAGACTGTGCAGGTGGAAGTATACAAAGAGGTGCGTGGAAACTGTTAGGCACAAAGCGGTTTAGAGTGCTACCTGGAGGGGTCTTAGTGAAAGGATCAGCTCTCGAGAGCGCACACATGCTTTCACTCACCTCCAACTGCAGAATTTACCGCATCAGTGCTTTTTGAAGAGGGGAAAACACACAATTCGAAACCTGTGAAAACTGTTATATCATTTTTTCTTTTGCTTAATTCAATTTTACTTTTCAAGCTCTACATACTTAACTCTTGAGGGTTTGTTTACAGCCAATAGTATAACTGCCACAACAGCCACACTACTGGTCCATGACAGTATACCGTGTGTCAGTGTTTTCCAACCAGGGGTACGGGGACATCTAATTATGAAACAGAAGGTGAAATTGTGAATCGTTTTTGAATAGAAATGTACGTGTAATCAATTTTACACCCTGAAGAACGTAATGGAGGATTGGATATCAACCCCTTTCATCTTCTTCCACATATCCAGGGTCGTGACGTGGAGCAGCAGTCTGAGCAGGGAGGCCCAGACGTCCCTCTCCTCACACATTTCCTTCAGCTGTTCTGGGGGGATCCAGAGGTGTTCCCAGGACAGCAGAGACATAGTCCCTCCAGCGTGGGTTTTCCCCAAGGCCTGCTTCCAGTGGGACATGCCCAAAAAATCTCATCAGTGAGGCATCCCGGAGACTCCAGAGCAGATGCCCGAGCTCAGCTGCCTCCCCTCCATGTGGAGGAGCAACGGCTCTACTCCGAGCTCCTCATTTTGACAGCTCATGTCTGCGATCTTATCCTTTCTGTCATTACCCAAAGCTCATGACCAGGTGAGAGTTGGAACATTGAACAAGATATACATCGAGAGCTTAGCTTTTAGACCCCAGTACAGTCAGTCTCTGCCTCCCCCACTTGAGGCATTGACTCTCTACGACCTGGAGAGGGAAAGCCACCTTTTTCTGGTTGAGAGCCATTCAGACTTCAGATGTGGAGGTGCTGAATTTTATCTCAACCTCTTCACACTTGGCTGCAAACAACAACATTTCATTGTCAACATCACAAACTAAATTACAATAGTGATAATTGACAGTACACTGCTATAGTACTATTTATTTGCCTGTAGTACCCGCATTTGGGGATGTTCAGAGTTTGGAAGAATGCTTAGAAAACAAACAAAAAAACTTGAGAACCACAGCCAGATGTTTAGGCTTCCCACATATTTTTCCAACTCTCTATCTGAGTTGTAATGAATGCAGTAACAGGGACAATTCGTTTTTTTCCAACATGAATCCATAAAATGCTTGAAATAAAAAAGAATAAAGATGCTATAAAAGAAAATATGTTTTATTAGTGGAAGTTTTAAAAATCCCATATGTATAATTATTAAAACCTTCTAGAATAGCTGGCAGATTGGCTTGCTCTGTCACAATCTATTTTCCAAAAACTGAATTTAACACAGGCAGACTTATGTAAACAAATGACTCACGTCTAACAGGCTCCATAACCACACCAGATTTCGCCCGCTCTGGCCCTATGTCCCGAGGAGAGCAGGGGCTATGACACCGCCCGGCTGCCCCCCTCGTCCTGCCAAACACATACCCTAGAACAGAGCTGTCACAGGGGGAGCGCCGCCCTGCCCTGCCAGGACGCATCTGGGTGACAGGGGCTGGGGAAGGTGCACAGGGAGAGGGGCCGTCACAGCTGATCAGGGGGGCTCTCAGGGACAAGTTGGGAGGTTGGGGCATGGGCTGGCTCCACATTTGAATACTTTGAACCAAAACAGTTTACAAGTTGCCAGCTCGTTTGGCCTGATTTCATGATAGGTGTGCAACCGCTTATATATTAAGGTCATAGTTTGCCTTATGGAAGTTCAAACCAGCTACAATCTGGTTGCTGGGACGGGCACAAAAATCTACTGCATGTTCAGAGACACAGACTCCTAAAGGACACATATATATTGTTTGTATTATGCTCTTGAGTACTTTTGCTTTGCCATCTCATGTTTTAAAACTTAAAATAATACCTCAGTTGCATAAGTCAGTGCTCGTTCATCTGGATCTGGTGTTAGCACGCCATCTGCTCGCAACACTGGGATTTACCTCTAAGCTAGCTATTTATGCAACATAGGCGGTGTTCTATTAAAATTATGCAGTTGTAAATAGCGTGATTTAATGGCAGAATGCTCAGAACAAGTTTGACGACGATATATGGACTTAAAACACTTCATGAGAATTTTTTTTTAAAAACTGAGACTCAAAGCAACATGACCTCGAAAACAAGATAAATGAAACGAGCGTGAATGAAGATAAATATAACTCCAGCTAAGTTTTAACACAGATAAAAGTTTAAAGAAGTTTTATTTACTATTTTTCCTTTACATGACATTCTCAAAATACACACCAAGATCCTCTGTCTTCCACTATATACATAAACCTTCAATCTTCCATGTCATGTATCCAACTGTCACACAAATCTGCAGATTGATAACAGCATTGCTGTAATAGATTCTATTTTTAACTTTACATGTGCTGAATCAGTTATTGACATATGACATAGCAAATAAAAAACGTGCGATACCTAATCTTTTGAGTTCTGGTCAGGACCTGTATCACGTGTCAGTATTGACTTTGTACATCACGTGAAGGTACACTATCACATGAAGGTACGCTATTGTTATGGGGCTTTGTCAATCGTCTTCATGGATTGTTATTGCCTGCTGATATTTTTTGGCAATAATTTATCTTTTTATGGGTGTTTTTATTGTTCAAAAATGCCTTGAAAACATGTGGCGTTTATTGCAAGTCTGGAGACATTAGAAAAGTTATATAGTACACTTTCAAATTCATGTTTTAAAAAATTGTTTTAATGTTTTATTTTAAAGGAACAAAACATAAAAAACAAATGCAGACTAAATTAACATTCCAGTAGTTGTCCAGACATGTGGTACAACTAAATACAAAAAAAATAAAATCATACAACATCAAATATAACATGAAAAAACACTAAATCCAGTATAACTCTACATTGGTCCTGTCCGGCCGTTGAAAATAACACAACAGTCTGACAATGTGCTCATCGGATCCAAAACCTATACTCATACAAAAACAAATCAATCATTAAAAACAACAAAAATAAACCGTCTGCTCTCAGCTTGCTGTCATGCACAACCCGCAGATCTTTTCTTGTGGACCGGCACAGATCAGGTCCCTGTAAGCTCACCCTCGGGACCCGCGCGGCGCAGCGAGGTGGAGGTGAGCCGGTCGATGCTCTTGGCACTTACAGTTAGCGTAGCATGGCACAGAGGCTAACGCGCTCACACATTTGTTACGACCGCTTCCCAGAACAGTGGCGGGTCTGCGGGCGGGACGTGGAGGAGTTCCTGGCACACTCGGATACAACAAGTCCCCCTCCGTAAGACGAGAGAATGTCAATGCTCCTGACACTGAACCGCTGCCCGCCGATCAATCGATACTGACACTACACCTCCACACGTCAAGAACCCCCCCCCCGCCTCCGCCTCCCGCTTATAGCCGGCTGTGGAAGTTTAGCATTACCGACGAGGCTCCTCCTACAACCCAGCCCTACCTCCTCGGCCCGCGTCGCACCGTGGCTGAGAAATCATTTTCAGATGTCTTTGGTGTGTTGTGCATGTTTCAATCCCCAGTCCATAAATCTGCACTTTGGTCTGAATAATAATAATAATGCATTAGTCTTATAACGTTTCCAAAGTTTCTACTACAAGTGCATGCATTCATTAACTCTTGCCTGGTGTGCCTTGAAAAAAATGTCCAATATAGTTAACTGAATCACAAATGCGGATGTAATGGACTAATTTACCTTTTTCGAAGAGTCCAGAGGAAGTTTTGCACCAAAAAAGAAAGCAAAACCATCATTATTACCAAATTTAAAGAACTAGACAGTGGCACAGACATTATTTGTCTCATAGACCATATTTTTTACTAAATTATCTGATTTGGTAATGTTTTTGTAGTAGTTGGCGTGCCCTGGTAGCTTTCAAACCCAAAAAGTGTGCCACAACTCAAACAAGGTTGAAAAACACTGCATTAACTCACCAAACTCAGTAATGATAAAATACTTATGTAGACTTAGCCTCTCCAAGCCCCTCCACTCACTCACATTTACACAATGTTTACACAATGACCATTTTGAAAAACTGAAAAAGGACCGTGCTGTCTTTATTTGAGAAATTGTACTATTATGATTCACTATATTATTGTATGATGTGTTTAGGGTTAGGGTTACACATCATATTCACAACATATACTGCAAAAATGAATTTCTAGCTGAGTTAAAATGTCTTGATTTTAGGATATTAATCTGAATTTCAGACGTTTTGACTATTTATTTAATGGAACTAGATTATTTTACTTGTTTCAATACATTATTTCTTACTTCAATCAAAATGATCTAAAATGTAAATCTATCCAGGCTTAAAATGGCTTGAGTGTATTAATTTTATCTGGATTTGAGTAGTTTTGACTCAATGAGATTTAACTGCTGATGTGATTCAGAATATTTCACTGATTTCTGACTGATCATTTGATAATTTTGCTGAAAATAAGAAAATACATTTGTTAGTGGGGTAAGTAAAATGATCTTAACCCAGTGACAGATAATTTGGATTGAAGTAATAAGTAATGTAGGGAAACAAGTCAGAAATGGTTTAAAACAAGTAAAATAATGTAGTTTCATCAAATAAATAATTTCCACTGATCTTAACAAGTCAAAACCTCTGAAATTCAGATGAATATCCTAAAATCAAGACATTTTAACTCAGCTAGGAATACATTTTTTGCAGTGTAAAAGTTTGGGAACCAAAGCACTAAGTCAAGATGACCTTTGACACGATAACAGTACATGTCAAAACTTAATTTCTAGATGAGCTAAAATGTCTTGATTTCGGGATATGTGAATTTCAGATGTTTTGACTTGTTAAGATTAGCTAAAACTATTTCATTGATGGAACTATTTGGCTTGTTTCAAACCATTTCTGACTTTTTTAATAAATACTGTCTCCTTACTTCAAGCCAAATTATCTGCCAATGGGTTAAGATAATTTTGTGTATCCCAATTGCAAATTCATTTTCTTATTCAATTATTCTTTTATTTTATTGCATTATCAGAAATTCCTTGAAAACAGCTAAATATTATGCATCACATAAGCAATTAAATTTCATCGAGTCCAGACTATTCATGTCAAGATAAAAATATTTTTAGCCAGACTAAAGTTATATTTTTTGTTGTTTATGCACTTTTTATTTTTTGGAGGCTAACGCTAAATAATATAGCTAAAACTGCTTGTTTTCTAGCCAATAGACCCTTCCAGTTTTTGTAAACAGAAGGCCTACATCCGCGACCCTGGGAACGGGAATAAGCGATAGAAAATGAATGAAAAAATGAATGAATGAAGGCCTACAGTCCAAAAGCTGCTACTGTTCTGTGCATTGGATCAAATGCATTTTCAATGAGACAGTTAGCGTTAGCCTCCAAACATGACAAACCAGGGATTTAACCACCGACAACCACTCGATCACACAAGAGTAACATCACAACCTCTTTAGAAAACACCACATGTAGCAAAAATCTGTTTATTTGACGTAGCAATTATCACCGGAATTATCACCAACGCTAATGACTGCGTAATCACCATTTCTAAATCCAACATTGTGCTGACAAATTTCACCAAAAATACAGAGGGCCATAACAGTTTACATTTTGGTTTTGTGTCACCGATCAACCCAAATCATTAAAGAGTGAACTTTAGAAACGGGAATATTGACGTTTATTGCTCATTGGCCAATTGTAACAGACATATTAACGACATCCATTTGGCTATGCATGTCTAAAAACGCCAAAATAATGCTTATAATTTGCTGCCTCATTAAAATGAATGGGATAGTACGATTGTCTCAGTACCAGGCTGTGTGCGCAAA
This sequence comes from Rhinogobius similis, assembly GCA_019453435.1. NCBI lineage: Eukaryota > Metazoa > Chordata > Actinopteri > Gobiiformes > Gobiidae > Rhinogobius > Rhinogobius similis. The sequence continues at coordinate 47,101,721 of CM033620.1, forward strand.
TATTCTAAAACGTCACTCAAGTCCATCTTATGTACTACTATAGATCGCTGATATTACCTCCCCGCATGCCAACCTCCCAGAGCTGACCATGAAACTTTAGTATTACCAATGAGTCCCCCCCCTGCCCCAATATTACCCCTCTCCCGCACCCCACACTCGCTTGATCCCCTGGTACGGCAGCGTGTTTACCATCACTACTTCCATTTCGATGGGTGATTATCCGCTCACATCAAAACCTTTAACGAAGCCCATTCCGCTGGCGTTATATATAGGCAAAGTATCACCCATTGCTCCCTTTTGCACTTTTTTTTTTAAACAGAATTGGAAATCAAGCCAAGATGATTAAAGTGTTTTCCGCTGCATGGGCGTCACAAAAGGGAAGCGATTCTCCAGCCTGCCCCCTTTGGTTCAGAGAGGTGGAGATGTTTTAGCTTTGGGGACGCGTCACACAGCGTTTAAGTCCACGCTGTTCTCCCCCCCACCCCCCCGCGAGCCCTTCCAAGGGGTGACAGATTTTACCCGCTCGAGAATACTGGCGACTGGCTTTGATAACGCAGCTCATCTCATCCGATCAGAACGTGTTTACTGTCTCTGCGGCCACAGAAATCACAGAGACGGGCTAAAACTGCGCTCTCTTAATGAAGGCTCCGGTAATCATGCGCCCCCCCGACTGGAAGGTCACGTGACGGGGCTGGATTTTTGAGGCGTTTGCTACAGTTTGGTTCATTATGAGGAGCAGGCACCGTGACGCCCTGTCAACACCGCCGAGCTCATTTGCTATGCATCTGGTTTGTGAGAACGTAGAGGGTCAGCCGTGTTGGAAAAAACACAATCAGAACGTGGGGGTGAATGACCAACTGCTCTGACTCTGGGATCCCCTTTACAAAAAATGTATCATTCTGATGAAGAAAAGGACTTGTTGAACGTTTAATTGTTTGTCCAGCTGGAAGTGAGACTGAAAATATACTTTTAGATTTTGAATTCGTGAGGTGGCCTTACTATGAATATGTATGTATGAATATGTATGAGCCATTGCATTTTTTTCATCAAGAAGTCATCATTAAAAGGAGCAGCCAGACATGTTTTCTTCATTTCCTTCCTTCCAATCTTTCTTTCATTGTAATTTAACCTTATTTTACTATTTTGGAGGTATTGGAAACCAGTGCAGAGAAGCAACACCAACACAAGAGTAGAATATGCCAACTCAAGTAAGTCTCTATCCACTCTGGGTATCAAACCTGGGACTTTCTCACTGTGAGGCAGAAGTGCTTACCAACCATTGCCCCTTCAAATCTGTACTAAACAGATTTCAATCAGTTTGTCAGTCCATCCGACACAACGCAAATAACCCCTTGTTCACCTTGGCGTATTGAGGTGATTGGCAGTTGTCCATCTTATTCCTGTTGAACTGAAAGTTTGCACAATAGCTCGTGTTGAAACACTGAAACCTGTAAAAACCATGGAAAAAAACGCAACAAAATCCATCTTTGCTACATGACGCGAGCCTCTTAACATTCTGAAAGACGCAATAAAGCTCCATCGAGAATGTTTGGTGCAGTTCGTATTGTTCTAGTGCCGTGTTTACCTTCAGCGTGCGGCGCTCTCCATTCCTGCATCTCCACCTGTCACCCTGCGATCATTTATAACCCGCGCCGGTGCCTTGGCCTCACAAACAACGCCAGAACTGTAAGACTTTCTGTTATATTTATACCAAAAAGAAATGTAAATATTTGATTTTAATGGCGGTACGTTGGACTGTTACCTTGGATGGATGGCCTGGCTTTGTTTACGCAGTTTTCGTGAGAATTGTGGTGTTTGCAGTGTCAGTGAAAACCTGAGGCGGACCAGCTGAACTCAACCGGTCTCAGATCAAGCTGCTGTTTAGATTGGGGAAGAGGTGTATTGTGTAAGCCACTTGTGATTTGTTTGCAGGATTGAAATGTCTTTTGTGCGCTGTTTCAAGTCAAAAGACAGAGTGGGCCAGTGGGTTAAGCTTTTGCCCATGCACAAAGTAACCTTTTCGGAGCCAATCCAGGTGCCTTGACGTACAGTTGTGGTCGAGTCTCTTCACTTTAGTGAGAAAAACTAAACAAAAAAAGCTGGTTGAGACAAGGAGGGCATGTGCCTTTTTTTCAATATGAAGACATTTGTGCTCGCTCTTTGGATTTAGCATGTATCCCTGAACTAGACGAGTGTTAGTTTAAAATGCATATGACAGGTTAGAACATGTAAGATGTTATTAAACATTTTGCCTATTTTCCCCCAATTTGTCAATTTTGTTGAAGTTTATACTTAAGTTACTTCCTGGTTGGACATGGACAGCAGATGTGGCATAGTTAGAGGTAATTCTGTGACTGTTACCTAGCAACCATACTGTAAACAAAGGCCAAATTCCATACAAATTACTCAATAGTTATGATTTGACCAATAATAATATTGGAAAACAACTTTATTTTGTCAAATGGTTGTTTAAACTGTTAGAAAATGTGTCAGTTGTGTGTAAATTGTCCCATGTAATTATGAGGGATTGTCGATTATTGATGACATCACAGCGGGATTCTGATTTAAAAAACTCTTCTTCCTGTCATTTTCAACTTTTATTTTTCAACTTTTCTTTACAAACAGCTACTTAACTGATGTAAAATTCTGTTAAGTAATGATTAGAAAAACATGATAACCTGTCATATGCACTTTAAGTCTCAATAAGTTGCGTACACTGTCGATTACACTGCTCTAGCCATGAAATATCTCAAAGGTAAATTCACAAATGTTTAACCTGATGATTTCTGTCAATGACTTAACTTAAAAATTCCTTGCATTACAACAAAAATCTGCATTTGAAAGATATGGTGTGATGTCATGTGAACACAACCTATAGGAAATGACTTATAGTTGGGTCTGTCAGACATTTAGTTAACCCTGCACAGTGTAAAGTAAGGTAAGGTAAACATAATGTACCTTTTCTGGTGGAAAGTCTACCATCTGCTTGTCGCCATGGAAATGTTATTGCTTTGCCTAGAATGTTACGCAGAATTGCAATAAACTTTAAGAACTGGAGTGAAAAACAGGACAAGCTTAAGCCGTCCTAAAACTTTGGTGTTGACTTTAGATAAAGTTTCGTAGCAGAAGTTTAAAATAAAGTTATCTAAGTATGTCCTATCTATCTATCTATCTATCTATCTATCTATCTATCTATCTATCTATCTATCTATCTATCTATCTATCTATCTATCTATCTATCTATCTATCTATCTATCTATCTATCTATCTATCTATCTATCTATCTATCTATCTGTGCAATGGTAATAATCATTATTTATAGCTGTATTCAGCAAACAGAACTTGTAAAATTGGGTCACCATATGTCTTATAACTTACATTTGGCCTATTTGCTAATTGTGGGGGCATGTATTTATATCTACTACTATCGTTAACAAAATGTAAACTTTTCAAACTGATAAGAGTTTTAAAATAATTACAAATCTCCTCTAAGCAAATACGATGTAAACTGGGACATATCTTGCACGTTATTACTTTTGCTTGATGTAGGATAAATATAGACGCCTAATTTGGATGAGGATTAGAGATTGTACTGATCATTAAAGAATTCAATGTGTTCTCGAAACTCTTAAATCTGTTCTCCATCTGACACCTTCTCAAAAGCGCTCCGTATTGTGCCGGATCACGCCCTCTGATACTGACTGGCAACATAATTCGGACGGCTTTCATAACTCGCTGACCATATGACGGCGTTGATGACTCCCGTTGTAACCTCGCGCGGTCCTCAAGATCTTTCTTAAAGGAGGCAATTTCCAATGATCTTCTGTGATCTGTCATCTGTCCCGACGCACATGCTTGGAAGGCGCACAGATGCCGCGTGTTGTCGCTAATCTCCCGCGAGTGGCTTGCATCTCCGTGGCACCCGTATCCAGCGTTCATTTGTGCTCTTCGAAAACTGCGAGGGGGATAAAGATAGCTTCTGAAGATTGCTTTTTATGTCTGTTGCGTCGGTCGTAGCGGCGCTGCAGATCCGGGTGTTTTTTTTTTCCTCGGTGAAGATTGAAGACGTGAAGGGACGGTTTTGGTGGAGACAAGTTTAGGCTTGGAGGATGGCAGCTTTTAAAGGCAATATCCGTTGATTGTTTGGCGCTAATGAGACAAACATGTTCTGTCAGAAGTGTCAGTCCACAGCACAGTGCTTTTTTTTTTCGGTGTTTGCGTGATGGCAACTAGTAATTTAACAAACACATTTTATCAAACACATAAAACAAAATGTAATACCTTCCCAAAGTTCAGTCGGATTTGCAATAGTGAAAGACGCAAATATCCTATAGTTAGAAGATTATTAAAGTTAGGCAACGTAACTTTGCTAGTGGAGGGTCTGCCACCTGCTTGTCTCCATGGGGATTTATTGATTTGCTTGGAAATATCAACACTATGGCATTTCACTTTTATATTTTTTGCTTTTATCCATTTACAGGTGTTTTTATTTCAATCTGACCTGTAACTCAGCCTGGTGGCTTCTTCAGCTTGTCTCTGTGAAGATAAACCAACAAAATTAGAGGCAAAGCAAGAACATCCTCATGGAGACAATCAGGTGGCAGAATCTCCAATAGAAAAGCAAGCAACATGGTAGACTTATAAATAAAATTATATCAAGGGAATGTCGTTCTTTATATTTTGCTTATCTTTAAAGCTAGAGCCTTAGAACCTGTCAAAAGCTGGATGCTCAGTGACCTTTCTACAGATCTTCATAGCCAGGACTACTTAGTTGTAGTTGAGTGTATGGTGCGTGGTTTTAATCCATGGCAAAAACCAAAGCCCTGAGACAAAAGTCACATTCACAAGAAAAAAGTCCACACCGTTCGGCAATATGGCGATAAATATCTAATTGTGAGGTCTAAGGTCAAACACGGACACTTTTTATCATCCGATCCTTCTACTGGTCAGTTTCTGTCATCCTCGGAGTGAGTGACCAATTGCAACCAACCAATTGCAGTGAAGTGTGTTTTGTCACCGCTTAATTATCCAACTGTACATTTCTGTATATAGTCTTAGTCTATCTTTGTCTATTCTATTCTATTTTATTCTTAATTTTTGCTTAATGCTTTTATGCTTAATCTTAAACCGATCCTGATTTTGATTCTGATTCTTAATTAAAGACTGTGTAATATGCTACAAAACATGAATCATGATTAAATCAAAATTGTGATCTGGCTCTAAAATAATTTTGAAATACATTGTCTGGCAGATCACCCACTACTAGCCACACATATTTTGAAATAGAACTTGGGAACTTCCTGCAGAACGGCAAAAAATGTTATCCACAATGCCGTCAAAGCTTTCACAAACTGAACAATGAACGTAAACATAACAGAACATAATACAATTTGTACAAGTTAATAATACAATTTGTTCAAGTACATAATACAATTTCAAAAAACCTGATATGGAACTGTAGAGATTTCCAAAAATCATCCATCAGTTTTCCATCCACATCCTATAAATACAGCATAAGCATATCTCTATTGTTAGCAGTTGTCATTGGTCTTCCATCCAAATGCATGCTCTCCCTGGACTGGCTCTAAACCTACATCTCTTTAGTGTTACAACCAGCCTTTTATGGATTTACAGTTTATTCTTCTCTCTCCAGCGCGCCACGAGTCCAGTCCGCATGTAAAAAGCACATCTCTGGGTGAGTTATGATCCCGGCTCTGGTCCAAGCAAATGTGGTCTTCCTGTTTATTTGCGAGCGCAGGTCAGTGGTGGACGCAAAGAAACACTCGTCCAGGGGTTAGCGCTGTTCTCCTCCCCGCCATTGAGTTTAACTGCCTATTGTTTTGAACCCAAAATGGACCTCTTAAGGCGTTGGATAGCCTTTCATAGCCCTCCTGAGAACTATAGAGCTTTGTATATGCCTATTGACAAAATATTTCTCTGTTATGGCATGTGTGTACTCTGAAACGAGTGTTAGCGGGAACAGCGTAGTCGTTTTGCAGAAGTGCTCCCCAGAAAGTTGCACGCGAGAGTGAGGAGTTTCATTTTTGGAGCAGTGATATGAGCCAGCCCTGACATCAGCGAATCTGGAGGAACTTGAAACTCCTGAGATTGTTTGGAAAGGAAAGAAATGGTTGGTAATAATCTATATCAAAAATAAACACTTAGGTAGGTAGACAAAGTAAGACCATTTTCTTGCAATACCTAAAATTACGTTAAGGGAAAAAACAAACTCCAATCTAAGTCCTTCTTAAAGATTTATGTATGTAGGGCCAAACATACACTATTTGCTTTGTGTGGTTTTGTGTGTTCAAAACTGGCAAATCCATTTCCCAACAAAGAAAAATGCTCTGTGACATTTTACTTCTGTCAAAATTCATACAAGTTCATATTGGATCAAATGCAAAATTGAACGCTTGGCCATTTGACCAACATTGTTTCCTCATCAATAACATCTCTGGAGTTGTATTTAGTTTCTTCACACTTGTTTCATCAATTCTTTTTAGTAAGTATCTCCCTCTGAGCCTCACAAAAACACTCAGTTTCAAATTTCATACATTTGTAAAGTCTTAAGTAGAGCTCCTGAGGTCTCCTGTGCGGGTTTTAAGGCCGTAAATCAACATCACCAGACTCACTATGAGAATTTCTGTACTCAACAATTACACAAATAAAACTCATTACAACTGTGGGCTTACATTAGCATGTCGGAGCAAGCTACCTTTTGTTAGTATACCCAGGTAATTCCCTCGGCTGCCAGTAGATGGCGTGCGATCACCAAAACTTAATGAGGGAGCGCCTCACAGTTATTTATCAATACTGAGATTATTTTAAGTTCTGAAACATTAGATGACAAAGCAGTGTTACTCAAGAGCATGTTTAAAGTAGAACTAAATGTCTTTGTGCGTCCGTGCGGTGATTGTAAATGTATTTTCGTGGTGTTTGAAGCCCCCTCCGTCGCCCCCTGCTGTGCGTGTGCGGAAAACCGACCTTGCAACATTTCTTGACACAGACCCGAAGACAACTTCCTTGAGAAACTTTGGCTCTCTTTTTTATATTTGGTGACATTAAATGTTTTTGTATGTGATTGTACTTCATTATTTCAATAAAAAGGGAGGGGGGAAAAAAGAAAAAAAATCAAAAAGCCGTCTTTTTACTGGTAGTGCATTTCACAAGAGACCTGTAGGGGGAGCTCTGTCGCCAAAATTGCTTTAAACCCCCAGTAATCATACAAAACAATGCTTGATATCAAAATAAAAAGCTAATTCCCATTGTTGCCAGCAAAGGAGCCAGACACTAATCCAATCAAACCCCATATTTTTCCACACAAAAAATAATATAATGAGTATCTTAAGTTCTGAAACCTCTGTGTGTGTTTGCTCAGTGAGATGTCTGTCGGGACATGGCAGCGAGAGAAGTGACTGGAGCAGGAGGAGGACACGGAGGAGGACACAAGCCGAAGTGTCCCCGGGGCCACGGTGAACTCTGACACCAACAGCTCCCCCTGCAGGCCTAAACCAGCCACCAGTCCGCGCGTGTGCTGCTCAAGGGCACGCGGGCAGGATCCACGCCAGGGTCAGGGGTGCGCTACATGTCCTAAAAGCAAACGCTAACCTACTTTCCCTCGCACACAGCCAGTCGGCGGCAGTTCCAGCGAGACCGGGGATGCTCCTGACGTTTTGGCTCGGAATTCAAAGTCGAAAGGCCACAGACATGAGGTGCTGTCCAAAGTTTGGGGGATTGGATTGGACACCGCTGTGGGGCAGTGTGGGTGGCTCCATGCAGCACTTGAACCAACATGGACACAAGCAGAGAAAGTAGCGGCAGCATAGTTTCACAGCAGTTGGTGGCACTGTCAGAGGAAAAAATAGAGAAAAAAGGCAATTCAAAGTGATAAAATACAGGCCAGACACTGCAGGTGAATTGGAAAAATATCAATTTGAAACTTCTTCTGTAGTTTGCACACATAAATGTAAAAAATTAGCTATTACATTTTTTTTTAATCATGTTATGTTTTCATGTATAAATAAGGCATTTTATGTGTAAAAACTGCCCATGTTGCTCACATTTTGGACATCTGAAAAATGGATATAGCATTTTTCAAGCAAGAGGATTTTCGATGTCTTATTTAAGTATTTGAGGAAGCTGAATCTTATTGAAAATTTGACTAATAATTCAAATGTCACCTCATTTTTTGGAGTTTGAATTAGAATTAGAAGATATCAACAAATCTTGTCCAACTTTGTTAAGTCCTAAGTATGTCCAAAGGTGCTACTTTAAGGGCTGGTCTTTATATCTCTGCAGGAGAAAAATGCATTTTGAGACAACAGCCTTTTGAATTTAGTGTCCCAAATAAATCTGGATAAGAAATAGTGAAACATATCTTCACAAGCAAATTGGGCAGTTTTGTATTTTCCAGGTGAAATTGTGAATGTTGAGAGAGAAAACTCACCAAGTATTGTCTCACCTTAGTTATTTACAATAAAGGACTTTTTTTTTACAATGATGGATTCAGTGTGCCAAAATGTAATAATTAAATACACAAAAATGAATTATGAATTTAAGGAAATAAATAGATAAGTAATTAAATGTCAAATTACATAATTAAAAGTTAAATGCATTATTTCAATCATTAAATGCTTAATAAATAAATAATATGTTAAATTTAAATTAATTCAATGTTCAATTAATATTTTAAAGAAACATTTAAAGAATCATAAAAATATATATTGAATTCATTCATGATTTCATGGTGTCGGTGCAATCACTTAAAATAATCTGTCAAACCCACTCGTCAAACTGAGAGGGCGGGACTTACACTGCTCTGGTGGAGTCTTCTCTACAGAGGGTCTGTTGACACTGCTGACCTAAATAAACTGTAGGGGTAAAAGAATATATGTAGAACTCATGCTGAGGGAAGGATCTGAAAGTACGCGACATGACATCCAATCAGTAGCAATAATTAGCTGTACCTTTGTCCAGAGTGTGCTTATGGTGGCAATATCCACAACAGCAGCAACAACCACCACGTGTAATAATAACCCATCGATGGTAAGTGGTTGTGGGAAACCTAATGTCTGGCATTAATGTGAACATCAACTTGTGCAGCTGCGTGTTCTTTCTTTTGTCGAATAACCCTGTCACCTGTTGTGTGATTAAACTCATGTGCGATCAAACCAGTTCAAACCAGTTCAATTGTTGTGGAACAGTGTAAATTGAATGCGTTTCATCCAAAATGTAACCACGTGCCGCAAGACGTGATCAACATCCATAGAAATATATAGAAACACAAGGGCAAAAAGGACCTAAAAAAAAAAAAAGTAAACACAAGAGTTAAGCTGCTGGGTGACCACTGGTAAAAACATCTATTACACTTATGTCTCAGAATATTTTTTTTAATAAATGCTTAGTTAAAAAAAAGTTTAGTATATAATGTAACCAATGTTGCTAAGGAAACATCACTTCTTTTGTGAGAATTGATTTTAGTGACATTCTTATCCCTCCTTTAGACTCTTGTTCTGTCCTGGTCTAAATCTTTGTGACTGACTGCTTTTGAAATCGTTTACAACTGGAAGAGTCAGCCGAGGTTAGCTCATGTACTTATCTGTACCATCTAAACCTATGTCATGTTCATGATAATGAATGTGAATATGTGAATGAATGAATATGAAATTAATTTCATATTTTGCCATGTTGCAGCCAACGTATCAAGGCTTTGGCCCTTATAATGGACGTAGAAGGCACAATGGTACACTGTATATTTTGATGCTTGGCCATACAATAAACACGGTATAGTATAGAGCTGAAATCCACCCCTCTGGCTTCTGGACTTGGACAAGAGCACATGTTCTGGTCAGAATGAGATCATACAATTAAAAAGAAGTAATAAGGCTAATTATTGTAATGACAAAAAGAGGCATAGTGAAGTTAGTTGTTTCGGCCTTCAATGTTTAATATATCATGGCTAAAGTGTCTTTGGGCAAGATGCACATTGTTTATGTGTCTGTCAATGTTCCTTGATGTGCAAGTGTCTCATAAAAGAAGACAAACACTGTGTGAATGACTATTTACAGTTGAGAGATTTGCTTTCTTATAAAAACAAAAACGGTACAAAAATAAAATACAATAAAATGAAAGAATGAAATTTAAAGTCTGCACCAAACTGACAAGCAGAAATGCACAACCATGGGTAGTGTGCCAGACACAAGCAAGTTTGTTCTTTTGATTACATCGACAGAAATAATACATTAGTGCATTTGATCTTGGTAGTACATGATTCCACACAGATCAAGGACACTGGCTGTGACACTGGCCTGTAGCAGCCGGCACTTCCACTCAGGATCATCTCCCGTCGGCTACAGTCCCCACTGCTCCATGTGTAAACGCTCTGAGAGTCTGATGAAGCGCAGAAACAACCGTCCCCCTTCACCTCCATCTCTCCACTGTGGATAATTCCCCAAAGTGTTATCAAAGTTAAAGACAGGCTTTAACTCCTTATATAAAAAAAAAAAAAAGATGGATGCTCCCAATTTTAAAACAAACGTTAAAACTCAAAATGGAAAAGTGCTTTAGGTTTTGGCCATGCAACTAAACAGGGCCGTCAACGGAAGTTGGATGGCCTGGGACAACAAGCCTCACATGGGCCCCCCTCTAATATTAATTAATAGGAAGAGGGTACCTGGGGCCGGGACAGTTGACCTCTTTGTCCCTCTTGTCTCTTTGTCCTGCTGCTTTGTCCTGCTACCTAATATACCAAAACATACAATATAACATTCATCCAGATAAATTACTTCATTACAAAATGTATTTCTAAATGTGGACAAAGCCTCTTGGATGTTGAAACAATAATAATTAAAAAAAAATTTAACTTAAAATGATATATTTAGGGACATACAACTCTTGGAATGGAAACAATAGATGGATACCTTTGAAATATACTTTTGGCAATATGTAAAAATCAAAAATAGATGGCCCAACTGTGTAATGATGAACCAACTGTGAAGGGCTGGGGTTAAATGACAATGAACATTAAGTGAGAAAAAAATGCTGTTAATTTGAAAATTGATATATTTATCATTTATTGCTTTAAATGGGATAAATCTGCCAAATGACATGCCATTCTAAGATGATTTGCTACACTTGTTTTGTTTTCCTGTCTGTGTCTGTGTCTGTGTCTTTGGGTTCTGATTTCAGTTTTAGAAAGTGATTAAAAAAAAATACATTAAGAGAAAAAAGTAAAGCAAACTGTAAAACTAAACTTAGTTTTCTTATTTTTAAACCACTCTGTAAACTGTCAGATTTGCATTGTAACATCTCTTCACGCAGCTGCCTTCTGAAATACACCAATTTCTGCCTGAAAAAAACCCTCTAAAGTATGTTTGTTTTATTCATGTAGCTTTTTCGCGGTGCTCTGTGGAAGTCAAGCAAAAAGAACGCACCGTACAGAGCAGCGGGAAGTAAACGCACCACGCCGCCCTCGGACGCCGGAATATATTTCATCAGAGGAAGTGTCAGTGAACGCTCCATGCCCTCAGATTGTCTCAACGCTGGTAAATATGTGTTTTTTTGTGTGCTGTGATTGAACATGCGTGTGAATAAATCTTGTTAAAAAGCAAATTCAGTCCCGGACTATATTGACACAGAGGAGAAAATGAGAAGAAAATGGTGCAAGTGAAGACCAATCATGAGTCCTGCTTAAGTCCTTGGCGTCTGAGTGCTACTTTACTATTGCCGTATTTTGACTGAAATCTTAATGCAATGGGGATTAAAGGGATTACAACATAATCTTAAATAATCCAAAGTGCCACGGACGGAGCGGAGCTGGTAATAGCGCCGTAAAAAGCCGTCCGAAGGTCTGACAACATTGTCAGTCACAGCAAGGATTAAATATTTGTTTGAAAAAAAGAGGCACACGGGGTAGGGCAAAAAAGTGTGGACAGGAGACGCACACAAGGAGGACAGTCCAGCCTGCTGGGACAAAGGAGACGCCAGTGAATGTACCTGTCACTATTATTACTGTAGCAACATTTTTTAGCTCAATAAATGACAGATGAACAATATGTTCTATATCACGCTTCAAAATATGTTATTGTTAAAGCAGATATTTGCTAAAGAAGACATATTGTGCATTTTTGGGTAATCCAGGGGTTTAAGAAGTACTCAAGTTTGTGTCTTAAGTAAAACTGCTGATACAGGGGCAAATATTGGTAAAAAAGGAAAAATATTATGCATTTTTCATATTGTTATTAGCCTATAAACCTGCTCTTGAGTACCTTAAATTTGCCATCTCATGTTTTGGAACAAAAAACAGTTTATTATTGATAAAATGACAGGATTTATCAGCCTGTGTGAAATGACACTTACTGAGTACATCCAGCCACTAGATGGCGCCTAGCGTTTAGACAATTTTGTGAAGTTAGCACAGTTAGCACCCAACAGACGACATGATGTGGCTAGCAGTAGCAGTTATCGTGTTTAGAGGCAGAAATGCTCAGAACAAGTCTGGCGATGATTTAAGAACTCAAAACAGCAGAAGATTCTCGGATAAGTGACGTATGAAATCTGAAAATACGTCCCGGATTGAGGGAGTTTAGCAGGAAGTGCTTTTGATGCTCAGAGATGAGAGGAAATTTTTAGGTACATTCCTCAAAACAGTGTTAATGCGACTGAATTCTACTTCAGGTATGTTTTTGATGACAGAACATTGTTAGAACATATGTGTCCTTAAAGTAAATATATTGAAGTACCAATTTAAAAATACCTTTACAGTAAAGAAGTAAAAGTATTTCACACAGAATTTTAGAACTATTAAAACTACAAATAAAAGAATATTGCTGATTTTTGGTCAAAGGAAGTGACTTGATAACATTAATTTATTTAGTCATTTATATTTTTGTCCAAACCCAGTCTTTAAATCTTTATGCAGAATGTGACCATGGCCATACCAGGCGGTCTCAAACCCAACAGAAAAGTACTTCTACCTACTCTCAAATGTAGTTAAGGAAAACGTATTAGCAGTAAAGTAACATTTACTTAAGTACAGTACTTTTGATTTTGTACTTTTTCCACCACTGTCAGAATCAAAAGAGCATGATTTCACATTTTGATTTTTTTATGTATCACAAACTTGGAATGGATTTAAAATCTTTGTGATGAAAACGTTTCTGCCTGATGTCTCATGTGTGAAACATGCCGATAAAATGTATGTAATGTAAGAGAGTGGTAAGAAGTTGTTAGGGAAGTTAGAAATGAGTTGAGGTTAATTGTTTTAAATTTCTCTTTTTAACTTTCAGTTTTTTCATTTTCGAACAAAACATAAAACACAGAGCATGACAGAGTGCAGGTAACAATGGCACAAGACATCAGAAAAGAAAAGAAAAACTCACGTCCAGCGTTTACGTCCCATTTAGTCCAAAGTCTGACAAATAAGTAAATTTTCAAATTGAATCGACGGATAATTCTTCCGTTTTCCAAATGTTATCATTTGCGTCCAGTCTTTGCTTATTGGTGAAGTTTGTGTCACTCATTATCGCTAAAAGTATGCTCCAGAGGTATCCATTAATTGTGTCCAAGACAGGAGTTTTGAGGCTCAAATAAACTGTCCAAACTATAAACTACCTCCCTCAGTCACGGTTACAAATAGAAGAATTTTAGTAGAAGTACCTCTAAGTTTACTTCATTTCCATTTTCACTTCTGCGCGTTTGTATATTTAACGAATTAAAAGACACCAAAAATCCTCATCTGATCTAAATGAGGCGCTTGTCGATGATAACCTGCTTTAATGATCCAGCGGCGTTCACATGTGTCGGGGCTAGACCTTGGAGGTGCTCTTAAGCATGCAGATGGCTGACGTTTATTGACGGTTAACTCAAAATCTAAACCATCATTGAACCAAATCGAAGGTAAATACATGCGAGGGAAATCTCACAAGGGCTAAACTCAGTTATTTATAAGGAATCAAGCCCGCACCAGCAGCGGCTCCGCTCTGTGCAAAGGCATCAATGACAAAACATTTCAACAGGTATTTAAAATGCAAGCTTTCGTTGGCAATATAGTTTTGATATTGAAAAGTTTGTAGATATTTGGCACCAATATAGAGTATTTCCTGCACTGCCCCTGTCTGTGTGTGATGTGCCATTGCCAGATGGTTCTCAGTGCATCGGGTTTGTCTTTTTTAATACTTATTTTCACAAAACGGAATAGTTCATTGACTTTACTATTTACTACTATAATATAACATAAACCTGTGGGCCTTGGTGTAGATTTTAAAATCAAAGGAGAAAGACAAATATTGAATTGAGAAAAATGTGTTGTCATCTTTTTATGTTGACCATCTCATCAGATTTCGTAAGCTAAGCAAAATGGGGCCTGGTTAGCGTTTGGATGGGAGACCTCTGGGTAAACCAGGTGCCACGGTAGAGTAGAGCCTTGATTTTCAACCAGTGTGCCGGGGAACACTAGTGCGCCTTCAGGTGTTGCCAAGTGTGCCTTGGAAAAATGTCCAATTTTGATTTACAAATGGGTTTAATTGGAAAAGTTACCATTTTTGAGTGTCCTGAACATACTTCTGCACCAAAAAGAAAGCAACAACAATCACCATCAGCGGCACGGACATTATTTGGCACATTATGTAACTTTTTTTTTTACTAGAAAGTCTGATTTGCTAATGTTTTAGTAGGTTGTGTGCCGTGGTATCTTTTCAACCAAAATGAGTGTGCCGTGACTTAAAAAAAGGTTGAAAAACACAGGAGTAGAGAGTGGTCTTTGTGTCCCTGGGCAAGACACTTCACCCACATTGCCCAGTATGTCTTCCCTGGGGCAATTGTGGCTATAGACGTAACTTACCACTACTGATTGTGGACCGATTTATTATTTTTATTCGTTTTTTCATGTAATATTACTTTACCTTTTTAAAATGTCTATGTTCACTTCACATACAACATTTATCAACTGGAACACGCTGACTATATGTGTATTTAAAGCTATGTTTGAATGTAGCTCATATCTGGACACTGGAATACCAAGGCATCTTATGTTGTATTTTTCTTGTTTTCTGCTTCCTTTCGGTTCATTTGGGGTCTTACATTTATTTCGGAAACTCTTTTGTTGAAAATCTGCTTTGGAGATGATGCGCTTGATTGCACGTGTCTTGTGAACTTGAGCAGCGTTGAAGATGTCCATGGTTTCTTCGGGGTCAAACATCACAGCGTGGTGATGTGTGTGCGTGATGGGACGAGTGGAGCTCCTCTGACCCCCGGCTCTGCTCCTGACCCTCCCCCCGCCCGCCTGACCACTGGCCCCAGTCCAGTTTGAATAAGCACAACACACGGCCTGAATCCTGATGCTCAGCCTTTTCAACTCTGCGTTTTACTTTTCAAAATGTAAGTTTTATTGAGCCTCAAGTTTGAAGCGTTTTTAATATTTATGGATTTGCGTCGAACTGTTTGTTTTTCTAAAAGTTTTTTTTTTTCTGACTTAAAACTGATTTAACATTGCTTCAATCAATAATTTAACATGGATTGGAGAAGATTTTCAGTCGCCACTTGTCAATAGATCAAACACCTTTTTCATTGTGTTCAGTAGAGTAAGACTTGCTTGGCATTTCGGTCTTTCAAGTGAATTTTTCAACGTATCCCAGTTTTTGCAGAGAAGAGGCGAGGCAGTTGACTGAGGATGTAAGAATTGTACAAAAAATGTGAAAAGCCAAGTTCTAATTCATCTTAAGAATGCAAGTAAAGCAACAAAGTATGTAAAAGCAATAACAGGAGAGACTTATACCTTATTCTTATGTGTCATTGTGATGAGTGCTGCCCCCTGCTGTTGTCTACCCACTCCTGCAGCCTCACTGCTCTGCCTCACACAGTCGGGCAGCCGGCACGGATATGGACACTTCATTAACGCTGTGGACTTACTGAAAGCCTCCAAAAAGAGAGAAAACCTTGCATTCATAACGGCGTTGAAAACAGTACAAGACGAATTAGAATAGACGGAGAGACACAAAGGTAATTCAAACTCCGATTTCAGTTTAAAAAGTTTGCACGTGTAAATAAGTAGTTTGGGCTGTTCATCCGAGACCGGCTTCATATCAAAACCTTACAAACTCGATTCAAGCTGGAGGCTCTTGCGCCAACTTCACATCACTTCTCTCACTTGGACAACAATGCGCAGCTCTGGGCCTTCTCTCGGCGGTCCTTGGTGGACTTGTTTGCGCCTCCTCAGATCGAGCCTCGTCACAGCCGTCCGCCCTGATGTACTGACAATCTCCTCATTAATCCGAGCGGCGCGTCCGGCTTTGAAGACATTTCCCTAACGGTGGTCCGAGCTCGGGCGTTGCATCGGCGGCGTTTTTTTCCTTTTTGCCCCGGGATGCTGTTAGCGCGGGCTGGCTGAGCGGGCGCCAGAGTGGAGCCACACCAGAGGAGCTGCTTAAAGAACGCTCTGAAGAGGAGAGTGACAGTTAAGAGGCAGGGTTCAGTGGGCTGTCAAAGGAGGAGAAGATGTGGATGGAGCGAGGGAACATGGGCCCTGAGCAGCGGAGGGAGAGAGAGACGGGGAGAGAGTGGGTGACAGCAGCCCGGCGAAAAACACTCTTGCAGGGAGGAGGGATGCGCCGCTTCATGGGAACCTCCGCTCTGATAAAGTCGACTGGATGGGTTGTCCCCGGGGCCGCCACACACGGACCCCCAAGGCCTCGGCAGTGTTCTGAGGGCCCCAGCGCTGTTTCTGATGCTGGCTGTGGATTTCAGGCTAGATCGTACACTCTTCACAGACAAGACGCTAATAAACAACCAGGGGATTGGACAGCGCCAACACGGGAGGCTCAGAGAGACGGAGTGGAGGATCATTTGTACAGACTAACGACCCCGATGAAACAAGGCACTTTTGAAACTTTACTGGAGGTTTGGTGTCTAATTGGGTCACTGATGGCATCAAATCCACTTCAAAATATCCTCTTGTGTCTTTTCTCAGTTAGTAAAAGTAAAACATGTATATTGGTAAAAACTGACTATAGATACAAGAAACTTCTGCTACACTTTCTGAATAGGTTTCATTCTAAAATGGTGGGCAAGGGCCTATGTAACTCTGTTTTTAGAAGAAGTATCCAACAACAAAATCCCGTTGAACCTTATGATTATGTGTTTGAGTTCAGCTCTACAAACTTGTCATATTAATCTTATGGCTTAAAGTCCTTTCAACGGACAATAATGACATCTGAAGACGGTGAACTTTGTGCCAGTTTTTGTTTCGTGTGGATTTCCCAGATATCAACCATAAACCAGCTCAACAAATCCACAATCTTCCAGTTCTTCCATACACTTGACCTCCAGCTCAGTTTTAAACTATAGGAGTTCTAGAATGTTGAAATGTCACATTGACAGGTTTTTCAACCTTATTTGAGTCCCAGCACACTTTTTTGATAGAAACGATTTGACGGCACACCATTGACTAAATCATGACCAAATCACAGCTGTGATGTCACTGTCTGGTTTTTTTTTTTTTTTTTTGGTAATGGTGATTGTTTTGCTGCTTTCTTTGGATCAGACGTTTGCTCTGAACATTTCAAAAATTAAAGTAATTATACTGGAAAATCCATGTGTGAATCTGTTTACACAAAATTTACATTTGTTCAAGGCACACCTGACAATATCTGACGACACACTAGTGTTCCCTGGCACACAGGATTAAAATCAGGCCAGATTTTTTGGAGGGCAATGGTCTCCTGGGTAAAGGCGCACAACACTCAGCCACTTTCACAGAATTTGGGGTCGCACAAAATATCCCCAACACTAAATCTGTTTCAATAATGATATAACAGCTGTATTCAACTTTGGTGGAACAATAACCTACAAAATAGTTACATTACTCTACAAAAATGCCAATCAAGTACTGAACCAGAATTAAACTACACTAGATATTCTGAACCCAGAGTAACTCAAACCAAGTCTAAACCAGGACTAAACCACATCTAAAGCAGAATTAAACAAGGACCAAACCTGGTCTAAACCGGTACTAACCCAGCGTTAAACCAGGAAACAAGAGAAAATAAACTTCTTATAATATATGGAGGCTGGGTTGGAGGCCGGAATATATTGTTTGGAGGGTCTAATCTGGCTCACGGGCCTTACATTTAATAGGTTTAATAGTTATTTTATAGTAGTTTAAAACAAATACTATAGTAATGCCATACAGTGTAAGTCGAAGCAAAAACATCTCCACTGGGAAATAGAATAGAATTTTTTCCCGATAACCGTGTACACATACATTTGAACTCACAAGTCAAGTGTTAAAAAAGACACATCTGTTGCACTGATATATTGTCTTCTCAACACTCCAGAAGCAAATCTCCCAGGGGTACCATAAAGTGTACCCTAACCTTGTCAGGATCTGAAAGGGTCATATGACAGAGGATCCCAACCATCATCTTATGCTTTCCTCAGATGTGTCACCTGTCGGGACGATTACCCCGCCGCAGCAGCCCACACCACCCGGCCGCTCAGCAGACAAACAGGCCGCCGTCAGCAGTGGTTAGCCGCGTGTCACACTCCGGGTCTGTCACGAAGCTGATGGGCCTCCAGCTTCAGGGAGACCCCTCACCATGTTTACCCTCCAAGAGCATACAATTGACAGGGATGCATGTTTTTACCTTGAGGAAACGGCTGGAGCTAGGTTATGTCTTATCAAAAGAAGAGCAATGATTTGTTGGGAGTAAAAGTTTTCAAGAGAGAGCTAGTTGTTGCTTTAACTAGAGCTTTAACTTATCTAACTCAGACAACAAGTTCTGAGTTTAATTTGTGGAGAGGCAAGCTTACTAAAAGTACGCCTGATTTAAAATAGACTAATTTAAGTGTAAATATAGAGGACACATATTATGCTCCCGTATAGTGACTTTTTGGAGCTTTTAACCATGTTCCGACATTGTTCCGTAATCAAACACATACTTGGAGTTGCATTTAGCTGCATTCACGCTATTTTGAGGAACACTGGTTAGAAAATCCTCTCCCCTCCAACCATCAAAAACACTTCCTGCTGACCTCCCTCGATCAATTATATTTTTTCCGAATATATACGCCACTCATCCAAGAATCTTCGGCTGTTTTAAGTCCTTAAATCATCGCCAGGCCAGTCTAAACAAAGTCACTCAACTGCTAGGCTCCATTAGCATTTCACGCAGTCCCTTAAACTGCAGAGAAACAAATGGTTATTTAGTCCATGACAAATCTTTTTTTTCCTTTAAGAGTAACTGTTTTAACATAACATCTAATTTATAAATTGAAGGTAATGTAATGTTTAAGGTAAAACCTTAAAATATAAAATAAATTCAGGTTTTTTGAAGAATAAACCATAAAACATATCTCAAGGGTGCAAGAAACACAAATCAGTTCAAAGTGAACTGTGAACTGCTGAACCGACATCGTGGATCGCAAAGTCAAAGTGCTTCAACTTCTTACAAATGTCTAAATTATGTTTTTATTAATGCAACAGAAAGCGTCTATAGTTTGCAGCCTGTAGCATTCTTTATAACTTTGATCTGTCCCGCAGAAGTGCAGGGGAAGCGCTGTGTGTGACGCTCAAACAGGGGCGGAGCAGGGAAATTAAGGGACTGTTAGGGAGCTCATAATAAACTATGTTGAGTTGCTAATAACGTTATATTTGAAATGCACTAGAATCCAGGAAATTATAGGATTATGATGAAAAGGAGGACCCTTTGTGAGTCATATAATATAAAATTAAACATTTAAAATTAACTATTGTAACAGTCATCACAAGGTTATAGCACAGACATCAAACCACTATATATTTTGACACATTTGAAGAGGGTTGAGAAGGGGGCACCACGGAGAATTTCTGCTTAGGGCACCCAAATGGCTAGCAGCGGCACTGGAGCAACCCAAACTTTTATTTAAAGGACAAATATTATTTACTATACGTTCAGAAAACCCAAATTATTTCCTGTCGCGCTGGTGTTTCCAATGCCTGGAATTGACTTTTGGCTCCATCTCCTGGCTGCAAAGGGAATTAAATAGGTGAGATACACAAACGCTAGCTTCTCCAACATGCAAATGCAGGCAGTTGTAATGATCCTGATGTGGCGGCAGAAATGCTCAGAACGAGTCTGGGAACGATTTATGGACGGCACAGAATGTCTTGGGCGCTCTGCATTTGACGTCACAAATCTGGGCAATTGGATTATGGAGTGTTTTTAGAGGCTCAGAGGGGAGAGACTTATTAAACAGATTCATCTAACAAGCATGAATTAAGCTAAATGCAACTTCAAAAAAGAGGAAAGTTTGCAAAATGTGTGTATGTTAACTAATAGTACCGTTACATTACATTGTCATTACTAAAGCAGGAGTTTACATACGGTGTCTGACTGTATTCCGAGAAGTAACATTTTCTACCATCTCGAACCTTTTTGGACGGGTATGACTGGGGTTGTGCTGTCTTCGGGTTTGGACGGTGTGTGCTACAGGAGCCTGGCGTGAGGAGTTGGCTGGTGCTGCTGCTGGAATGTGGACGGTGTGTGCGGAGGAAGCAGGTTGCGTTCCGAACAGGTGTCTGCTGTTTGTCTTGCGTGTTCCTCACTGTTCCACCACCTGTTCAGCCCCCTCCTCCAGCTCCATAAATCTGTGTAAAGAGCTCCCGGGCCGTGCCAGAATAGTCCGCCTTCAGGTACATGCATCGGTAAACAACATGCTTCCATATACCAGCAGGTGCGATACAACTCACCTGGGTACACAACAATGGCACACTTGCAGGAAAAGATATCCGCGTGAAATGCTGTGTTTTTGACTCCAGCTATGACAACCTTCGTCTTGCTATGTGAGTAAAAATAGGAAATGGAACCCTTCTGATCTCTTGTGGTCAGAGGTATATTTTTCTTTTATTATTTGTCAGCTGTTGTGATTCAAAGTACCAGTTAACAAGTTGGTTAAAGGCTAATTAATGAGCCACTTTTGTATGTGAACTGCTCAGTGCGTCCGATGCATACTGATGTTATTGTAGCATCATTTCTAATTCCAACTGTTGTGAATGAATGTCAAGGCTGTGTTCGGGTAAATAACCACCAGGGGGTACTCAAAATGAGTTAAAATTAATTCAAAAGAAATTATTTGTTTTGCTGCTTGTTTTAGTATCTTTAAAGCAGGCATGTCCAAACTTAGGCCTCAGACCAATTTTCCTGGCCCTTAGGCTTCCTGGTGAACTGGCCCACATTGTCCTGATAAGTACTATTTACAGCACATTTAATATTTTCTACAATTCCGACCTAAATAACTAACATTTTGGTGCAATACAGGCCTGATATCAAGGCACTGAGACTGAATGTAGATGTGGTGGCGCTTAAAACATCAGATAAATGCAGCTTTTTTTAACGTTTCGCGATTGATTTGTGGCCCTCCGCTTGGTCTATATTTCAATATGTGGCCCTCGATGGAAAAAGTCTGGACACCCCTGCTTTAAAGAGTCGAGCAGAAAACGGACAGATGCCTCTAAACCTGTCGAACTTACAGCATATTGAGCCTTAATGTCTTATTTGTCCAGGAAAAGTTCAAGGTCAAAATTGTTTCAAAGACTGTCAGTTTGACACTGTTTTTGAAATATAAACATTTCGACTGTCATGGACTGCCATCATTTTCACTCTGAAGGTCTGCAGAGCTAAAAATATATTGCCCCGAGTTACATTAGTCCATGTTTCTAAAGTAACCTTTTGATGAAAATGTATACTTTTCACTACACTGGTTTTCGGACCATATTTTTACGTTAACAAGTATCTTTGAAATAACAATCCACTCACTGAACATTTGGCTGCTGTTCGCACAGGGCTGTAAACATTTAATTTCATCTAACCATCAGGTTTGTGGTTTATTATCTGAAAATAGATGTGGATCCTTTAAAGAGACATTAACGTTTGTGGTGAAGCGTCTACATGGAGACGTTATTTATTTGGGCCAAGATGTTCCACTGTGGCATTTTTTATCCATCTTCATGAAAACAAGCAATTTATGCCACCAGGCCTAGTTACAGGTCAGATCTGTGCAGAGGCGACTCTGCTCACAGTAAGAATGCCTGTATTTCAAGGTATATTTGAGCAATTAAATAGGGCTATAATCCTTTAGTCGTTTGGTCGATTGATTGGTCTTTGTCGACCATGATTTTTATTAGGCGACCAATTTAGTTTATTATTAAAAGACCAAAAATAAAACCTTATATAAGAAAATAAATGAGTAGGTGTTTGAATTAAGCATTAAAAAATTGTCAATGGAACCTGCATTATATGTGTTGCTTTACTTAAAATAAAAAAAACAGAAGAACTGAAAATTGAGTTAAAGAAAAAAAGCTACTGCACTTGAAATTGGAAGAAAAAAGAAAAAAATGCTTGTTCCATTGACAAATCTTATTTTAAGATGGTAAAAATATGCTAAAATTTAGATAAATATTAGTTAACTCGGGCACTTAATTAGCACGTTATCACACATTGCACATATTAGAAAAAATGTGAAGATGTGAGTGAATTAGATGAAGATTTTGGAGAGAATCGTGAGTTTAATCAAACTTACAACATCTTACATAAAAATACACTGTCTATTAGTACATTTCTGCTTAAATAACATGCATTCAAGTGCTGTTGTGGCTTTTTGAGTGCAGTTTGGGTTGTAAACATGGACAGACTTCATAGTTTAGATATGTTTTTGCCATGCCCTCTTTTAGTCAACTAATCGGTCGATGGGGCAGGTTTTTAGTTGACCAAGAATTTCTGGTACCACTTTATAATAACTACATCTTATTATGCCTTAATAAAGCATTAACAAAGACTTAATTAATAATAAATATATAGTTTATTAAACGTGATTCAGGATTAGGAACTACTTAATAAAGGTTAAGGTTAGGGTTAGGGTTAGAAATTAGGGTTGGAATATTTGTTAAATAGTTACTAACAAACCCTAACCCTAAGTCTGAATCATTCTTAATAAACAATTTATTGATTATGAATTAAGTCTTTGTTCATGTTTTATTAAGGCATGAATAAGTGTAGTTATTATAAAGTGTTACCAAATTTCTTTAATCCTACAGCCCTACAATTAAAACACCAACACAAAAAGAAATGCAATGTTTAAGACTTAAACGCCATACTTTAGAACATTTCAAGTAATAATCAGGACTTAAAGCAGGTGTCAAACCCAAAGAGTAACGTAGTGCACCTTTTTATATCCATTTTCCAATCAGCTTTAAATTATAAAACAGATTTTACAATTAAAGACACTGTTTAAAAACTTTTGACTCTAATCACTGCTTTTTACTTTAGCAGTACTTTTATTTGAGTACGCACCTCTATGCTCGTCATACATTTAAAAGCACCGCTATAATCCTTTAAATTCACCAACAAACACCCTTCCTAACCAGCTTCCTTCACATCCACTTTGCTTTTTGTCGGATAGTGAAAATGCATTGAGTTCTGCTGAGTGGACTCGCCCGTCTGTCCGCGCTCTGACATGCTACGCAGTCTTGTTCCGGAGTTGAACCGCGTGCCGTATGTTTGTTTGAGTGATTGGTCCATGCTCCGCTTCCTCCTCACTGCTCTTCCTCGCTTTCAAACGCCGCTCCTCCCGCTCCAATGCCCATGTGTCCACGGCCCCTGCCCTAATCCAGCCCTGCTCTTCCTCTGTGTTAGCGTAATCCCTCTCATTTAGGCGTCTGCACTGCTTTGGAATTGTGGGAAAGGGGGAAAAAAAAAAAGTTTGTGACAGGCACTTTCAGCTGTTCGGACGGGGATCGCGGTTCAGCTGTTATTCTAATGTGGGTTGAATAATACATTGGGGGTGGCGACCATGGAGGGCACGGAGGGTGACACGGGGAAGATGAAGCATTGTCAGACATTGAGTGGCATCCGTGTACCTCTAATGAGACAAGAGGGCACTAACAAAGGACAGCCACGAGGTTAAGAGTTGACAAGATGTTGTAAATTTGGTTATTCTCTGAACGTAGGCTTAGATAAACTTGTGTAAATCTTGATATACAGTCGAACGTCTTTAATCTGAACGAGCTAAACTGATTCTTGAGTAAGTCTGAGGTTGATTACAGTCTCCCGTAACATCGCTCGTATAGATTCTCCACATTGCTATTGCAACCATAAGCTTCAGTATTACATGATCTGCCCACTATTGGTTCAATTTAAAAGGGACATTTTATGCTAATTTAACCATGTTGTAAAGTAGTTTGGACTTTACATCTTATTCAAAGTTGTGTCTTAATTGATTTGTGTAGGTTTGAGTAATCCTGTTTTGTCCTTATTTCACGACTCAACTGTTCGGAAAAGTTCTGTTTTCATCTTTCCCCTATCTCCGCCTGCTTCAGTGTATTAAGACTCCAAGCCATATATGTTGGGTTAAAAATGGTCAAGTAGCTACCGTTCAAAAATGAAGAAAAAAAAACACTTGCTGCTTATTGTAGTGAAATGTCAATGGCTTATCAGTTCTGCAGTTTTGAACAGGAAGTCAATGGACTTGTTTTTAGTTTTAAATCCATCCAAAATGAGAAATGAAAGGAAAGTAAAAAGTCCTAAAAACCAATTGGCAATGAAATCCTAAGACATAAAAAAGCAAAAAAAGCAAATTTAAAGCTTGACTATATAACATTTTCTGTTGGGAGTCCACCACCAGTCTCCATTATTACTTTGCCTGGAATGCTCCACAGTACGGCATTAAATGTAATCTCTCCATGGAGTCACAGATGATGCCTTCAGGCCATGTCACAGCTTTGTTCTGTGGAGAGGCAAGCACATGCACAGTCAAGAATTCATGATTTTCAATATACCTTTATTGGCCATGAAAGACCTATTTGAATGTATGCAAGCTAGACCAAATCGAATGCCGTATTGTGAAACATTGCAAGCACATATTAGTATTTACGATAGCAACTTGAAATGAACTACCACAGAACGACCTAATCTGTGTCCAAGAAGTTAAGAAAATAGTTAGTTTGTAAAGGATCTAACCTCTACTGTGTCAGCTCGCCAGGCTATGTTGTCTTATTCCCGCTCAAATTTCTTCTGTTTATTAGCCTCGGCAATTTCTGCTCAAGTGCATTTAAATCAGCTTGTTAAATTGAAAGTATTCACACAGATGTTCCAGTTTGCCCATGCACTTAATTGTGAGTGGAAACCAAAGAATGGCCCTAAAGAGTGAGCTGTACCTCTGCTCCTGTGTACAGAATGTGCAGCTCACAGAGGGTTTCAAAGGGCATCGCGTGTGCCTGCATGTGCCGCCCACAGCCGCACTTCCAGCCGCCTCAACACTTGTAATGGGGCTCGATTAGAGGCTGGACACAGACAGTAATGAGCCCTGGAACCCTGTCAAAAGTGAGGTCAAATCCAAAGACAAATAAATAGGAAATTGCTCCCTGTGAGCCTTCTCACTGTCACCCTTGGCTTGTTACCTTGTGCACTAAAAAGGTATTTATCCGCCTCCCTCCACGCCGTTTAAACAGTGTGCGCGCCGCAGGCTTTAATTGTGCTTTCGGTCTCAGGAGTTCACTTGGAGAAGTGCAGGTGCGACGTCCAAGAAAAATAATTGAACAAACAATTATAATGTGTGTTCCCACGCTGCTAGTTAGACACAGAGAGGCTACAGGCTTTTGTGCGGCTCTGCTTCTCTCCAGTCTCCAGACACGCCGCTGTGATCTGTGTGCACTCTGCTGGTAAAGTCCTGCCTCCGCCTTGGAAACTGTCTCTGCAAACATGTGCCATTCTTTCCGCGGGACACTTCCTGCTCCTCACCTCTCCGCTGTCCAAGCCTGCAGGAAGCCCCCACACCTCGGGACCTGGGCCGGCCGTATCAGCGCTGGAAACGACACCGCTATTGTTCGCAGATGTGCTTTGGACTCCCCTTGCAGAGATTATTTTTACAGGAGCTGATGGAAAACAGAGCAGAGCAAACATGACAGTATCGGGGCAGGAATGCGCCGTCAAAAGCTGAGAAAGTATCACTTACAGGAGAACGCACGGAAACTATGTGGTCCAGAGAAGAACCTGCAACACCTGTTTCCTCAACACTACCCAGAGCTCGACAGATACCAAGATTTTTATTATTGTTCAAAGAGTAAACCTAAGCCTACTTCAAACGTCAATGTGAACGTCTAGATTTCAGCATTACAACAGTGGGAACAATGCTTACTTCACATTCCCGCGTCTGATTGTCCAGAAAAACGACCCAGAAATTGTAATCTATTTATTATTAAATGGCAAAACTTGGAAACAAAATAAAAATGTCATTTTGTATTACCTTTGCCAAAAAACCCTCTAGTTTTTAAGTCCAATTCTTTAGCGCACGCCAATGATGCCAATGCCTTTCGTTTGTCTTGAGGAAATACACATAAACTGTATCTCAGCAAAGTTGGCTTATATTTTACAAAGTTTGTCAAAAAGCTGCTAACTGATAAGTCTCTGTATTCTCCGGAGACGCTCCCATTTGAAGAGATTGCCGATTTCCTATATTTCCCGAAAAACTGTGAAACCATCTCCAGGTTACACAAAACTCAATTTTGGAAGATAACCATTGAACGTACAAAGTTTGTTATAATAGCGTGTATGGTGTCCCAGGAGGACTTTGGGAAAACTACATTTGTCCTGCCTTCTCTGCTCCATCTCCTGTACCTCCTGTTGTCGTGGCTCCACTCTTCTCCCGTCGATGTTGGCAGTGCTTATGTAACAACAGATGGAAGCTCGAAATTAACACGTCTAGTTTCTCCCGTTATGTTCCTCTCTCCCATGTATTTTTAATGCAGTGCGCAGGATGCCTAAGTCCCCTCCCTCTCGCTGGAAGTGTGGCTGACCCGGTAGGCCAGCAGCACCTGTCAGGAGCGGGCCTGTCGTGGTTGCGTGCCTAATTAGCACACAAGGAATTTGGTGGCGTTAAGCGTGCGGTTTGGGTGGAAAGGGAGGGTTTGGTTGGCATGTTAGGTGCGTGAGGCGGCTGAGGACGTGTGCCTGGTGGTGGACCTGATACTACCGCTCTGTGTTTCTACTGATACCTTTCATCTGATGGCAGCAACGTTAGCTGGGGGTGTGAAGCTCAGTGGAGGCACTGCTCTGTCTGAAGCTCTTTCACGCAAGACTTAAGACTTGAATCTGAGATTTGTTTTAACACAATCTGATCATAAAGAGCTGACTTAGTTGGAACTATAACAGGTGAGCTGCTTTGTGACTTTTGTTTCAAATAGCATTAAAGTGTGCATTAAAGGTATTTATGATTTTTCTAATTTTTTCTTTATTTGGCGTATTAATACCTGATGTAAATGAAAATTATAATTTTACACCAATCAGGTAGCTGTTTGTAGAGAAAATGTAAATGTAACAAATTGATGACATCACATTAGAAATAAAGGTTTAAGCATAATTTACGAAAAAAAGTTATTTTTTTGACCCTTCAAACATGAATTCAACATAATAAAGGTGTTGGCATAACTGGGAAAAAGTTCATGAATAATATTGTCATAATTTTAAATGTTTTATCTTAATTGCATTTTTCAGTTTGTCATGCTCACCTATTTGTTGAACACTCGTATTTATCACAGGCTTTTATAGATGTCATCATACCATTCGGAATTTCAGCAGTGAAGAGTCAGTGGTGAGGAAAGAAATTTTCTTCTTTAAGAGCTCAAAACTCAACTAAAATATGAAAGAACTGCTACAGTCAAATAACAAGTATAAAAGTCTAAAACTCTGCTAAAGATTTAGTTTGTACCTGACATAAAAAATGAACAAGGGACCAAAGCTATGCTCACACTTATCACCTTTATTACTTTCCTGTCCTTAAATAAGAGTTGTTTGTTGGGGAAATGTATTTTTGTGGGGCAAGTTGGAGAGTCCTTTATCTCTTATCTGTTAACAGTCTTTTATTACCGTTAACAGCTAAGCTCTGCACAGTCAGAGTAATAACGGAGAAACTACTTTCAGTTTTCATTTTGCTAATATATGGTCAAAGTTGTCAAAACAACAGCTTCACAGAGAAAAACATTGGAATAGGAATTCATATTGTTATAAGCCTTTAAACATCTCAGGTTTTTAAACAAAAAAGTTTATTATGGCCTTAATAAAAGGATTTGTCTGCTGTATACAACGAGAGCATCCAGCCAGTAATTGGCGACTAGTGCTTACACAATGTACTTATGTTACCAGTTATCGTGTATAGACGGCAGAAATGCCCAGAAGGAGTCTAGCGATGATTTAAGGGCTTAAAATAGCCGAAGATTCTCTGATAAGTGATGTATGAAGTCTGAAAATTACATCCCAGGTAGATGGAATACAGTAGGAAGTGTGTTTGACGCTCGGAGGGGGGAGTATTTTTAAATGACTATTACTCAAAACACTGTGATTGTTACTCCAAGTATGTTTTTGATGACGGAACATTGTTAGAACATGATTAAAAGCTCAAAAAAGTCTCTGTAGCATAATATGTTTCCTTTAAGGGGCATTTTCAAATCAAAATGATGTCAGTGCATACCCTCTGTATGTTTGAATGTTACAGAATATACAGCAAAATTACTTCGATGATCTTATTCTGTCAATGTTTCAATGCACCTAAAACTGCCTGAGCAATATAAGCTGATCAATTATTATATATTCATTTAGATCAATATTCTTTTGTAATAGTTGGAAAAGGTTGAAGAAGTTGGTTTTCCATTGGCGCACATGGAGCATTATTTTAAACAAAAACGTTATTAAATTGTAATCAAGTGTCCCTCCATCTTGCTCTTGAAAACGCTTCATTTGCATGAAGTTACTTTTTGACAAAACAAAAAAGTTCTGTGAATAGATGATGATAAAGAATTTACTGTTGACATTTTGGTGTCAGCCTGACGTCCAGTTCCAACAATTGCCTTCGACTTTTGATTGGTCATTACCGCACCATCAAAGTGCGGACATCCGAGAACTGCGAGATGAGAAGGGCCTTTTGTGTCCACGATTGTCCTCTACATGATTTATTTATCCACAAGACACCATTTTTATGCTCGGATTGAAGGATTAAACAAGCGGCACGACCTCCGTTTTGACAAGAAGGAATCAAAAAGCTCACCCTTGCACTCGCGAACAAACGCAACTAATACAAGCGCGCGAATGTAAAAGAGGAGGGCGTGATGAATAAAACAATACAGACAAACTAAAGCTGGTTTTGTGTGTCTTCGCGTCTTTGTGCGGGGGGCTTTTATGTGATGGGCGCGGTGGCGGTAATACATCCATGTGGCCCTCGCGTTTAATAATTGAACAGACTCGGAGGCGGCACCTGCTACGAGAACCAAATCATCGTCGCAGCTTTGAACAAACTACTGTGACATTACGGCATCAAGACGTAAAAATACAGCAGAGAAAGGGAAGACAGGGAGGGAGGGAGGGAAGACGCGATGCATTCAAGGCCCCGGGGCTACGGAGTAATGAGCCTGTCTCCACCGAGGATCTGCACATTTGAGAAGTGCTTCTTGTCTTAATAAATCCTAAATGTGTAATTTACTCGTGAAAGGAGCAACAACAAAGCGTTTGACATTCCACTTATGCTGTGTTTCTTGTAGCAACCTGGGCCGGGGGACAGCGTCAGGTGTAGACAAATTGTGCCTCCCGTGATCATTTCATCCACACAAAGAATGTTGAAAGAAGTTGCTCGAATTGCTGTAACGGTTTTGAAATAACAGACGGAAACGATCGCAGCGTCCACCAGACTAAAGTTTGAAGTTCTCAGTTTGAATTCATATGAAAACAAGCTGTGGAGAAATGAAACAAGGTCATTTTATAACTGTTAACATGAAGCACTGAATAATAAACGGTGAAATAGTAAAAATAATTCGGCATGTGAAATGAAAGATCAGTCATACAGAAAATATTTATATAAGATTTGATAAACTTTGTCTTACACTTATCTGTATGCATTATAAAAACGCCTGCAAGATGTATATGTGTGGTGCACTGAGGATCTGACACATTCAAAAGTGAAACCAGTGAATGTGTATGGACTTTACTTTTTGAGGTCGCCGTCTGGAAGAGGGAAATGAAATCAAACTCAACTCCATGTATGTTTTTTTTTATTTAGAAACTACTTTATAATTACAACTTCGTCATTTTAAAAATGTTTGTCTATTCCTACTATGATCCCTGAAGTTAGGTGCACTATGTAACTATGTAACTGGTGGAGCATCTGCCATCTACTTATCTCTATGGAGCTGATATTGCTTTGCCAGGAATGTTCCACAGTACGGCATTCAACGTGTCCAGGATTCATTTGACTACTATATATACTATTTTTTGCTTTTGCTCTAAGATACTTTGAGAAACATGATTTCATATTTGGGTGACCTGTACCTTCACCTGGTTGTCTTCATAGATACATTTAATGCCATACTATGAACATTCCATGCATACCAATAATAGATACAAGCAAATGGCTCCACCAGAAAGGTTACATAGTTCACCTTTTAAAATATAGATCTTGGTCCAGTTTTTTCATCTTTATAAGGCAAGCCAAGAGTTGACTCCTCTGTATGTGTATGTGTAAGAGTGTGTGTTTATTACAATCATCAGTAAAATATAAATGAAAATGCCTCCATGAAAATGAAAACGCCTCCTCTTTGCTGTGTTTGGGGAAATGTCCCAGAGTCTGCATGGAGTCACAGGAGTCCAGTTGTGTGGCTGGAGGGGCACAAACACACAATGAATGGATCTGCATGAGCAGTATCACACTCTGCCGCAGGTCCATGTCTTCCTCCTGGGTTTGATAAATGAGATATATGATATAAAGAGGATTTTAATATACCATTAGTCCTAATGACCAACAGCTACTTTGTCCCCTGCAGTCGCTTCTTAGTTTAAGGCACCTGTTTGGCCACTAAACTGAGGCCCAAAACAAGGCCTTCTTAAGAAAAAAAAAAAAATCTTTTGTGCTGAAGTGATAACGGCTATAAGGAAGGGCAAGGTATTTTCAACCATTTAAACCATGTGACTATGTTTGTTGCAATGTAAGCCAGCTCCCGTGATCCACAAAGGCACCCTTGGCCTTTTGATCAGTGGAAAGGAGAGGTCTCACTGATACAGCCTAAAATAATAATTTCAATCATTTTCTATATTTCTGAGCATCTAAACATAACAAACCAAGTGAGAAAACAAAGCTGTGTCCTGGTCCCTCCTCTAGAGCAGCACAGATCCAGAGCAGCTAAAAACAGACGGCAGCTGGCCCTCGCACAGACACACGCACAGCGTACACAGCCTAACAAATGTATGGAATCAGCCCCAACTAAAAACTACAATTACAGGTGATATACAGATTGAAATCATAGGGGCTGCATTTGTGCAGAGGAAAATTGTCCTAATGAGTGGTTTGTGGATTTGCGGGTGGAAGGGAGGGAAGGTGTCTTTCTGCCACACGTGTGCACACACGCACATGTGTGCACGTACATGTGTGTGTGTGCAGGGGGAGGGGCACAGCTGCACCTGCTGCTGTGCCACGTACTGCCACAGTTAATGATATCGGATGATATCATTAGGCAAAGTGCTCATAAACAGATGTTGGAGGCTCTGCCTAAACACTGTCAGCTGAGTCAGTCTGCAGACGCCTGTGTGAAGGTATTATTTATATAGCCCTTTCCATTTGTTATGTTAATAACCCCTCTGTTAACTGGAGGTGCCACAGGAAGGACTCTGACACACGGCTAACATGCCAACATGGCGGGGGGCAAGGAGCTAAAAGTGTAGCACAGGGCTGAGGTGTGATGGGTCCACAAGTGCTCCTAAAACAGTTCGGCCTGTTTATTACATGAGGCAAACCTTTAGTGGTAATATTCCTGTATTCTTCACAGTAACACTAATATACTGTAAGTGTGCAATACTATTTATGCACAGACGTTGTCTGAGGTACAGCGTGTTTAGTCTCTCCAGAAAAAGCCAATTAGGTCAGAGAATATGCACACATCTTGCATGCTCTTTGGTCACCCACAATTTGGGCTAAGAAAGTAAAGGTCACACGTTAGTCAGATTGCACTGGACAAATTCTAAAAAGGCTCGGTGGTCACACCGAATGTGCTCCCTGCAACATAATTAGCCCTCAATTCCCTGTCGCACAGAGTACAGGCCCCACCCGTCGCCCAAAATTCCTCTCACCTCTTCTCGGTCTGTGGGCCCCTCCTCTGCTCGGCTCCATCACACATTGTTACTAGCCTAAACTTGCTGCAGATGCGGTCGGCTGATGCATAAATTAGTCATCAACATTAGCATTAGCCAGCGCGTGGCACCCGGTGCCAACTGCTCTCCGAACGGCCATAAAAGGTCATGTTTTGAAGACTGAATGCCACACAGGCACCTTGGCTCCCCGGAGGAGGGTTCCCCAGGTGCACGTGAAAGGTTAAAAATTACCTACCCGCCACGGCCCGTCGCCGTCGAGGAAATAATTAGGGGGTTTTAGGGAGCGGCAGAATGGCTGCTGTCAGATGACAGAGCGTTACCTAATGGTCGTATCTGGGGAAGAGTCAAACGGCCTGTCATTCTCCTGACAGGACAAATGAGCATAATGGAGGCAGGGAAATGTTCCCCTGTCTGCGGAGAGGGGCTAAGGGGGCTGAGGGGCAGGGGCCTGAGCCGAATTATACAAGCACGTTAACCTTTTACATAAATCTGTTAACACATGTTTGAGGGCTGTTTAAAGTCAGAGGCTGCACAACTCACTTTTCTTGAGTTTTCTACTGGGAAACTGGCTCAAGTTTAATCAAACATAACAAAGTTTACTGACAAAGTTAGAGTGCTACTATTTTCATAAATGTGTTGATGGTGTCTCCAGACATGTGCTTCCAAAGAGGAAAGGCAGTGTGCTCCATCGTGTTTGGTGGTGCTGGCGTGCTTGGCCTGTGTGTCAGTCTAAGCGATGGGATGACAAAAGCAGTTAAGTGAGAGCATCAAATATAAAGTCTGCCTGCGGCTCCACTGACAAAACACTGCATGTTTGTGATCTGCCTCACATCAGCCAGTCCATAAAGTCTGGTTATGAGTGAGTGTGTTTCCGAGAAGGACGTGGCGGACTGAGATCCATGAGGAAAGAGCAGCATAATTAGATCAAAAGTAAGTGATGGTGCTGCGGCACTCCAACAGCATCATCTGTTCCAATCTGGACCAATGTACATTTTAAAACATCTCACTGCTGCATTCCATATCAATTAAGTAAACAGGAAAAATACTAATGAGTGCTAGGACATGCTCTGATTGGCTAGAGAATGTGTCATCTTTCTGAAGCCCCGCCCCTTAAGTCATACACAAAGGTCGTCGTCAAGTGTTTCCCTTGAAGCGACGTAGTGCAATAAAACACAAACAACACAAAGCAAGACGGATTCAGCCATTAGTGAGTTACGCTTTCAAATGACACATTTTATCACACGCTCTCACCTGAGTATTGGATTACTGAAATAAAATATGAATAATTAATAGTGAGAAATAGGTTCCTGGCAGCACAAACGGCCGCAGTGTAATAATGAGCATTAGGTTTCTGCTGCTTGGCCTGGTGTTGTCCGCGCCGCTGTTTCTCGGGTGTCAACAGGGGACCAGTGCATCCTCCGTCTTGGACCGCTCTGCCTTGGCTGCATCCACAGACCCACCTTTCTCCAATCTGTTCACTTCCTCTGGTGGTTTTCTGACAAAAGGCTGCTAATAAATCTCTCATTGT
The DNA here is from genome assembly GCA_019453435.1 of Rhinogobius similis. Taxonomy (NCBI): domain Eukaryota; kingdom Metazoa; phylum Chordata; class Actinopteri; order Gobiiformes; family Gobiidae; genus Rhinogobius; species Rhinogobius similis. The sequence goes on from CM033620.1 coordinate 47,135,399, forward strand.
GCTGTCTTATTTATTTGTGCATGTATATTAGCGTAGACCCATTATTTTAAGGACTCGCATGAGTAACTGTTTAATTAAGGAGCAAAAGAGCATTTTAGTCCAAGGATTGTTACGCCACAAATGTATATGTTTTCTTATTTATATGTATATATAAATATATCTTTTTTTTTTTCTTTTTTTTTCAGAATTGACCACAGAAACAAAAAAGTTGCACTGTTAAGGAATTGATAAAGGATTATAGTAGTAAGCACCTATGGGTGCTAAACAGGCCTCCCACCCCTGTCATCTGTGTTCGGGCAGTGCCAGGCCAAAGCGCACAAGGGAAGGACTGAAGCCAGCAGCTCTCCTGCTCTGGCTCTGAGCTCCATCAGAGGTGAACGTCTGCCTTCATTTCACCTCGCCAGACAACCTGAGGCAATGTGCCACTGGAAAAACACCCTTATATCCATCTTTATTTAATGGAGCGAGAGAATAAGGAGGAGAGGAAGGAGAGCAGACAGACAGAGAGAGGAGGGAACAAACTTTGCTACATATGGAGTGCTTCTTACAACTAATCAGCAGACTGTTGGTGATTGGGGCCGCAGGCGCCAGGTTGGCAGGAGTGCGCGTTGCACAGTGCCCAGGTCTTTGCTGCAGGCTGCACAGGTTGGCCTCCGCTCTGCTGGGGAGCAGATGGCCAGCCAAAGCTTGTAGTCACACTTACCTTCCCCACTAAATCCCTAATCCCTCCGTGGACGCTCCTCCAAGGCAGGTTTTTGGAGGCACAAATAGGGGTTACAATCTGGACCGGTGCAGTGCTTGCCAAAACACTCACAACACAGAAATGCAAATCAACTTATTTGTGTTGTCCGCCAGCCAAGACGCCGCTTCTTTTGCGAGTAATTAAGATACCTTGAAAAATATTTGTAAAAGATCAATAATTTGAAATAGACAAATAACAATGGTGAAACAATGGGTGGAAAACAAAGAGCTTTGGACATGGCAGCACTTTTGTCGTCACTCTTTTGTTCACTTACACATCCCTTCGGCGCCTGACCTTCTGTGGCATTTGATTAAGTGTAATAAGTCGGCCATTACCAACACTGAATGGCACTGCGGCCCAACTGGAGGCAGTACACAGGCCCATTTGAATGTAGTCCCTTTAAAACGCGGCAGAGGAAGAAGACGCTGGTGTGGCTGTTAGGAGCGAGCTGGGCGGCACCGTGGCACCTCTCAGCTGTGCCACTTGGCGTTGCTGGCAGGATCTCGGCACACACACACGCAGACTCTGTTATTAGCCCGGTGTCAGCGCTCCAAATGGGCTGCAGATGTTAGCGCTCAGGTTTAAACACAGTGGCAGTTGAAGCAGCGGGGACGGACGCAAACAGAGGAGCTAAATGCACAAGATAAACATATTTATTACTGAAGGAGGTGCCGGTGCAGAGCTGTAGTACTATACACTTTGTACTAAAGAATGCAGTCATCGCTATAGAATCCAGCCACGTGAGGCTGGCAAGCCAGTTGGACTTTTGAGACCGCCCCAACACGTGGAGCAGTCAGCATTGACGACATTTTATGGGAATAAATGGAGCTAATCATTCATGTCCAAAGGGATAAAATGTTGTTTTGTTCTATTTATCATATTTTTAACATAATTTTTATTGTGCGTGAATTGTGTTCAAAGATATGGTAAAAAGCAATATCAAAATCTAAATTTATAAAAAAAAAGCTTGACTAAAACTAATTGATTAACAATAGAATTGTTGCTAACATAATTATCAGTAGACAATAAATTGTTTTAGTATTAATATTAATGGTTGTACAGTATGTATTGAGTGTGTGAGGCGTGGCCCCTGGGAGCAGTGGGGCGAATCTAAGGCCCTCCTCTGGCCCCGGCACATGTCGACCCCGCCTCCCTCAGATGGTCCCAGCAGCAGCAGCCTCCAAAGGTCAGCCCCACACACCGAGGGTTAAACTGGACCCTCCATGACAGGGCCCAGGCCACAGCACCCAGCGCTGTTACAATTAGGCAGCACGCTGGCCCCAGACTGGCCCCACGCTGGCCTTGTGCAGGTTGCTGATTGGCTGACGGTAGGCTGGGGGTGGGCTTCAGATGTTAAGTTAGGAAAGGAATCATATTTGTTCAATAGAGTCAATTAATTTGAAACATTTTGGAATAAAGGTCAGAATAATTGGGTTTCCATTTACAACCTTGAGTAAACATGACAAAAACCCAACATTAGTAAACCATGACTGAACTTGGGCTAACTTGGGACTGAACAAACTAAAACTAACACAATGTAAACTAAATCAATTGTATGGTTGTGGTCATCTAAAGAAATTCTTGATTGACAAAAGACATGCTCTTTGCATCTATTAAAACTAAGGGGGATGTGGTGTGATGCTGAAAAGCTCTCAAAATTATTAAGATATCTTGTAAAAACTATGTAAACAGAGAAGTATTAATTAACAGCAGCTTCTTAAGATAAAACTGTCCAGTCACTCCCAAAACTCTTTCAAAACTCACTTCATTTGTTCTCCTTTCCAGTGTGGTCCAATTCTTATTATCTACATAAAACAATAGTTGACTAGTGAAAACTTGGTCAACCAAAACAAAATCATTCAATTAACTCACTCAAGCCCTAATTAACTGGGGCCAAAACCTGATTTAATTTAGTTTTTAGTTTAGTCTTAACAGGACTAAACCAAGAGTACTTTAGCCAAAAGTCCACATGCCACTAATCCACCCATACCACATTTTCCAAACATTTTCCATGGTGTTTTTCTTAATATTTCTCAGTCATGCTCATAGCGGTGAAGTTGTCTGTTGAGTTTACTCCTTGCTCCTGTAGTTTATGCACGGCACGACCTTCACATGGATCCACTTATCCCTGTTAGCATTCGGACTGTGCAGCGGTGTGCCTGCCATTTCACCTGTCCGCGGCCCCACCGATTCACATGCCGCTTAGAACACCAAACTCTTCCACGTAATTGGCTCAAGTCGGCCCTAATTCTCTGTTCACGGCGAGGTCCACATTTCAAAGCGCACAGGATCAATTAATGGAGCCCTAATGCATCTCATTTTCATACAAGGCGAGACTTATAGGTTTGAAAATCAGATACTGAGCACCTCCGATACTGCACGCACAAGCCCCGGCCGAATTATGTCAAGGGGAATTCGATAGGAGCCGCAGCCTGGTCAAAGTTCCCCTCCCTCGGCCTGGACACGTGTGGACACTCCTGGTGCAGAGATGTTTGACTTTCTAAAGCGTTGGACTCTTTGAAGCAGAATATCGATGTTCAACCTGAAAAGTAATGAGAGGAATTTTAGTGAAGTTTCATTTTTAATCGTTTCAAAGTACCATTTAGAATCTCATCTTTTGGTGGGTTAGGGTTTTTCAGGTCTTGAAAAATTGACAAAATGTGTGGCTACTCTCCATAAGTTAAAAACATGCACAAACATTTGAATATATCAGCCAATCTCCATACAGATAAAAACTAACATAAACTTATTCAATGAACTGAATATGCAGGGCATCCTGACCTTAACCAAGCAAGAACCTGAAATTACACTTGCGCCTAATTTCATCTAATTAAAAATATTATTCTTAGATATTTTTCCATTAAAGTTGGGGTACCCCACTTCATTCTTGAAAATGAATACATTTAGTTTCCCCCAAAAGGTATTGTACAAGCTCAAAGTATACTGTGAAATCAGATTGGTTTATTTCCATACATAGAGATGACCGACTGTGACCAGACTGATACCAAACTGCATAGGTCATCTGTCATTTAGAACAAAATCAAACTTCTCTCACCTTATATTAACAGATTCGGCAGAAATCCGCAATGTTTTCCAGTCCCTGTGATAGTTTTGGCCTTTCTTTTTTCACTTGTAAGCAGCCATGTTTGTTTTGATATTCACCTTATTCTGGAAGTTTCCATGTTTCCATTCCATCCTTTTTCCTGTTGTATTATTTTACATGGGGCAGACGAGCTCAACAGCAGTTTGTAAAGCGCTTTGGGTGCCTGTTAGGTGGAAAAGCGCTCTATAAATAAAAATTCTTCTTCTTCTTCTTCAAATAAGTTCTAAACGGACTGCAAAACCATTTTCAGGCAAGGAAATCAGTGCACGTTCTACACATTTGACACAAATCAGCCTACTTTCTATATTATTTTAGCATTATATTTAGCTTTATTTATTTATATTTAGCGTATCCCTCGATTGCCACTTGCGGAAGTATCAATACGTTTGAAGTGCGGATCTGAAGCAAAAAGAGGCAAAAGTGGGCACGGCGGAATAAGGTGAATAGATGGACCATACGTGTCCCTGATTGGCTAATCCACCTGTCAATCACGCCCACATGAACTCGGAGAGATGAACAACTCTGACCCAGACTGATACCAAACTGCATAAGGTCCCGGGTCTGTACGGATGGATATAAACTCCTGCATTTGAACTTCACCGTCACGTCTCTTCTTTCAACTTTCGACTACTTCAATTTATTCCACGACAATCCCAACGTGGAGGTAAGAGAAAAAAACAGAGCCCTGATAAACCTTTGGAGTTCCGCCCTAGTTTTCGTTCTGTTCTAAAGTTGTGCATGCGCTGAAAAATTCATGCATGTGAATTTTAACAATGTGCCAAAGGGTGAGAACTACTAACTATATAGTACACTTTCTCCTTTCGTGGTTTGAAAATTGGGTAATGAAACTATAAATACTGAATGAATTTGACATTTGATTTACTTGACGATGATGAGGATGATACATAATATACAAAGGTTCCGATTTTTTTATGCATTTTACAAAAGCAAAATTGTCAAAATATCATAAACAAAATTGTAGTCCTGCAGACACACTGAGACACATTGATTCGGGCCTCCTGCAAGTAAACACATGCTTTAACTCAACACATTAGTATTAATAATCCTAACTATTCCGAATCATATTTTTCACCACATCTCCCTCCATCTCAGATGTGTTTTGACAGCCGATGTGTTCCGTGTACCTCAAAGCCCACAGACCCGTGACAAGCCTCCCCCTCCCTCCTGCGCCCAAGGTAGAACTAGGTAGTGTTTTCTCAACGGCAGCCGCCATCAAATATGAATGCGCTGCTAGTCTATACATCATGTTGGCTGACATGTTGTATTAAAATTTATGAACGACTTCATCAAAAAGCACTTTCTGCGACAGATCTGGCCCCGGCGCACGGCTGGTTGGAGGCTGATGGATGCCTGGATGTCCGTGCGGTAAGTGTGAAGTGAGTGAGGGCCCGCCACTAAAGACCTACTTAAATAACTTTGAACATTTATGAACAGATACCGGGGAAATGGGTTAAATAAAACAAAATGGTGATTCATAATTTAATGAGAGGGACTGTGTTCAGGTAAAGCATGTTGGAGCGACTTCAAAGCTTCATCTAATTTGTGTGTGTGTGTGTGTGTGTGTGTGAATTATAATTGTTGTCTGGTTAAGGTATAAAGGCTTTTAATGGTCCCTTCATAACCTGCAATCAAACACATTTATACATAGGCAACTTGGGTGAAGTGTTGTGCTTAAAAGTGACATAAAACAACTTTAATGAGCTTTTAACTCAAAATTAGAGTTGTGTTTTGATTGATTTTTGCATGTTTTTGTTAATCCTGTATTGTATTGTATTGCATCTGACGCTCAAGTTCTGTTGATGTTTCCGATCATGAGATGTTACTGTCTCATTTTCAAAAACCTCCTTGATGGCAGTCGAAAAGTCTCAACTGTCCAGGAAACCTTTCCTAGATTGGGACTCCAGACGAGACCTTTGAGGAGTGAGGAATTCCTCGTGCCGGTCCTCCTGGACGGGGTGCCTACTGACAGATGAAGGCTCCCCTCACTCTGGAGAGGAAACGTGACAGGGCTGATTTGTGGTAGTCTCTGAGCTCACTGTTAAAATGTTCAACTACAGTTGCTACCGCTGTAGTGTCCTGTTCCTGCAGGGCCTTCAGCAGCGCGTCAGCCGTGCCGTATTCCTCTGTCAGACGTTTGGCTGTTCTTTTCCCAATTTTTTCCAAGTCTGCCACCCGGAATTCTCGTTTTCCATCAACAACAAGATGCTCATCGATCTTGCACTGCAGCCTGAGAGCGATGGCACTGCGGTCAAGCAAGTCTTCTGATCGACGCAGTTTGAAGACTTTGTCGATCAGAGCACTTGTCAGGTAGTAAGCCTCATAACAGACCACGTTCTTCTTTGGACGTCCTTCCTGTGGGGCCAGGTCCACTAATCCGTCACCTTGGGAAGATGTATCCTGGAGGAGTGTTTCACCCGGGTCCACAGGGGGCTCCTCTTCTGGCTCGGTGGAGACGGTCTGAAGAACAGGACATGCCGGTTCTTCAGTTGGAGTCCCATTGAGTCTTTGTGGAGTCTCATCCTTTGCAGGTGGGCTAACATATCGTGGAACTTCCTTCGTTGTTGGCTCAGAGTAAAGAAAGTTCCCTCCAAAGACGTTGAGAAGTTTTGCAGCAGCGTTTCTCTGCGCCTCTTTGTAGGATATGCCTCCTGCCACCACTGTCTCCTGTGCTGCCGTGACTTCGGCAGAATAGACCCAAGGAAATGAGTCTGTGTCAAAATCCACAAGAGTGAATTTTGGGGGCGTATCTCCCAAGTATGTGGTCAGTCTGTGAAGGACCTCGACTGGGTCTTCACATGACTTGAGTTCTTGTGCTTCTTCCCAGAAACTTGGGTGATCCACCTTTTTCTCCTGATGTTCCTGGTTCACATCAGTGATACTGAGCCTTGAACTCATCATGTTTGGTGTAAGGAGTTCAAGTTGACTGTTTGTCTGGAGACCGTGTAAAATGTGACTTCTCTCTGCAAAGGATTTGTCCAAATGACAAGATGTGGAGAGTTCTACCTGCAGTGACCTGAGCGGTGACGTCACAGAACGGAATGGCCATGTCACAACATCATGCAGCGTTTGAACAGAACAATATCCTCACTATATTGATTAAGCAAGAAACTGAAACCTATGAATATATAACCTAGAACCTGTTTTAAAATGTTTGACGGCATTAATAAATAGATAAATAAAACTCCAGTATAATATATATATATATATAATATCATTTGCCAGTATAATACAAAAAAAAGTTTAGTAATAATTTGTTAAAGGTTTATTGTTGTCAGTTGTTTTATCGACTTATTCTTCAAAAAACTGCCTTATTTTAGGGGTTTGAATCTTGACAATACTTAGTTTTATAGTTTATATTTATTATCAGTGAACAAAATTCACAAAGTACAAACAATGAATAGTAGAAAATATAAACTAATACAAATAAGGCAATCATATTACAAGTGAAATATGTGTATCTGTGTATACGTGTATATGTGAAGAGCAGCAGAGATCACATCTCTTCCATTAAATGCCATTATGTAACCCCCCTTTGCCCTGTCGACCTGGGCCTGGATGTGGTGAGGATCAAACAAACAATAAAACTATAGGTGCCTGTGCACCCACATTTGTTTCCCTCTGGAGCCCTGCCTTCTTTGCTGGACTTAACACTATTATAACGGCTGCTAATCTCTAAACGGCTCATGTTTGAAATGACATTGCTCTGTGTTTTATTCAAATTAAAAGGTGACTTGAGTGAGCAGCTGCTTGGAGCTGATGCTGAAGAAGACTTTTGAGAAAATGTATACATTTACTGGTGATTTCTTTCATGTCAGTAAGTTGTGTATATTATTGTATATGATAGTTTTGTTTATTTATTTACTAGAATGTGTAAATTCATGTTAAGAGAGGGTTTGGAGCCAAAATGGAAAACTGAAGAAGTCGTTGCTAAAGCTGAAGTTACAGGATAATTAAACACAAAGACATCCATGTATTGTACACACTTAGATGTAATTATTAAACATGTACACTGCGCAGTATCTTTGTCTTCGTCTTCTTCTGCTTATCCGGGGCCGGGTCGCGGGGGCAGCAGTCTAAGCAGGGACTCCCAGACTTCCCTCACCCAGACACTTCCACCAGCTCCTCTGGGGGGATCCCGGGGGATGCACAGTATCTGTAAGATTTATAAAATTACACTTGTTGGTCATTTTATTAAACTGATTTTGGTCTGAAATATCTGGGCTGGGCATGGTTTTACATGTTTTGATAATAAATGGTACTTCAACAGTAACTATTTGATAGTGAAAATACAATAACATTTTAGCTAAATTTTGCAAGAAAAAATTATAACCTTGTTATATTGTTATCTACCGTTTATACATATATCTCAGTGGTGTGCGGTTAGGACAAACAAGGCAAGCCATGATTGACCAATAAAATCTAAAATCACCTTGTGTCAAAACTATGATTAAATTGTTCTGAGAAATATCCAAATAAGCCCGTTTCCTTCACTTTCACTGTCCGCTGGAGCGTGGCTGAATTCACTGCCTGCCAACTTGTAACAACTTGTCTCATACGTGACAAGTTGTTACATTTTAAATCTTCCAAGAACAGTTATTAAAAAGCAAGTAGAGACTAATTGACAAACACTGAAATTATCCACAGTATCTCTGTGTGTTTTTGTCATACGCACCGGCGTAATTTATGGGGGTTAAAGAGGTGTTATAACCCCGCCAATATTTAGATCTAGACCCCCCCAAAAGTCAGACTATTTATATTATAAAATCATATACTATATGTTTTTGTCAAAATTTACGGCAAGGAGTAGTTAAAACAATGAAAACAACAATAGAAATATTGCTTTTTGCCTACATCCGCTCTCAGCTGTAGACTTGGTAACGCCGAGGCCGCACCCCTCCCTCTCCCTCTCCTCTCCCCCCAGTGCGGCGGGTGAGTGTCGTCAGTCAGAATGACAAGTTGATACAGTTTTGACTGTTCTCATGAAGCGGGCAAACAAAACAAAACAAAAAGAGTATGTCAAGACTTAGGCGCTTCAATGTATTATGTAATTGAGTTTCCATTGCGCTTTTATGCAAAATTGTATCGATCTGCTCCAAATGTCGAGTGACCCCTGACCCGAGTCCTGTTCATGTCCTGTCAGAGCGCAGCCAGAGCTCAGAGGAGACACAGACAGAGCAGTGTGCAGCTCGTGTGTGTGAGACAGTGTGATGAACAGAGCAGGTGGAGACGTGAGGAGAGCTCTGAGCGTCAGGTGGATGTATCAGACAGGGCTTTAAACCCTGACAGTAAAACAGAGCAAACACAGGTGAATGGACTGCACTGACTTTATGAATGAATGTGCTGTGAGGGGTGCGTGTGACCGCGCTGTGTTCATGTGTGAGACGTTTGGTGTTGTACATTTGTCCTAAGCATTATTATAGGTCTATTCAAGTGATGCAGATGAGGCTTTATTAAAGTTTCAGTGTCTCTGCACTAAAACAGAGCCTTCATAAGGCACTGCTCATATGAGGCAACGCTGCAGCCTGTGGCGGTGTATACATTTTTTTTTTTTTTTTAATTCCTGCGGGGATCTCTCGGGAGGACAGACGTGGAGCGGCACTCATGAGGAGGGAGTGGTCAGAGAAGCTTCAGGATCAGGCAGGAGCAGGTTAAAAAGCCAGTCCCATGTAGGTCTCTTCTAGACAGTCGCCCCATTTGACCATTTTATATCGAAATAATTCCATTGCTGTTTTGCAAAATAAGCACGGTGCACACAGAAAACTACACTGTCAAAAATAAGGGTACATTTAAGGTACAAATGTGTTCTCTAAGTTACAATTTTGAGCAATGTAGCCTCGATGTGTCACATTTGAACCCAAAGATACATATTTGTACCTTTTATTCTCTCAATGAGAATAAAAGGTACTCATATTTCATACAGGACAACAATTTAATGACCAGTGAACTTTGGATGAAAAGAAAATAATAGACCTAACTTATCCAGTTTTATACTCTTATTTAAACACAATTTTACATCTGCTTTCGAAAGGGTACAAAATGTAAGGGTACTAAATTGTACGCTCTTTTAGGGTACAATGTGTGTATTCTTGAGGGTACTGCCCCAGCGACAAGCCTTTGTACCCTTTAAGGTACACATTTTACACTTTATTTCTAACAGTGTACCTAAGGCAAACGCAAAAACGCAAATAGGATAATAAAAATAGAGAAAATTTGATGCACAAATTAAATTTGACTGTCAATGGAAACCGATTGGCCTTTGTGAGTTTCTGTAGAGTTTTTATCTTCCAAGTCCACGTCTGCAGGGATGTTGATGGTGCTCACTGCGTGCTATGGTGGAGTAGAGCTGTTCCAACCGCACTGTGGTAACACTTTCTGTGCACGGTCGCATGGTGGCAAACAGGAATATGTTTTGTCTAGTACACAGCCATTTGCCTCTCGACCTCCCCAAAGTTGAAGCCAAAGTTACGCTCTTGGTTATAAGAGCGTTCCACATCTGTAGTAGTGTTGGTGCACAATTAGACAATATTTGCCTACTGCAGGCTCAGCGCCATAAATAAGGCAAATAGGAGAAATTTGTGAAGAAATGAATGCAGACAACGGAGTTTGCTCTTATGGTGTCACAAATACATGTAAATTATTAATAAACCTTTTAGGTTTAGACTTTTTTCACTCCAAAATGGTTGGCAGTTTGTTAGTAGTAAATTAGTAACACCTGAGTCTGCTTGCCTGCTCATAAAAGACACCACATGCTACTGACATATACTGTGAGGTATATGAGGAAAGTGTCTTGCCTAAGAACACAAGTACTTGTACTACCACTGAGCCACTGCTTACCCCGGTGAGTTTACAAGACAAAAGGTCCATACATTTTTCTGTTCATGTCAACAGCCTGTTAAAGAAGACTTTGTCTGTGTTCAAGTCTGTATCACTCCTGATCACACACAAATTTATTTTCTAAAACATTGTTATTGTGGGATTTTATGTCCTGTACTTCACTCATGAGATAAAAGAACTTTTATTTGTCACATGATGGGGGAAATTCCAGTATTGCAATGCACAATGTAAGAACATCAGGGGAATAGAAACATGCAATAAAAACAAGATAAAACCTTAAGACATTCCGCAGAACTGTTATGTACAATGGTTCTGACTTGATTAAGCGCAGCATACGGACAGGATAAACATAACTGACAAACACACAGAACAATTGGATGTACAGATTCAAAATAACACCACATCTAATCGAAAACCTCTACGCAAACAAAGCCCGTGAAGAGTGTAGACGGGCTAAAGAGCTAAACCGTGTTAACTGTGCTGACCCAATCACTTTGTCCCCCCTGAGCCCCGCACTGGTTCAGCTGCTGTCCGGTCAATGGGACTGGGGCACGCGGCCAAGTGCACACAGCCAACAGACCCTCTCCCCCCGACACACACCTCAGCTGGGCCTCTCCGCAGGTCCAGCCAGGTCACATGTTCAACACGGGGTCGACATGTTCCCTCTGGTCGACGAGGCTGTCCATCTTCTGCTCGTCTGTCTTCGTGCGTGCTGTCTGACGCGGAGGCTGTGAGGTAACGCTAGCTTTTTGTTCGACTTTATTTTACCCAGGGTCAGGTTTTTTGGATGGTTTAGTTCTCCAGGCCGGAAACATGCCCAATGCGCCAACACTTTTGAGAGACAAGAAAGATGTGATGCAAAAGGGTTTGACAATATCTGTAGAAGTGAAGCAGGACTAAATCAGGACTAAACCAGGACCAAACCAGGACTAAACCAGGACTAAACCAGGACCAAACCAGGACTAAACCAGGATTACACCAGGTCTAACTCAAGACTAAACCAGGACTAAACAAGGTCTAAACCAGGTCAAAACCAGGACTAAATCAGGTCTAAACCAGAACTAAACGAAGAATAAAGCAGGATTAAACCAGGGCTTACCCAGGACTAAACTAGGTCTAAATCAGGACTAAATCAGGACTAAACCAGGATTAAACCAGGTCTAACCCAGGACTAAACCAGGACCAAACCAGGATTAAACAAACTCTAAACCAAGACGAAACCAGGACTAAACCAGGTCTAGCTCAGGACTAAAGCATGTCTAAACCAGGACTAACCCTGGTCTAAACCAGGTCAAAACCAGGACTAAATCAGGTCTAAACCGGAACTAAACAAAGAATAAACCAGGATTAAACAGGACTAAAACAGGTCTAAATCAGGACTAAACACATCTAAACCAGGACTAAACAGGTCTAAACCAGGACTAAACCAGGTCTAACCCGGAACCAAACCAGGATTAAACCAGGTCTAACCCAGGACTAAACCAGGAGTAGACCAGGTCTAAATCAGGATGAAACCAGGACTAAAACAGGTCTAAAACAGGTCCAAACCACAACTTAACCAGGTCTAAACCAAGACTAAACCAGGACTAAACCAGGTCTAACTCAGGACTAAACCAGGTCTAAACCAGGTCAAAACCAGGACTAAACCAGGTCTAAACCAGGTATAAACCAGAACTAAACCAAGACTAAACCAGGACAAAACCAGGTCTAACCCAGGACTAAACCAGGTCCAAACCAGGACTGGCCAGGATGCCGAGACTGCATTAGGAAAGTAAGTGATAAATGACAGACACATTTGTAAACAATGTACTAAATCAGGTACAGGGCCTTTAAAAAAAAACTGAAAAGGAGCTCATCTGCAATTAATTCTCCAGGACCAGCTCTGGGGCTCAGGGTTTACACAATTTTTAGTCAGATCTAGTTTTTGAGTAAACTATCTGACTGAAAATTGGCCCAAGAATTCATATTTCATCTCATTTGTTTTGACTTAAAACTTAGTTAAATCAGGCTTACAATTAAATATCAACAAATCCTTCCGTACATTCTATCAAAATCTTGATAAGTCCATTATTGTATCGTTTGGCGTGTGTAGGTGCTACTGTAAGGGCTGATCTTTATGTCTCTGTGTGGGAAAATGCATTTGGAGACAACAACCAACAAAGTTACAATGTCCCAGAGAAATCTATGGATGAAGTGGATCAAATGAAATAATAAAACATATTCAGGAGCAGATTGGACACGTTTGGACAACAACGCTACGATCAGAAACACTTAAGAGCCCTTTACATCATCCGAAGCGACGCTGCGTTTGGATACGGCGTATAATCCGCACAGATTTGAGGTGGACAGGTGCGTTGAAGTGGTTTTCCCGGAGTACATCTGTGAGAAACGGAACACGAGCCACAAAGTTCACAGCTGCAGAACACGCACGTTTCCCACCGGGTCACGCTGACTGTCTGACCGACGCAGACCTGCACCAGAGCGGCTTCACGGAAATCATCACACGCACTTCACATTTCAGCCAGTGTCCGTTTATTTTCACCGTATGAAGAGCTGTGAGTAGAACATGAACGGTTTGTATTGTTTGCGAAGTTTTTTTTTGCAATTGTGTGTTATTTTTGTGGAGGAGGTTTTGCCACGTGCTTGGAATCTTCTTCATCTCAAGAGGGACAAAAGGTGATGCCACTAAGTGAAGTTACAGGTCAGATCTGCGAAGAGGCAAGCCGGCTCACGTAGTATTAAGTCTAACAGAACACCTGTAATTGAATGAATGCAAGATAGATGTGTTTAATGCTGTACTGTGGAATATCAGTTACGTATAATGCAGCTATAATGATGTTTAATGTTGTTTTTCTTCATTAAATGTGCAAAAAAAACAGAACAGTTTATAGAAAGTTTATTATTACACCATGTGAGTTGTGTGATCCTCTGTTGTCTTTTATTGATTTATTTTATTGATGTGTAGTTTTTACTTTTTAAATGTTTTACTTTTTCTGTTTTATTCTATGGTTTATTTACTGTGTTGTTGATTTTATTTCACAATGTGCAGCACTTTGGAAACACCTTTGTTTGTGAAATGTGCTAAAAGAGGATTGGATTGGATATGTCCATGGGAAAAAAACAGAGGGAAAAGGGAATTCACAAAAAAATCATCTTTGAACTTTGTTGTCAGAATATACTTTTGTCACAATGTGTTAAAGTAGAACTAAGTCACATTTTTACCTTATTGAACGTCCTTGTAAGTTCGTGTGGTGGTTGTATATGTTTTTTCGCCTGTGGTCGCCCCCTGCTGTCTCTGGGTGGAAAACTACCTGCAACATTTTACTATCCTTAAAAAATTCTGGCTCTTGCTAAAATATTTGGCAACGTGAAATGTTTTTGGTTGTGAGTGTACTTTCTTGTTTCAATAAATAAGAAGAGGGAAAATAAAGAAGCTTTTGTGTCTTTTTAATGGCAGTGTATTTTCACCAGAGAGCTGCAGGGGGAGCTCTGGCGCTTAAGTGACTAAGTTCTGCTTTAAAAACTGAAGCAAATCTTTTTTGTAGAAATGGCTTTGACACGGTTTACTGTTAATATCTTTGGAGTTACCAGGTCTATCAATTCTTTCAGCACAAATTTGAAGTTGAAATGAGATCCGCACAAATTCTTACATTTACAATTTTCAAGGATTGCACATTTCTGGGAAGACAGGGATACAGATAGTCAGCAAAACATGCACATTCCAAGATGAAGTAGGCAAAACAAAAAGTCTGAAGACATAAAAAAAAAACAAAAAAAAAACCATACCAGAGCATTTACCTCACAGAACATCAGAGAAAAAAAGACAAGAAAGACCAGGCCCAGGACACAGACACAGACAAATAACACAGCGAGACAGAAACAGACAAAACTAAAACCCCATTCACACATTCACACACCACACTTGATCATATTATCGTCCATATAGTCTCCCACATATAATTCAATTGTTTTTGATTAGTTTTCTGTTGGCATAGTTCACTCCATATTTAAATGATATTTCATTTAAGATTTACATTTTTCAAATTTTAGTGCATCTTTGTTTTTCCAGTGGCGCAATATACCAGGTTTAGTCCTGGTTTAGACCTGGTTTAGACCTGCTTTAGTCTTGGTTTAGACCTGGTTTAGTCCTGCTTTAGTCCTGCTTTAGACCTGGCTTTAGTCCTGGTTTAGTCCTGGTTTAGACCTGCTTTAGTCCTGGTTTAGTCTTGCTTTAGTTCTAGTTTAGACCTGGTTTAGTCCTGCTTTAGTCCTGGTTTAGTCCTGGTTTAGACCTGCTTTAGTCCTGGTTTAGTCTTGCTTTAGTTCTAGTTTAGACCTGGTTTAGTCCTGCTTTAGTCCTGGTTTAGTCCTGGTTTAGACCTGCTTTAGTCCTGGTTTAGTCTTGCTTTAGTTCTAGTTTAGACCTGGTTTAGTCCTGCTTTAGACCTGCTTTAGTCCTGGTTTAGTCCTGGTTTAGTCCTGGTTTAGTCCTGCTTTAGTCCTGCTTTAGTCCTGGTTTAGTCCTGGTTTAGTCCTGCTTTAGACCTGCTTTAGTCCTGGTTTAGTCCTGCTTTAGTCCTGGTTTAATCCTGCTTTAGTCCTGGTTTAGACCTGCTTTAGTCCTGGTTTAGAACTTTCTTAGTCCTAGTTTAGTCCTGCGTTAGTCCTGCTTTAGACCTGCTTTAGTCCTGGTTTAGTCCTAGTTTAGACCTGCTTTAGTCCTGCTTTAGTCTTGCTTTAGTCCTGCTTTAGTCCTAGTTTAGACCTGCTTTAGTCCTGCTTTAGTCCTGGTTTAGTCCTGCTTTAGACCTGCTTTAGTCCTGCTTTAGTCCTGGTTTAGTCCTGCTTTAGTCCTGGTTTAATCCTGCTTTAGTCCTGGTTTAGACCTGCTTTAGTCCTGGTTTAGAACTTTCTTAGTCCTAGTTTAGTCCTGCGTTAGTCCTGCTTTAGTCCTGGTTTAGTCCTAGTTTAGACCTGCTTTAGTCCTGCTTTAGTCTTGCTTTAGTCCTGCTTTAGTCCTAGTTTAGACCTGCTTTAATCCTGCTTTAGTCCTGCTTTAGTCCTGCTTTAGACCTGCTTTAGTCCTGCTTTAGTCCTAGTTTAGACCTGCTTTAGTCCTGGTTTAGTCCTAGTTTAGACCTGCTTTAGTCCTGGTTTGGACTTAGTTTAGGCTTGTTTTAGCCCTGGTTTTGACCTGTTTCAGTCCTGGTTTAGACCTGGTTAAGCCCTGGTTTAGTCCTGACTTAGAGCCAATTAAGTCCTGGTTTAGTCCTGGTTTAGACCTGGTTAAATCCTGGTTTAGACCCAGTTAAGCACCTGGTTAAGTCCTGGTTCAGTTCTGCAGATGCTGTTTAAGCCTTTCGTATTAAATTCTTTCGGCCCCGAGGACAAAACCAATCAGAAAACCTGTCCTCTGGTAAAATAAAGTCAGATAGCCCTGCAGTATGACATCTCACTCATACGTCCTGAAGCAAACAGGCCTCCGGTGGAAGAAAAACCGTCCCTGCCATCGTCACTTAACCACATTCACAAACTACAAACTTGCCTCGGCGACGGGCGCAGCATGAAACACTGAACACTAACAGTAAAACAAAAGGCACGCATAAAAAAGCGTGCGCGTCATCGGGGCTCTCAGACCGGCCTGCCGCGGACAGAGGGGCTGTGGTGGTGTCCAGGTGCACGGCAGATAGGGTTTCCACATTTTGGCCGCCGCATTCGGGTCGAGCGGTGGGAACGCCAGCTGCCCCCGGATTTCTCAAAATGTGGGATTGTTTTGGATTTGCGCGCCAACAGACGGACTGGACATGCAAGAGCACAGAGCCTTCTCCAACCGCGCCCCCCTCCTCCCCTCCGCGGAAAACGAGAAGAAAGAGGGCGAATAAAAAAGATGGAATTAAAATAAAAGAGACGCAAAGTTTTGAGCTCTCATCGCGCGGAGATTGTTGTGACCTTGCGACGTTGTTCTTCTGCTCGGACGGTCTTAAGAAGCTAATAATATCTTTGGCTGTGGTGCAAAACTGCTCCTGTTGTTCGAAATGTACTGTTTGAAAAGTTTGTAGATCGCATTATTCACGACGATTACGCCATGTTTGACCACATTTAATCGAATGAATGAATTAATCCGTTTTGTTTACTGTACACGGCGCATCTTATGAACTGAAACAAAGCACTGCGCAGATTTAGAACAAACAATTACTCTACCAGTGCTCATAATAATAATAGAAACCTTAAAATAGTGGTGCAATAAATAAATAAAAACAATTGAATTTGGAATTTTTTTGAGAATTTTGGTTGTCCACACACAATATAAACTATAAGGCCATTTTTATTTATTTATGTTTTTGCCCGTGTGAACATGAAACGTGAAAATCAAAATCGTATTAATGATGTGATTTAATGATGAAGACAAGGGTTAATTTATGTTAAAGTAGACATATGATCTGTGCTTAGTATTGAACAATAACATAAGTAGATCATCATTTTACATTTTGTTAATTGAAAACCACAATTTTGATCTAAAATAGCGTAATAATAGAGACAGATCCATTGACTTCCTGTTCCTGATAAGCCCCGCCTCTTCATTATGACATTTAACCTTGCAGATTGTCGTTTACATGTTTTTCTGTTTTTTAAAGTGGCTACATGACATTTTAAAATTTACATATGTATTTTCAGAGTTTACGTTTTTAAAATAATCGCAGCTAAGTACTGGGATGTGGGCGGGGATAGGTGAAAACAGGGCTTTTCTGAGCACTTGAGTCTCAGTTGCGGGACAATACAGGATTATTCAAACATGCGAGAATCAATCAAAATACAACTTTGAGTAAACGAATGATGAGAAAACAATGATGTAACCCAGATAAAAGCTCATTAAAGGTGAGTTTGCATAATGTGTCCCCTTTAAGCTTGGAACACGTGCTGTGGTGAGTGTGTGTGTTGTAGTGTGCAGCTGTGCTCCGTCCTGCACTCATGGACACTCTGGGACCCCGTGGACCCAGGCTGACCCCAAAGTTGGCCGTCCTGTACCAGCGCACCCCTGCCCCTCCCCACTGTCTCTCGCTCTTACTCTCTCTCTCTCTCTCCTGGCCCCTCCCACTGCGAAATGTTCTGACTGTAGAGAAAGATATGAGCTAGATCTAATAGTATCTGCCCCACATAGTGTATCTACACACACACACACACACACACACACACACACACACACACATGCACACACACACACACACACACACACATGCACACACACATATACATACACTGTACACACACACACACACACACACACACACAGTACACACACACATGCACTCACACACGCACACACATATACATACACTGTACACACACACACACACACACACACACACAGTACACACACACATGCACACACACGCACACATACACTGTACACACACACTGTACACACACATGCACTCACACACGCACACACATGCACAGACACACATGCACACACACACATATATACACACACATATATATATATACACACATACACACAACCATATACACATGCACACACACACACACTGTACACACACATGCACACACACACATGCACATACACACACACATATACACACACACATACACACACATATATATACATACACACAACCATATACACATGCACACACACACACACACACATACACACACACACACACACACACACACAAACAACCACAATCTTAACTTTAATCATAACAAAACATGATATTTAATTTGATATTTATGTTTTTGGGGAAGGTTGATAGGAGGTTGTACTTATTTTTTTAAATTGTTCTCTTGTTCTCTTCTCTTCTGGCCATGTTCTGTTTTTTGTGTTTGTCGATTCTGTTTTATATATTTAAAAATGTGAAAAAAAGAATCTTGCTGTGAAGTGAAATGCTGTTTGATTTTGTGTGCGCTGTTTTGCAGATGTGAACAGAGATGTGTGTCACAGCAATTGATAAAGCTGTGAATTTGTTTTGTTGTTTCTAACAAAAGGGTAAATACGTGTTCCTCTTATTGCAAATAGGTGCCACTTTATAATAACCACACATTCGTCAAGCCACCTACAACGTGTTAAATTATAAAACACCAATCATTTTTTAAGAACGATTCATGTTTACCTCCCAGTTCAGGAGTTAAGGGTGTCACACTTTCTCTCAATCGTTTTGACACATTAACTGACACAAAAGTTTAGTTTGATCACTTGAGTCAAACATTTCTCTGAACAGGGCGTACGTGCTCACATCATTTGGAACATTCGTCATCAGTTCACACGGTGCAGGCTCAGAGCACACGACACTCATTTAGAGACACACCTGTTCATGCTCCCATGTCTCAGGAGCTGAACTCACAGATATGCAGCTATTTCTGTGAGCACAAAAGACCCGTATCTATCACAAATTATTTTCACAGAGTTGTGTATCGGGCAATTACAGTTTTTCAGAAAGTCTTTGACACACATCTTCATTCTCAATTGACATTTGCAAATGCAAAAGCAATGCACAAAATGTAGTTTTACTTTTTGAAGCGATAAAACCAAGCTTTACCGTTAAAACTCTCTAACATGGTGTTGTTATGAGCTCTTTCATTATTTGACTGCAGCTCAGTCTGAGTCCTGCTCTCAGACCAAAAGCTCCTCTGGTTCAGTGCAGGCTGGGACTGGGCTTCACACTTTACACATGTGAATTTGGGACTGGACTTTGTTTTTTTGTGTCAGAAACTATCACTATATTCAAATGATATTGAAAAAAATCCATAAATGTGCACATTCTGATTAAACTGTGTTTAATTGAAAATATTGTGAGAGATGTCACAATACACTGCATCTGGATTGCTGCTCACAAATAGTTGTTTTTTGCTGTTGTGTTTGAGTTTCTGTATTGAAAGAAACTCTGGGCCAAAGTCTTTACCAGGTGAGAACAAACCATGTATTGTATTGTGGTGTGTTCTGGTCTGAGAAAGAGTCCAAGACCTGCCTGAACTGATGAGAAATGTTCCAAATGATTTGACCACCTAAGACTCAGATAAGTGTTAACAAGTGAAACAGGTAAAAAAAAAAAATCTAAATAATTGAGAAAAAATATTATGAAAATAATTAAAAAGACATATTAGCTTGGATTCATTCTGTATTCCCTGCTCTGTAGTTCAGCTTCACAGGTGCAGGTCATGAGTTCAACTTCACCTGCTCGGTCAATCAGTTTTCCTCAGCAAAGAACATGTCTAGTATATTGACTGGTCTCAGTTCAAAAACACAACTCCTCCAGCCCCAAAGTCTCATGGGTAAAGTGTGAACCCCAAATGCAGTAAAAATATCTGTATGCAATCTAATGAAATAGCACCATAACATTTGACAAAGGAAAAAATAATAATGAAACTTTTCCAGTGAATTTCTGCCACCTGTTTCCATGGCGATGTTATTGCTTTTTCAGGAATGTTCCACACGTCAGCATTAAACTTATGTATTTAAGCCTAGGCCAAATTACAGGTCAGATCTGTGAAGACACAACCCCGCTATTGCATGTTTTCTCAGTATTTGTAATCAATAAATAATAAAAAAAACCTGTAATTGAATAAATGCAGGTTTAGAAGATTTGATTTGATACCACACTGCGGAACATTCCAGGAAGTGCAATAGCATCTCTATGGATACAAACTGGTGGTGGACCCTCCATCAAAAAAAGTGACATAAAGTCTCTTTAAAGTCAGACATTAACTGGTTGAAGCTTCATAATGCGTATCTTTGAGTCAGATTTGAAAACGTAAACAGTTCCGAGTCCAACACTTCCTCATTCTTAAAAACACATGAGCAATAATTCAGCAGTTTTCAATCAAATTCCAAAGACAGTTCCATAATCGTGCTAAACAAACGTTGACTTCCCAGTGACGCATACTGTCGACGGAGTTAATAATATGTACAGTTCAAATTGCCGTGCCTGTTGGAACATTACGAGGGCATTAGCCGGTGTTGACATAATGCTGTGATTACATATTCTCCAGAAGCAGACATAATAGATGGCATACACAAGTGCATATTTGTATGTGGTTTAATTGTCCTGATATGTAACTGGAGTCTGTGATAATTATGTTTATGTCAATAATGACTTCATTAATATGCAGTCGTATTATTTAGATGAATCATATTGTCTCGTGTGATCTGGAGTTTAACCGTCGGTAGGTAGTCTGTGATTGTCCCCTTAAACCACAAAAGGATCACAGCAGTCAGTGATGAGTAAAATATAAAATAAAATTGCACTGGAAAAATAATCTTAGATATGATAATGTGCAAATAAGTGCGTCTATTAAGTTATATTTATCTTAATTTTAGTATATTTGTACGATCTTAAAATTTCTCATTTCAAGAGAGAAAATTTGTTCTTCTTTTAAGTAAAGCAAGCAATTTTATGCTCGTTCCCTTGACAAATCTTCATTTAAGACTAATATATTCACATCAGGATAAATACTACTTACTTCAAGCACTTATTCACGTATTATCTTATTTAAAAAAAATAAACAAACGTGTTTTTAAGTTTTGAAAATGTATAAAATCCAAAATCATCTGCCAAATGCATACTGTAAAATAAAAAACCCTCATCCAAATATCAAATTGCTGTTAAATATTATACAATTTCTGAATATTTTGGCAGACAAGAAATCATGTTTGCGTATTTCCATTTTTGTTGTTATCAGTAACATGTACGGCACACTTCAAAACATTCTCATTTAGTTAAGTCGAAATGCATTTAATAGTGTATTTACTAGCCAAGGCAATTTATGTCCTTTCAAAGTTTATTCAGCCAAAAGTGAAAAGTTATGAGTTGAAATAAATCAATAAATAATAATAATACAATACAGAAGGCGGGAAACGGCTGTGTCTAGCTCAAGAAGTACATTCACCACATCTTGTTGAAACACTTTGCAATACTTCGTAAAAATACTAGTTTGAATTAGTTTTATGAAGCCAACTTAAAATACAGACTTGAATGCATAACTTTGATGTTCAAACGACTGAAAGATTTATCTAAACTCTTCTCTTTTAAAGCGTTTTTTAATTCTGTTTGTCTTTTGTGATTTTAATGCATTTTTCCTGTAATGTAAAGCACTTTGAATTGCCTTGTGTACGAATCGTGCTCGACAAATAAACTTTCCTTGACTTGTGTGCTAACTCAAATACACTGATCTGTTTCATTTAAGTTAAGACACTTCGCAATTTTTGTCACTAGTTGAAATACCGTTTTACAGCGTATGTAGACAAACCAGGAAATAAACAAAACACCGCCGTAATCTGATTTGGCAACGTGACTGGAGTGAACAATCAAAGCCATTCAGGTTACAGTAATATTAAATACACGCGAGCAGCCCTGTGTTACTGTATGTAATGTGATATAATGAGAAAGCAGCGCGGCCTCATGGGAAATGTACTTTCATATGACGCTCCATGATCAGCGGGGGTACAATAACGACACGTTCAGGTGCAGCGGCCAGGGAAATAGAAATGTAAAATCCACATAAGACGGCATTAAACATGTAATCAAATGTTAATCTTCGGCGGTGCGTTATTTGTGTACCTGCAGGAGTCGTCGTGTGAAAAGATGGGAATAGAACGTGAAACTCTTTATTAAAAGCTAATCATGACCAGGAGCTCGAATGGATACGACAACGATAATGAATGTATAGTTTATTTATGACACAAAACATGGAAAAATCAATTGTTTATTCACACAAAATCACTAGTGCTTAAGAGTTTAAGTCAAGTTTAAGCTTTTAACCTTCAACATTATAAGAAAATAATAAAATGAACAAATATAGAATGCACCAAAACATATGAAGTCAGAGATATATGGGGAGAAAATGCAAAAAACACACAAAGAAGCAAGAACTTATTCCAGAGCCAGTAATAAATGTCTATAATAAATGCAATCCATCAATACAAAACAATTATTTGTATTTTGTTACGTTCAAAATCAAACATAATTTGCTAAGTGCACACTGAAAAATCTAATTGCTGTTAAATATTTATACATTTCCATAATATTTTGGCAAACGAGACATAGACAAGTGCACGCTACAATTAACACATATATTTTTATACTACGACTGTAAATTATATTAATGTATTTTCTTTTTAATTGTGTATGTGTTATGTTTTATTATTTTACTTTATGATGTATTTTACTCTATGATGTTTCAAGTGAAAGGCTAAAATGCTAATGCTAATAACTCGTTAGTACAACTGAATTTATAAGCAATAACAGCATTTTTTCATTGTTTGTGTCATAAATAAACGAACCACGGTGTTCCTAATTCCTTCCCATCAACAAATATACATTCATTTGAGCTTAAAATGAAAACAAACAATATATACAATTGCATATCTATCCACGTGCGATAATGAGTGCTGGATGGGGCTTGTTTCACAGCTAAAACAGTAGACTCTCGTGCAGCGTGCAGCTCAGTCAGGATCCCGCTTCAAACTGTAGGGAGCAGCAAACGTCTTCCAAACACATGTCCTGACAGTGCAGAGAGGAGAGAGAGAGAGCGAGAGAGAGAGAGCGAGGGAGGGAGGGGAGAGAGGGAGGGAGAAAGGCCTAAAACGTGGTCCCGACCCGAGAGACAGGCGGCCGCGGAGGGACACGTCTGCATTGTTTCTGTGACAAGAGGAAACGGGGCAGATTTTTTGGGAGTTCCAGGCCGGACGAGTGACGGTGCTGAAGTTCCACGGGCTCTAATCAACCGTCAGTGTGTTTTGTCAGTGTTACAGGATCAGCCAATCAGAAAGAGGCTGACAGATCGGGTTTAGAAAATGTATTTTGTTTTCTTAGGGAAGTTACATTTTGAAAACTTTGAGGGGAATTAAAAAATCACAAACACATGAAAATAAAAATACGCATAACAACACTTATTCATGCCACAGTAAACGTGAACTAAGACTTAATTAATAGGTAACATAGTTTATTAAGAATGATTCAATATTCTAAGCTTAATTCCTAACTCTAACCTTAATAAAGTTGTTACTAACTCTTAATTATGCTTAATAAACTCTTTGTTCATTGTGAATAAGTCGTTGTTAGGCTTATTAAGGTGTAGTTATTATTAAGTGGTACCAAAAATTTGAAAAAGCTCAAAATCCTAAATGGATCTTTCATTTTCTGTCACCACTATTTACTTACTTACTTAAGAAACAGATGTATTTAGTTACAGATAAACTGAAGTACGTGTCAAAAGATTTTTCGGTGGGTCAAAATGCAAACAGATGCTACCACTACAACTATAAATTAACAATAACTTTTATTTTGATAGCATTTCTTCCGCATCAGGAAATGTCCAAAGTGTGGCCCGGGTGCCTAAAACGGCCCTCAGGTCAATAATTTTAGGCCCTCAGGCTTCATATTTTAGTTTAGTTTATTCTTTATTTGTCAGGAAACGTGTACAAACGTATTAATCTTACAAAAGAAGAGATGCTCTGCGCCAGATTTAGCTCCTGCTACTTTCCATCTGCAGTGGGCAGGAGCACACAGCACACACAACGACAAAATGTTACAATTGCACTCCTTTACTAACTTCTTAAAAAGATTATCTCTGTATAATACAACAAAAAGTAAGATTTAATTTTTGTGAAATGTCAAATTGATCACATTATGTTAAATTCAAGCAGGACAAAGGTCTGTACTATTAGATGGTTCCCTAAAAATACCTGCAAGTTTATACAAATATTAACTGTATTTACATTCATCTCGGTGAACTGGTCCAAATGACAAAAAGCCGTACTTTTCAGGTGCGAGTTTTATAAAAATCCACCTTTATAACCCAATATTTGTGTGTCATATTGAGTTTCTGAACCTGCCAGCTCTAACCTGAGCTAAACAACACACTTGAATATTCACCGTATTAGCGCTAGTTTACATCTCTGAATCGACCCTCCACTTCACCTTTTCATTATTACGCAACCTGTGATGAAAAAAGTTTGGACACACCTGTTTGTTGACATTAAAGGCAGCTCTAAAGTAGATTTTGAGCTGTTTCTTGAAGGTGCAGTGGTCACAAAGTCCTCCTCTGACAGCATAACTTCACCGGCTCTTCCTCTGCCTCGGACGCTGCAATGCGCTGTGGCCAGGGGCGTAGCACCAAATTCCGGGCCCCAGGTACCGAACCTCTCAGTGGGCCCCTAATACATCATTTTGTGTTTGCTTTATTTATCCTCTTTTTTTCATCAACTATCGCTAGAATATACACCGTGGTTTCTACACACATTTAATAATAACTTGCACATTTCTAGACTTCTCGTGTAGCTACAGGCTCACATTATAATACAGTACTGTTTGTTTTTGCAATAACTCAGACTAATTTTAACAAACATCTCGAATCGTATTATGACACTAAGAAAAAACACTAACTGCAGTTATAACCACTAGTTTGATTTGTTTGAGCTTGGCCACAATGCGAGCAATGATTTTCTACTTTTTCAGTTCTAGTGCAAAATTGTTTTTAGTCTCTCTTTAGCGCTTTACTCAACCACATCTAATTTCACCACAACTAAAATATACTAAAGAATTAAAAAATGCAACTGAGAAGAAACACATTACTTATATACTTTCGAGGACCCCTCCCTGCCCTGGGCCCCGGGGAAACCACCACCCTTTACCCCCCAGTCCGACACCCCTGGCTGCGGCCCACCTCCCTTCTGCTCTCACTTCCTTCACTTCCTTCCCCGTTCCTGCCCTCTTCGCGTAGGTAAATTCTCCTCGTGCGTGGCGGCTGACGCGGACGTCCACGGCGCGTCACACGGAGAAGACGCGCAAGTAAATAACCGGGCCGTGATAACGCTAAACGGCACCATCAAACCTACTTCATAATGCTTTAGCTGCGCACTCTCTGACGTTTATGGATGACTTTTTAGTGACGACGGCAGCTTTGAAATAAAGTCGCAATGATTCATGGGTCGCTCCTGTCAGCCTTACATTAATATTATGACCATATCCATCATGCGGGCCATCTATAACCAACAGATGCCGTAAAACACTATTTGGAATGGCAGGAGAGAGAGGTGCACCGCTCTGCCAGGGGAGGACATATTTATGAGTGGATAAATAGGACAAATGATGGAATAATCAGAAATAATAAAGTTGTTGGAGAAGTAAGTGTGTTCAAGTATGTTCGTATGGAATTTATGGCGGACACAAGGTAACGTAACTCCACTAGCAATGCAGCTCTGCCAAGATCCGGTTCTTAAAGCTGTCCCAAAACTTTAACTTAACCAAAAAAAAAAAAAAAAACGTTCTTAAACTTAACCCTAATCCTATCACTAACATGAATCTGTGAAATAATACATCATCAAAAATAATCATGTAAAGTAGCTGTTGGGGAAAAAAAAAGTCTAATTCCAGCACAGGGCCGTTTCTAGCTTTGGGGTGGCCCTGTCTAAGACCTCTGATTGTTGGGGCCCTGCCTTCTGCCAAAATTATACCTATCTTGACACTTAAAATCCATGTCACGATAAGTAAATATGAGGCAAAAGGTTACAAGAATGTCCTATATTTGTTTGGGATAAATATTTGAAATACACAATGTATTCGTCACCCAAAATAAGTCATACAAATCTATTCAATGCCTTTAAGATTTAAGCAATTTATATGTCATTGTATGTATCACTATAGGCTAAATTTCAGAAAGTGTTTAAGGTAATTTCATTGCTCTGGTCACTCCTGCTTTCTAAACATTTAGCTTTTGGGGCCCCCTATAGCTGCTGTTGGGGCCCTACGCATGTGCACAGCCTGCCTATACCAGGAAACGCCATTGTTCAATAAAGAAATAACTGAGACATGTGACTAACAATAGATTGAGAAAGGTTTATCATATTATTAGCATTGTTTTAATAGTTACACACTTACACATCATAAATTTCACCAACCCAAAGACTTTCAAACGGAGAATATATCTGATTGTACCTTCAAAAAACTGCTCCAAGAGATGGTTTAGGACTAGTTTAGGACTGGTTTTCCCTGTTGTTGTCCTGAGTAAGTAAGTACAGGAGCTCAGTTTGAATTGTTCCTGGAAGACCACTGGATTCAAAATTAACCCTTAACCCGGTCACAATTCCATTCGCATTTATTTCCTAATGTTTATTTCAACGTCTACAGTAAACACTCAAGATTTTGTCCTCGAATGGCAGTCTGCATAGTTCTCTTGACTTTTCAGTTTACATTACCCAAGCTTGTTTTGCATGCGAAGATTTCCCCCCCAAAAATATACACCATTTCTTTCCCAACGCCTGAAATGAGCGGCGCGGACTTGTGCCTGGGGAGTCGCCCGCTCCTGTAAGTGAGGCTGTGATGTTGCGCATAAGCCTGCCTCTAAAACGCTTGTTGATTCTCCATACTCTGTACTGTTTGATGTATGCATGCCCCTCTCTCCGCCGCTCTGCACTCCCTGTGTTTGGGCTTAACGTGTTAGTTCTGCTCGGGCACGGGTTACTGACTGATTGCCCCCAGATATTAGCCCGTGATGGACCGTGGTCATGCAGGGACCGCGATACCGATGAACTTCACTCTATGGGCATGTTTACAAAGCAGCGTGTTTTCACAATTATAGGGTTAGGATGCAGGTAGTTATTCATCAGCGATAATGCTCTAAGGATGCACTTGGATCCTTTGCAATCTCCATTAGCTTCAAGGAGCTAGCCCTCTCATTTCACTGCAACAAAGTCCTGGATTTTTGTCTGAAATTTGCATACTGTCCCTGTTCTCTCCAACCAAGGCACCCCACATCTGCTTAAAGATTTCAGGCTAATCCTTCAGCAATATAGCCCCGACCAAACCAAACCCAAGACTGTGGTCCCAGGACGCAGCACTGAGGTCACCGACTGCTACTGTCCACTTCAACCAGTAGTATTGAAATGTAGTCCCCAAGAATCGACTGAAATTTAAACTTTGAAAACTTTATTTAAGATACAATTCTAAAAGTCAAAATATTCAAGACAACTTACCTGAACAGAGAAGCATAGTGTTTGGTACTATATTATTGAGCACATTTTGCAAAAGATATACAGAGTACACTTCGAAATAGTCTTTTAATTTGTATTTTAATAAATACTGCTTGTAATAAATACTTCTAAGTGGAACAGTTTTACAGTTCCATGACTTCCATAAGCGTCACACGTTGGCTGGTGTGACGTGTCTTAAGACCTGTTCTTTTGGCAGAGGGTGCAAGCAGACGTTATGGACTGAGACAATACAAGAGTCCAAAAAACACAAACGCTGGATCACGGAAAATATAGAGAGCAGGAAACAAGGCACTTTCTTTTAATCAAGACAAAGGAGCTTTCTAAATCTCCCGCTCATGAGATAAACTTCTAAGAATAGCAGATGTTAAGACATATCACAGCAGCAATCATTTGATCATCTGATGAAGACTGAAGTTAAGGAATTACATCATCTCTTACCTGTCTGATGTAGGTGAAACTATAAATATAAGAAACCACAATAAAGGATCCAG
Organism: Rhinogobius similis; assembly: GCA_019453435.1. Taxonomy (NCBI): domain Eukaryota; kingdom Metazoa; phylum Chordata; class Actinopteri; order Gobiiformes; family Gobiidae; genus Rhinogobius; species Rhinogobius similis. The sequence continues at coordinate 47,163,598 of CM033620.1, forward strand.
AATAGCTTGTCTAATCTTGTGCAATTTGTCTTGAGATAAAGCACTTAACGTTCCACAATTTACCAGGTGGATGTCAATGTTCTGCTGACCATCTGGCAACAATAATCATTTGTTTGAATGTCTGGAAAAGTCACACTAAGGAAAAACATCTTGAAAGTTCCACGGCAAAGTTTTTAATGTACTTCTAAATCTGCACAGTCCACAGTCAGAGGCGGAGATCCTGAGCAGAGTGATCATCTCCCCAATAGAACATCTCTGTTTATTAAAGTGGGTGAGTGTGTGAACCCAATTACTGTGAAGTAGGTCACAAATGTGCTACTGTGATCAAACTGAATATTTCATGCTGTGTACACCACGTGGTCCGTCAACACTGCTCTGCGCTCAGTCGGTCCTGCCACTCAGCGGTAGGGTTGCGGGGTTAAAGTCTCACACCAGATCCTTCACAATCAGCGTTCGGAGCCACCATGTTCTCTCCTGGTACTCCTGCAGCAAAATTACCAACTAGTGAACAACAAATGCAAACGCTCTGTCGGAATGAACTCAAACCATTATTGACAAGAGGCAAGTGCAAATCAATAAAAGAAAATAGTGTTTGAATGGTGTTATTTTGGGACATGGTGCTCAGGTTGCAGCTTGCAGGCAAGTTCAAGTTCTCCAACATGTTTCTGAATGATTTTAGCTCCTTGTTGCCCTATTTCACGTTGTACTTTTGTGTCCAAAATAGCCTAAGGACCAAATATTTTGAAACAATTATGTATTATTATTGATACAGTCTAAAGAACAGTAACTGGAGTTTATATCATTTTGATGATTTGCATTCACCACGTGAAGCACTCAAATCCATGCATAAATCCTAAACACAGTGTTTGACTTACTAAACCTTATTGAAGTTCTTTTTTTTCAAACCTCTGTCCCATGTGCAGTCCCCAGTGTGAGCCTGCTTCTGTGAAATACCTTGGTCTAAATGCAAACAGACTTCCGGCCATCTGAGCACCTGATGATCCTGGGTCTGATCCGGGGAACAGGCCGGGTCTATTAATAGCTGTGTGTGGACTTGTGGACTGCAGATGACAGGAAGAAGCTTGTCATGAAGAATGCCTTTGTGAATTTCCCTTCTGAGCGGAAATGAATTTCTTGTGATTCCACAGAAAAGCAGCCTCTGGGTGACACACCGCTGCAGCAGGCTCCAGGAGAGAGAGGTGGGACGGTCACTGGACAGGAGTGCACTTTTTATGTATGTGTTAAAGAGGGGGTCATGCTTAATTTTATAGATTCTGTCTGCCTTGTTAAATACAATGCACAATTTAATAACCTAATCTAAGTACATACCTGTGGTAAGTTTGAGGGTAAGTGTTTCACTAGCCTGACCAGCCAGCGCTTACATTCTGTTCTAATGCAGAAGGTAAGGAACCAGGCCATACATTAAGTCAAACAACTGTCGCTATTTGAGATGTTCCAATTACACTTATCTATTTGTAGCACAGGTCTGTCAAACACGTAAGACATTTCCTCTCAAATATTCTCGAGTCATTCAGAATAAAATAACTTATTCTACCTCAGATACAGTACATAAGACTTTAGTGTTTCACTTGCTGATTCTGCAGAAATCCGCACTGTTTCTCAGTCCTCAGTGCTCTGCACATGGACACGCATGGAGGCCTCTGTCCATCATTTGGTCCGTCAACACAGCAAACACAACACAGTTAACACAACAAAGTAAACGCTTGTCTAACCACTTTTTCTTGGCTCTTTTATAACAAATAAGATGCAAAAACTACATTTTTTCCCTTGTTGCTGTCTGTCTTCCATTTTGGTCGTCTGTCTAACTGAGTGTGAGAGGTGAACAAGCTTGTTTACATGTTAATACAGATTTGTTTGCATTACATGTTATTACAGGTTTGCTTGTTGGCTTATATTTTATTACAGATTTGATTAAATTACAGGTTATTGCAAGTGTCTTAGTAGTACATGTTATAACAGGTTAGTTTGTATAACTTGTTATAACAGGTTAGTTTGTATTACATGTTATAACAGGTTAGTTTGTATTACATGTTATGTTGCATGTTATACAACAACTTAGTTTGTATTACATATTACAAAAGGTTAGTTTGTATAACTTGTTATAACGGGTTAGTTTGTATTACATGTTATAACAGGTTAATTTGTATTACATGTTATAACAGGTTAGTTTGTATTACTTGTTATGTTGCATGTTATACAACAACTTAGTTTGTATTACATATTACAAAAGGTTAGTTTGTATTACATGTTATAACAGGTTAGTTTGTATTACATGTTATAACAGGTTAGTTTGTATAAATTGTTATAACAGGTTAGTTTGTATAACTTGTTATAACAGGTTAGTTTGTATTACATGTTATAAAAGGTTAGTTTGTATTACATGTTATAACAGGTTAGTTTGTATTACATGTTATAACAGGTTAGTTTGTATTACATGTTATAACAGGTTAGTTTGTATTACATGTTATAACAGGTTAGTTTGTATTACATGTTATAACAGGTTAGTTTGTATTACATGTTATAACAGGTTAGTTTGTATAACTTGTTATAACAGGTTAGTTTGTATTACAGGTTATAACAGGTTAGTTTGTATTACATGTTATAACAGGTTAGTTTGTATAACTTGTTATAACAGGTTAGTTTGTATTACAGGTTATAACAGGTTAGTTTGTATTACATGTTATAACAGGTTAGTTTGTATAACTTGTTATAACAGGTTAGTTTGTATTACATGTTATAACAGGTTAGTTTGTATTACATGTTATAACAGGTTAGTTTGTATAACTTGTTATAACAGGTTAGTTTGTATTACAGGTTATAACAGGTTAGTTTGTATTACATGTTATAACAGGTTAGTTTGTATAACTTGTTATAACAGGTTAGTTTGTATAACTTGTTATAACAGGTTAGTTTGTATTACATGTTATAACAGGTTAATTTGTATTACATGTTATAACAGGTTAGTTTGTATAAATTGTTATAACAGGTTAGTTTGTATTACATGTTATAACAGGTTAATTTGTATTACATGTTATAACAGGTTAGTTTGTATAAATTGTTATAACAGGTTAGCTTGTATTACTTGTTTTAACGGGTTAGTTTATATTACATGTTATGTTGCATGTTATACAACAACTTAGTTTGTATTACATATTACAAAAGGTTAATTTGTATTACATGTTATAACAGGTTAATTTGTATTACATGTTATAACAGGTTAGTTTGTATTACATGTTATAACAGGTTAGTTTGTATTACATATTACAAAAGGTTAGTTTGTATTACATGTTATAACAGGTTAGTTTGTATTACATGTTATAACAGGTTAGTTTGTATTACATGTTATAACAGGTTAATTTGTATTACATGTTATAACAGGTTAATTTGTATTACATGTTATAACAGGTTAATTTGTATTACATGTTATAACAGCTTAGTTTGTATTACATGTTATAACAGGTTAGTTTGTATTACAGGTTACAGCATGTTAATTTGATCATTAGGGTTAGTGTTAGGTACTTTTCTACTACTTCTTATGGGTCGCGGGTGACTTGCGCTTACCCCAGTGACTCTGGGCCTTAGGCGGGATACACTCTGGACCAGCTCGTTGCATGTTAATTTGTATTACATGTTATTTGCTATACCTGTTATAACATTTGCTTATATCACGTTTCACTTCACACATCATTTTTGTATATACTACAAGTTATTTTTGTATTACATGTTATTACTGCCTTGTTTGCATTCCATGTTGAGTGTTTTATTGTATTACATTTTAATACATAAAACATAATACATAAACTATATATAAATATATATATGATTATAAAATATTTCTCATAAAGATTCTTTCCAGTTCATAGTACTGTTGTGCCCTTGAGCAAGACACATTTTCCTCACTGCTGAAATAGGGTTGAGAGTATGTGTGGGTGAATTATTTAATGGTGGTGGCCTTGGCGTAGAGTGACGGCCAACTACATCCTGGAGTAGGAGTGGCAGGCCCCATACAATGTGGTTTTATTATACAATTTCAACTAAAGTGAAATTGCTGATGAGAGAATTTCCAGATCAATTTTTTAATGACTATGTTTTTGGCCACGTCTGAATTTTGCAATGTCCCTGCATCAGCTCTATCTGTCACTGTAACCAGACTGCTAGCGCTGTTGAATTGAAAGTTTTACTGTCAATTATGGGCATCAACTTGAATGAATGTTGCAATGTATCAGTCTTTTTTCCAGACACTCAAAGGCACTTTTTTGTAGTCTAGTGCGGTCACACTTGCCCTGGTGTTATGTCATTACGCAGACTTGGTTTGGTCTTATTCTGGTTCACACTTTTGAGCCCAGTTTAGTCCAGGTGTACACTTTGTTTTGGTCATGTTCTACCATCTGGAATCTGGAATCGACCCTCTGACCTTCGGGTTGGTTACTGCTCCAACCACTGAGCCGCCGAAGAACAAAGCTTCCCTCGCGCAGCCATCCTATACGAGGCTGTGAACACAAGAACTTCTGAGGATACTGCAGGTTTGTCTATGGGGACACGTGCCGCGGTGGGCTGGACTAAAGGACGGGCTCACGTTGAAAAGGTTTAACATGTAGGGAGCTTCAAGCGTCTTCCTCGAGAGCATTGTGTGGGTTTGAAGTCCTGCTGGACACCGATGAAGACCAGGCGCAGTGCTTTGAACACAACTTCTCCATCATGGCAGCCATCTTTGAAGCTTTCGGCCAAACCAGGAGCTAATGTATACGGGAGAGGTTTCATTAGCGGTAGCACTTTGGGGATGTCTATGTTCCACAATTCAATCAAATGGTTCCTATATCTTCTCATTTTGCAGACTAGAAAACATTAAAGATTTTTAATGATGGTCTTTATAGAGTTGAGATGAGGACAGGTAAATGTCATGTTAATTTACAGATATTGGGGAATGGCTTAATACATTTATAGAAAGAAAGGAGTAGAAATTTCCCATTAAATACTTAAAATAATTTGACTCATTGGTGCGATAATATTGACTTTCATCCTCCCAGTTGAGATTTTGGAAACTATATGAAACAATCCCTGGTTTGACAACGTACAGGCCAGGACTGATGACATTTTAAACATATCTTTATTTGGTTAGAAGAGACTGTAAGGAGGTTAGAGCTTAAAATAATTTGCAATTATGTAATACAATTGGATTTAAGTGCATATGACGTGCATTTTTTAGGTTTCCATGAGACAAGCAGTAGAAAATTAAAGGAAGTAGCACAAAGGAGAGTTTTAAAATGAATTCCACACAAAATTACACCAAATTTCATCCAAAATGCAGGTTTTACAAACATTTACAGACATGGAACACATACTTCTGACAGTTTAATGTAACGAAGTAAAGGTTGTTGTATGGTTGTACATTATAAGAAGGTTGCGGGTTGGACTCCCAGGTTGGACTGGGCCTTTCTGTGCAGAGTTTGCATGTGTCTTTCCATGTCTGGGTGGGGCTTTGTCCGGGTTTTCCCCATCAACCAAAAATATGCACAATTGGTAAAATCCTCCAGCTCGTCGGTCCTGATTAAGCCAAGCACAAGATCTGGAGATGTGTGCTCTCTGCTCCTGACAGGTTAACCCATGTGGTGTGAAAGATGGGTCGAATGCAGAGGACTAATTTCCCCATTGGGGCCAATAAAGTGTGCCTTAACCTTATGTTTAACCAGAAATTAAAATACACTTCACCTTAAAGGGGTAGCTCATTTTCCCGCAGCAAAGCCTGAAATAGGTACTTAAATGTGTCCAACTTGTTTCGAGCTCTCACAAACCATTTAGCACATTGTTAATAATCACAAGCATTCATTTTCAGGTGGAGGCTCCTGCTTTAGAACAGAGCACTGAATTCAGCACTTTTTTCCAGGTTGACAAGACATGCTTTATTTTTAGATAGACAGTGCACAGAGGTCTAATTTTCGTCACAAAGTGCTGCTCTTACAAGATAATTTTTGGGGGAACACTAAAATGTACTAATTTACACAAAAAAAGTCAGGCACCCCAGGTTTAAACGCTATATAACGAAATATTTGTAGTCTAATCTGCCATATCCAGTTCCATCCAAACGTTACACATTTACTAAGCATCTGATTATGTGATGACCCACGTTTCAGTTACATTGTGCCAGATCTGCGCACTTTATTTAAAAATCTCTTGATGGCTGCTAACAAACTTGTTGCGCCCATCGCTTGTCATCTCTGAACCATTGTTGCTTGACTGACTTTGCTTTAATTGGTGTTGAGCTCCCTACATTGTGAAGTGGGCAGGGTGGGGCCAGTCCTTCTGAAAGACAAACTCTATTAGCATGATAATAAAATATGTCCACTCTGAGAGAAGAGCATGTGGTTTGGGGGGGGGGGAACGTATACCCCAGTCCCGCCAGCTCTCATCGGTGTAATCTGCTTTGGCCAGCGCTCGCCTTGTTCTTGGACGCGCTATCAAATGGCACATGAACACTATAATCGAAGCAATTTCCGAAACATCTTCAACTTCCGTGGCATAGAAACACATCCAGGAGTGCGGCAACAAAAGCGCGCCTTATGTCACCCGCTGATTCCAACCACGTTAATGATCTGAGCATGAAAAGGAACTCGAAATGCTTTGCTTTCGTTGTTTTGGGAGTTTGTTTGTTTGAAGGAGGAACGGTTGCCACGAATGGGTTTGATGAGGCAGGTATGTGCGACGGGGGGACATATTGGAGATGCTAATTACTGCTGCGCGTGTGTTGTGGGCCGCTGGATAGAGATGTAGGCTCGGGCACAACATCACACCTCCGCGGTCCAACTGATCCCGCTGTCCAACGGGAGTCTCATTCAGTCCAATAAAGCGACGAAATTTAGAGTGACAGATGGAAAATGGATGTTACAGGTACCAGCACATCGAGATGAAGCTCTAAAATGAGTTTATGATGTAACAGTCGTGCACAGGCATAATTTGGTTAAGAAAAGCATTAACGTAGAAACCACAATACCATCTAACATTCTAGTAAAAATCATACGTGCTATATATTTATCGTTGACCAAATTGTAAGAGATAAAACTGACTAACTACCTCTTACACTTATTTTTTACACCCTTAATCAATAGACTTGTGCCCTCCACTGGCAACTAAACGGTTGTGAAGTTATAGATGCAATCAAAGTCAGATATATAGAGAAAAAGAGCAGAGAAGCATGCCGGTTTCAACACTCGATAAGGAGAAGGAACCTAACGAAACTTCAGGTATATTTAAGACGGAAGATTCATTTTTCCGTCTGAGGTTTACTGACATCATTACATCTAGAACATGAACGGAACCTGTAGGGGTTAATTTGGTTCTTGCAATGAATTTAGAGGATTATTTTTTCAGATCAGACTATAAACTGGGACAAGGGGGCCTTTTCACTCACACGCCTGTGACACTGTCCTGAGGAAATCAGACTGCAGGCAGCACTATCATCAATGAATCTACCCATATGAATACAGCGTAGTTATGATCTGAGCCATTTGGTTATGATATGGTTGAGTCTTTTAATCATCTGTGTCTTTGTCTACAGCAACTATTTAGCACCGTGCACATGTTGTCTGATTCTGGTTCATACTTTGGACACACCTGAAATAGTATGTTTAAATAAAGCTAAATGTTTATTGTTAAGGTAGGAGGTTGGTGAAAACTAAATATTGGCCTGTGCTGGAAAATTAAGTCTGATTAGCGATACGCTAAAAACTGCAAATAATGGCCTGATATATCGACTTACCAATTGGGTTTCAGATGACACCATAACATATTATCAGCCATTAATATTTAATATAAATGGGGGGCACCTAAAACTAATATTGTTAAAATGCTTATTTTTGTTGTACTACAGCAAGTTCTTGGGTTTAGTCTAATTTAGACTAATACAAATGTTCATGCCAAAGGAAAAACTGGCTCTTGCCCCCATCTGGGAGAATTAAATCATATCATTCTAGAACACCACCAATATATTTTGATCTAAAATGGGGCCTCACCTTTTTGTCACCTCTGTAAATGTGGATGTAAATTACAGTTGAACCTTGTCCCTCTATGACTTCCCACAGAAATGAATGTAAGGAATCATTCAGCAGTGTTTTAGCCAAGGCGTACCACAGAAACATAGTCCCTGTTCACACTTATCTTGGTTTGGTCCTGGTTTGGGCACTAATCTTTCATGGCCGATATGGTTCTCTTCTAGTCCTGGTTTAGTCCAAATATAGTTCAAGTTCAATATCGAAGCTGATCGTTGTCAAAGTGAATAGAAGAGGTGCGTTCCTTTCCCGTCTCCTCGTGGCATTTGACTTTGGTTGAGGCCCTTCTGTGCGCTCTTCTCCCTCAGCTGTGTACGTGATGTGGACCTAGAACACTTTTGACACGTCTCCGCAGACACACTTGTAATTTGCGCTCTGGGCTGTGTGCTGATGACGCCGCTGACACAAGGCCTGACAACAACATGCCTCTCTCTCCTCTGGCCTCTTCAACCTCACTCGCCCCCAGAACCTCCATACTCCTCCTCCCCTTTCTTCTTCTTTTTTTTTTTTGGGACATCGTCTTGAATTATCGCCGCTCCCGTCTGACTGCGAGGCTTGGACGGTGACAGCTGAGCGTTCTCACTCCAGGTGCGTGTGTTTTCTTTCGCGGAGGTGCCCGTAACACCTACCTGTTTGTGAGCCCCCGACCTGTCAAGGGAGCCATATTTAATTAACGTAATGATCAAAGCAGGAAAAGCAAGATTAGCCCTGAGGTAGCAATCCCAGTGAGCCGCGCGTTCGCCTGCTAATTATACAGCATTAAGGTAGACAGGCTTATGCATACATGACTACTTCAAAGATGTGATTGGGTTTGGTTGGTTACAACAGAAAGTGCCCAGAGCGAAAGAGTGACATGAAAACATCAGCGTGCATAAATCTGTGTGAGCCACCAGGTAACCTCGCTTTATCCCGCGTGACAGCGCTAACGACGGCAGATGTGGAGGAGAGGACGCGGGGGCAAGTTCATCGAGCTGTGATGGAAGATGAAAGTTTGATTTGGAACAGAGGAGAGACGGAGGTGACGAGACACGAGCGGAGAGTTGTGCAAGTTCATTTGGAGGTGCGATGTGCAAAGTAAAATCAGTTTCAGACGATTAGTCGACTGTGTTGTTTTTCTTTTACGTGGACATGTCTTGGAGTGTTTCAAGTTTTGTACGGCATCACAGACATTAGTGCTTATTTTTTTTTAGTACGACTATGTAAAAATGGCATAAAATTGCTTGCTGCTATGCCATGCTAGAATCATTCAATTGAATTACTGCCTGATGATTGTATATAATAATCAGAAATTCCAGATCAGTAGTTTTTTTTATCATGTTTTAACCCAAGACTCTGAAAGGTGAATAAGAAAAAATCTTTAGAGATATCAGTTTGAAACTTCTGCTGTAGTTTACGTAGATAAATGTAAATGTACCACAACATTTTCATCATAATGTTTTTACATAAATATAAGGCCTTTTATGTATACAAATGGCCATAATTGCACATATATTCTGAGATATAAATCTAAAATCTTATATGGTAACTAAATTTGTTTTAAAAATTCATATTCTGGAGTTAAAACTTTAATAAATCAGATAGAATAGAATAGATGTGAAAAATCCAGCAGTAAGAATCATTTTGGTGTCTGCAAGTGCTACTTAAAGTGCTGATCTTTATATCTCTATGACAGAAAAATGCATTTTTGAGGGGGATAATAAAGAAAAAGGAATTACAATGTCCCACATGTATGCAAGTAGATTAAATGAAATAATAGATCATCTTTAGGTTCAGATTGGACAGTGTTTGCTGTTTATATGGGGAAGGTAAGAGAGCAAACTCATTCTTCCTTTGGAGCATAGCAGTTAGACACTATAACAGCATGTCCACCATGTGTCTTGTCCCTTTTTTGGTCACCACAGCCGGAGGTGGTCAAAGTACTGCATTTTATTACTTGACTAAAAGTCCAGATGCGCCTGGTCATACATTACTCCAATATAAGTAAGTAAGTAAGGTATATCATACAAATTATAATTTCAAGTATCAAGTATGGAAAGTACTGAATAACTTTATTTATAATTGTCTTCTTTTTTAATAACGTGTTGTGAATGATTACTTTGCGGCTTCAAAATGAATTAACGACAGTTGGCTTCTTCTAAAGACAAGATGCAAATTGCATTATGTTGTTCAGTCCACCCTGCAAAATGAGTATAAATCATGTAAAGAATTAGATTACAAAGACATATTTGGTTAGAATGGGTACATTGGAAAAAGACTATGGCTACAGTGTCCAAAACAAAAACAAACCAACCAACTCAAAGCTTGTTAGAACTGCAGATATTGTTTACGACTCCTGAAATCAATTAAAGTCAAATCACCACGAACTTGTTTATTAGTGACATCGCACCCACATCCTGTACATGGGGAAAACCGTCTTTGTCCGGAGTCTGAAACATTTGCACAAATCAACTCTGGAGTGACACTCGCAAGGCGTTAATGTGACGAAAGATATGAAAAACTGCTCCATGAAAGTACTTGGGAGTCTTTTTTTTTAAGAAATGTAGTGAAGTACAGATTCTTAAAAAGTATACTTGAGTTAATTTACTGACCACAGCAATATATTAAATACCTGAGCTGATTTGCCTCTTGTGTAGCCATGGAGGATGCTCTGCAAATCACTGTTCAGAATCAGTCTGACAAAGACTGAAACCATCACATACATTTCCCTTAATTAAAAGTAAACTGCACTATTTCCTCTTTGTGTTGGGAGTAGTGACTGCAGGAGCCCAAAATAAATTCCTACTCTTGTACTAACTTCCTGAGTGCTTGGTGGTCAGGTGCTGTTTACGCCTGTGGCTTTCCAAGCACAAGATCTCGGCAGAGATTATTGGAAAAGCCCTTCTGCCAGGAGACATCATCCACCGAGATTCTACCCACTACTGAGACAAGACGTGTTCCCACAACCTGCTCCTGTGTGCCTCTAGACCTCTCAACAATCACACCAGTATTCTTCTATTTGGAAAAGTTTCAATATCTATAGGGACAAAAAAAAAAAATCAACTGAAAAGAACTTTCTGTTTACAGTTGAAAGGGGTTTAAATTGGACAATCTTCGCGGATATTTTGGACGCTCTGACTTGCTGCGAGCTAAGAAAGGCGCTTGCTATTATGAATGAAATTTTGGGTTCTTGTGGGTTTGTAGTGGAGTTGGATGAGCAAAACCAGACCACCAGTTGTCATTGGAGCACGCTCGTTCCCTCCGGTGTGCGGCATGAATAGACAACAACATGTTCCAGAAACGAAGCGCCTCGGATTGACACACAGGCCCTCTTTTGAGTCATGTGAACAGGGCAGGGGGATTTCTGATAGCCCCCCATCTCTTAGACAAAGGAGCGCAGTGTGCCCGGGTGCATGGTGGGGACGTTACCTCCGGCGCTGCCAAATAAAAACACAAAGAGAGAAGAAAGCAATGACCTCCTGGATTTGGGACCTGGCGTCCATTGTTCCGGTTAAAATGCAAGTCCCCGTTGGTCCGCCAGACCTGCTAACCTGTTTTCGAGCAGCTGCTGACCACCTGTGGAGCAAATCAAATTAGGCAGGGGTTCCTACTGCTCCCGTTTATTGTGGGGAGATTGAAGAGTTTGCGTTGCCGCGGTGGTCCTGGGCACTGGTGGAGGTGGGTTGGCTGTAGGACATTCCTTTAGCTCCACACAAGATTCTTTAAAGGACACACATTATTCAAAATTTTGTTTTCTTTAACCATTTTACAACATTGTAGTAGCGTTGTTGTATTAAGCTTCATTCACACTAGTGTGATAAATCTTGTTTAGTAAGTCTTCTTCCTCTGAGCCTAATAAAAACACTCATAGGTCGAGCTCTGAGATCTTCTGTGCTGTTTTTAAGTCCATTAATCATTGCCAGACTCGCTCTGAGCATTTCTGCCATAACTGTGTTCATTACAACTTTGTTAGCATCCTGGGGCAAGCTAGGTTTTTTATCTCCCCTACGTAATACCCTCTGGACTCAGTAGATGGAGCTCTAACTCAATTCCTGATGTGGAAAATGTTCCAACTGATATGAAGCCATGTTTGCTTTTTGAAAATATGAGAAACCAAAGTAAAGTTACACAAGCGCATATTTAAAGGCCAATATCAAAGTTTCTTCATGTAATGGAGTCAAATCTGTTCTGCCCCAGCTCAGATATATTGTAAAAGCACCACAGTGCTTTCTGTACATCTAATCACAGTGTTTAACAACAGCGCTGTTAACGCGCTAATGTTCTAATGCTACTTCATTGCAGTGTATATTTAGGATGCTGGGCATGTTGGGCATTAGGTAAGTGAGGAATAACTGCTTCAAAGAAATTAAAATGAACAAGTTCTCTTTTTTATGTTTTAAGATTAAAATTGAGTACAGTGCTTTAATGCATATTGTTTGTCATTTAATGCTGAAATCATCTGTCTTCTGGCACTTAACACAGGCTGGAGTCAGCAAGTGACAGATCAGATCTGTGGAGAGAAAAGCCCACTCAATAAGGATGCCATTTCTGAGCATGAATAACCACCTGTAATTGAATGATAGCACTATAGATAAGTTTACACAGAGGGCCACGCTGTCATAGTGCAGTGACAGAGAATGTCTGCAGTGTGTCTCTAGGCCACTGTTTTAACCCACTCAACATGATAAAATGACAATAAAACAATGTATGGCAGAATTTATGTTTGATATTTCCACTGGAATGAACAATTGTATAGGACCATGACAGGACACATAATTGTTAAAGGAAATGGCATTTTTGGATGAATTTGTTTTCATATAGCCTTTTTTCTCTTTGTATTGTTGACTTTTGTTAATGCGGTGAAGTCATCTTCAGTTTTGTGATCTCAATAGATTTAAATAGTGCTGAACAAAACAAGAAGTTCTCTCCCTGAACACAACAGAGTCATTCGTGTCTATCTTTAAATCTCAACTAAGTAGAAAAAAGAGAAAAGATATGACCTCTGTCCATTTTCCCTCAAATTATCCAATTTGGCCTTTATGAGCGCCCAGAGCCTGGAAGGCTTGAATTCCTTTTTTCATGTGAACAAGAGATGCTCTTGTTCACCACCACAGACATTTAGCATGGAGATAGCAAGCAGATATTAATCATCATTTGGACACACCAAAAAAAAAAAAAAAAAAAATCACGTATGGGTCACAGCCAAATGAGTCAGTAGTCAGTATCACAGAAGTGCACAACACCGTGTGTCTTTGTGCCGGCTTCCTGTTCCCAGGAATGTGGCTGGTCCCATGACTGAGGTGGGGGTGAGGTGGGCTGGGGGTGAGGGAGGGGGTTATGTGGGGAGAGGGAGGTGAATGACATCACCGGTGCGGGTGCTCAGGCCTGACACAGTGGCACCTTGTTCCTGTGAAGCCTCTCTCCTGCAGCCCTTCTCTGAAGCCGCCTTTCTTTGGCTCAAAGAATACCTCCTTTTCTGTGCGGCTCTCAGGCAGCTGCCGCATATGAAGTGTAGAAATGACACTCAGCTCATGATGAATGGTGCTTGACCCCTGGATTCCGCTCTGGTGAGGCTCTGCATTTCCATAAGCCGAAGATCTCTCACACTCTTGTTTATGTCATAAAAACACTCTGCACCAAGGTGCTGCAAATGAAGATTAAATGTTTGTTGATCAACCTTCGGAGTAAATTGGACAACCTTTTGGTAAGGGGCTCCACACCGTGGTTGGACCCATCCACAGTGGAGAGCTCCTTTGTTACATGATTAATTACTGTGAGCAACAGTTACGGCGGGATTAACAATTAGCTCGACCTGTCAAACAGTCAGTCTAAGATGGCAGACTAATTGAGCGGCTGGTTGGCCATTGTGTGCCCGTATAAGGCCAGGGAAGTGGGATGCTTCGAGAGCCTTTCATCTCTGAAGGCCTAATACGGAGCAGAAAGGCCCTCTATCAGCCTGAGCGCGGATAATTTTTCATGAATATTCATACGCTGCCTGTATTCAGTGAACTTTGGAAAGTTACCTTCATGGTGCATGTTCTGTCGCTCAGCTCACCGCTGAAAAGAAAGATACGGAGGACTTAACAAGGACTTCTCAGCTCATTGTGGTTTCACTGACATTTGTGCATAATATTTTAGTCTGGAGAGTTGTACCCGAAATATATATTTTGTCATATGTGTATGATTTTTTCATGCTATAAACTTTTTTACAAAAATATGTAATTGTCCATTACCTCTAGAGTCAATACTTAGAGTCAATACAAAAGATACGTGGTATCTTTTGGCCCTTCAGAAGTTGTTAATTCCTCTGGTTATGGTGCTAATTTTCAGAAACCTATGGAAAGTAAGATATTAAAATGTATTATACAAATGTATTGACACGTTTTCTCTTTTTCATATTCAAGTGCTTAAGGATGGGATACTGACGGACAACAGCAGCAGTCTTTTCTCTTGCTCAGTGTTGAGGGCACAAGCCCCATAATAACAATGTTTCCAGACCTGGCTTTGTGTAACAGTGCAGGCAAGAGATGGCCAAGCGCAGAGTTGAAAGTAAAAGTTGTGGATGTGAAAGTGGAACCTGAAGGCCACACAACAGAATCTCAGAGAGCCATGGGAAGAAGCCCGCGGGAACAGCTGCAGTGCCAGGCCCGCTCATGAAAGCGTCTGCCTGAGGGGGAGGCAGCCACTTGATCATGAAGAAAGTCAATTGTTCACGCACTCAAAGGCTAAAAGCCCAGGAGGAGCTGCACCATGGTGTGTGGGACATATCAAAATATTTGACAGACATTATGAAAAACCTTGGGCCCATTTTTAAAGAGGTTTTGTTTTTGCATGCACCAGCGACCTGTCACACTGCCGTCAGCCCCCTGCACCGGCCCCTGTCATTGTTCGGGCCCCCAAAGTTCAAAGCAAGCCTTTTTGGGGCCGCTCAGTGTGCGCTGACACCATGTAATGAAATTAGCAATTGTTGCTAAACAGGTTTCAATCAAAGAGTGTGAGCCAAGAGCTCGTGGTCGGCGTTCATGAATCACCTCTTTCACAGACTGTGTCCGAGCGCTGGGACTTTGTGACCATCAGCCAGGTGGCCCCACAGAGAGGGAACCTGGCCAAGAAGCTCCATCCACAGCACAAAAGCCTGCTCAGAGCCCAAAACAAACAAGCACTGTATACAACCAGCTATAACTCTCTCCAATCCCCAACAAACACTGGCTAACACAACAAACCTCATTTCTTTTAACTACAGGAAAGTTATATTACCAACCTATGTTTGTTTCTTTGCTTGTAAAGGACACACTTTAACTGTTTTCAAGGTGAGAAGGCAGGATTAGATTCATTTTGATCACATAACTGATGTGACACATTTTAGCAGTCCCCACTAAATTACATACTTACTGTTCAGCAGCCATGTAGCACATCTGGTATTTATTACTTATTATTACATTTGTGTGAAGTTATGAATGGAGGACTTAAGCGTGTTAGAGGAGCATAATCGTGTGATTCCAGCACTGTCTTCCTAATTATTGTGTTGAGCAATAGTGATTCTGGTTTAATAATGTAACTAACTACTGCATGAACTGCTCATCACTGCTTACTGCTACATGTCCATTCCACAATTCAGTAAAAATTCAGAGAGTGTCCTGCATCTCTTTCTATATCTGACATCTAAAATCGGAATATTTTTAGTAACTTTGCTGCAATTCTAAGCGCAACTTTTGAACTCTGGACTTCAAGAAAGCCTCTTTTAAGGCAACGTAGGTTGAGTATGGTAGGCCTGTCTATGTGATTAAAGCCTCTGTACTCGATTTTTACTGTCTTAAAAAAAAAAGAAAAACAGGACATTTTTCAGCGGTCCAAAGATATTCCTCACTTTCCCAACGCATTCCTAACATCTTAATAATTCACCACAATGAGTTTGTAAGTGCATTTCATATTTTGCAGTGGCCAGAGGGGAGGTTTCTTATGGTGATGCTAACAACAACTAGCGTGCTAACAGTGCATTTCCTCATTTGCGGAGGATAAAACGCTCTTTAATCAGATACAGAAAGCACACAGCGGTCTCATGATGACCCTAAGAACTGCTTGTACAATATACTGTATCTGGACTGAGCTTATGGTAAATAATAAGTAAAAATATAAAAATAAGTAAATAATACTCATAGTTTTACATCAGTCAAGTTATCAGTCAGTTTATGTCATTAATAAGCGACATCCAAATTGTAGGGACAATTTACATACCAATTTACACACAGTTACAACACTCATTTGACAAAGTTAAGGCGTTATCAGGTTATTGGTCAAATCATAACTTTTGTGTAATTTATATGTATTTTGACCCTTGTTGCCCATGTCCAACCAGGAAGTAACATTATAAACGTCACCAACATTGTCAAGCTGCAGAAAAATGTGATTTATTTTGGAAAATCTTAAATATAACTACATTTTAGTGATATATATTGTCTTACCTGTCATATGTTTATAAAACGCACATGAAAAATGCTACTCAGTAACTCAAACTAGTTACTTTTTTATTATTTATTTTGTTTAAAAGCTGAAAAATAAATAAAATCTGCTTTGCCGCAGCACAGATATATTGTTAAAGTAGCTATTTATGTGATATTTGTCCATTGTGCGCTCTATACATTTGATTATAGAGCATTTTATTCTTCGCAAAGCAGGAAGTTAGTTGTTAGTTTTTCTGTGACTGCAAAGACTGAAAGTTGTGAAAAACGATTATAAACCCACTGCGGTGAATATTAAGGATGCTCAAAAAGTATACATATGAGCAGTACATGTGGACTTTTAAAGGACACACATTGTGACTTTTTTGAGCTTTTAACCATGTTCTAACTATGTTCCGTCATCAAGAACATGCCTGGAGTAGCATTTAGCTTCATTCACACTGTTGTGAGGAATGCTGGTTAGAAAATCCTCTCCACTCTGTTACACTCCTTGCTGAACTCCTTCGAGAAACATGTTCATTTAGTTAATAATTTAAAGTTTGACATGTCATCTTTTAGAACTAAAAATAAAATGCTTTTACAAAGAAAAACATTATTTATCGCTGTGTTGGGTGATGCCGTTTTGACTTAGCTGTGACTCCATCTTCTGGCTGTAGAGGAAATTACCCACATGTAAATATACACCCACAATGCTTTGCGGTAAGGAGTGGATCTGACGAAGTTGCAGTTATTGTAGACGGAGGAAATGTTCAGAGCGAGTCTAGCCATGTTTTAAGGACTTAAAACAGTAAAAGATTCTGGGATAAAAAAGATTCAGCATCATCTACGTCACACATCGAAGGAGTTCTGAAGGAAGTGTCGGAGAGAGAGGATTTACAAACGAGTAATCATCAAACAATCGTGAGTCAAACTAAATGCTACTCCAGGTATGTTTCTGATGACGGCACAATGTTAGAACATGGCTAAAAGCTCAACAAAGTCAATTCTGCATAATATTTGTCCTTTAAGGTACTCAAGACCGTGAGTGTTTAAAGGCTAATAACACAAAAAATGCATAATAGTTTTCCTTTCAACCGCAATCTGCATATTCTCTGAGTTCTGTCCAATCAAAGGAGGCGATGCAGTGCCTTTTTTTGTTTGTACAGAAAGGGGCAGAGACAGCAGTGAGACATCCGTGCATACTCCATTACAATTACAGGTCAAACATCTACCCAAAAAAGTACAATTACCCAAAAGATCTACTCAATTACAGTAACAAGAGCATTTAAAATTCATTACTTTCCATCCCTGGTTTTATTTGATGTTTATACACTGATTACACTAACATACTTCCATATGTTCAGGGCTCACATGCCATGCCGCCTTTAATACATGCTCTTATTTGCGTATTTGTGTGTTTTCATGCCCCAGGAGAACCTAAGGCCTCCCCTCCTCCCCCTCGCTCCCCCACACGCGCCTTTGAATCACCACACACCCTGCTGCTAATTTATTTGCACTGAGCATTATGGGAATTAATGTACCTGACATTCAATGACAACAGCCGGTCGCTTTGTGCTCCTTTTCGCATTACTGTACTCCGGTGAAAAATGCCCATCTTCCACCTAGCCGTGGACTGCGCACACACAGGCGCGCGCACACAAACCTCTAGGTGCACACGGCTGTTAGCGGCGCCGGATGATAGTAGCAAAACATTAACATAATAATTAGTGTCTTGTAATTGTTTCATTAAAACCAGTTGTTCCATTTCTCCTCTTGTTCTCCCAGAAGACGTCGGCTGAATTTGGACGCGCGCCAGGAGCAGGGCTGGTCCGCGTCGTGCCCGTGCAAGATGTTAGCGTCGCGGTGGGGAGCAACGTCCGCGTGTGAAGATGACGCCAGGTCTGTGGGCAGGCGTCAAATGGTTTTCAGATTATTCTGGAATACAGTACAGTTAAAGTACGGTAAGGAATTATATCTCTGGGATTGTGAGGAATTAAGCACTAATATTATTTTTTGTCTTATTTCCAGTGTTGGGAAGTAACTGAATACATGTACCTTTAGAGTATTCTGGTACAGTTATTCTTTCATTGAGGTATTCAGATGACAGCTACTTCACTAAAATTAACAGAATATATTGCGGTCTTTGATCAAGTAAGTTAGGCTTCAAACTGCACAGAAAAAAAAAAGTTATAATAATAATAATGATAAGTAATACTTGCGTTAGTGCGTTTGCCAATTTTTTTCTTCTCAAATGCAACAGTTCAACAAACTTAAAGCAATTTTAACATAGAACATAGATGTATTTTTAAAACTATATTATAATGGAAATTTAGGTGAAAGTATTCTTGTGTTCAGATTGCAGTAATCTTTGGACCATGTAATGGAACATATTACAAAATACAATTTAATGCAGGTATTCAGTGTGCCTAAGTAAATGGTTTTTTTTTTTCTTTCGTTTTTTTCATTTCAAACAAACACGAACAAAACATGAACATGGCACACAGGGAGAGCACATACTAGCACAAATGACACAAAACATCTCAACATAGTCCTAAATATGAACTTATATCAGTCCCAGTTTGTTGAGTCAGTCAAATTAGTCAAGTTCAACATTTATTGTAAAAGTCGTTTTTTCCATTCTAAATATATACATTTTCAAAGTGTTCTTCCCAATATTTGAATTCTAACACAACCAAGTGTTTAAGTCTACAGTAAAGTTTAATGAATCATAGAACAACTGATCTAAAATCTATGAGTGCAATCACACTAACCCCTCACTGGGATTAAACCAGGACTAAACCCAAAACTAAACCTGGACTAGAATAGGACCAAACCACATTCACATCATGATCAGCAAAACTACAGTAAAGTTAGGACCTAAAGCACACATTTTTATGATTCAATCATGTTCAATAATCAAATAAAAAGAAAAAGAAACAAATAACTTTGTGGAAAAAACACAAATTCCCTTCTTGCATGCCCAGTCCTGGGAACAAAAGCATTTGAGAAAGCGCATTTGTATTTCTCTTTTATTGTTCTTTTTTAAATGAATGTAATTGTCCAAACATAAATGAAACATACATAGCACATTCAAGTGTCAGATGTCAAAAACGTTTTGGTATTTTAAAGGTCCCATAACATGCAAAATCGACTTTTCAGAGGTTTTAACCTTCCTACAGTGCTATTTGGGCCTCGTATGTGTGCCCAAAGTGGTTTTTTGATTGATTCCCGCATGTTTTCGCTAGAGAACTGTCTTTTTGTCCCCTCGGCTGAGCAGGCAGACGGGGCTCATCCCATGGATGACGCGCTTCCCATGGATGACGCGTGTTTAAGCCATGCTCTCCGGGAAGCGCGCAGCCGCAGAATAAAAACAGCTAATGCTAATGCTACACAGTAATTACACGATGGATACGACAGATCAAGAGTTAGCTTGTTATTTACCACATGGCCACGTCCCTCGTCGAGGTACTGCATGCTCGGCCAACTCCAGGTCAGATCCAGGACGTAGGACTCAGCACGACGCACCGTCAGGACGGATAAAAGGTTTATTCCCGTGTTTGTGTATCGCTGTTTACCGGAGCACACGGCGCATGCGCACTATCTCCGCTCTAGGCTTCGGCACGAGTTGGGCGGGGGGAGGCGCGCGAGTTGGGCGGGGGAGCAGCCTGCTCTCTGTTCGGGGGGGTCAGATCTCAGAGTGAGCCGTTTGCTTTTGCAAGGAGGGGGGCCAGTCCAAGAAATGGGTGTTTTTTGGAAACTGTTATGTTATGGATATTGCACAACGCAAAATTTTATCAACAAAGCCCTTAGAATAGACTGTAAAGGGCAAAATAGCAGAATATGGGACCTTTAACTTCTGATTACAGTTCGGCAGCCTTTGTGAGATCAATTTTCTTTGTTTTTTTGGACTACAGTGTACCTAATAGTTCTGACGTTTCAGCACTGAAGAAGAAATGTGAACTTTTGGGTTACAGTCCACAAACTTTTTTTTTGCTTTTTTTTACTTTTACTGCCAATCCCAAGTTTAGCTAAATCATGAAAAATGTCATTATGAAATATTAAACATGTTATTGGGCTCCACAACCAGACCATCCATAAAATTAAACAGTACAATTTGCAATTTCTACTCCATCAAAAATTTCATACAACTTCCTCAACTTGACTCTAATCACACTATGCAGGCTTTGTTTGTTTAGTGAAAGTTACTCATTTGTCCACTGTTCCCCTTTGGCATAAGTGCATTACAAGTTGAAGAATGCGAGCTCTGGGTAACGTTCAGTGCAGTCTTCTCTGATGGACTCTGGGATCGATGGGCCCTTGACAGAAACAGATTTACCAATCATGCCTCTCTAAATGCTTAAAGAGCTCTGACGGCCCTGACAAATGCTCCAGATTCTGCTCCATTTTCCTGGGGTGGTTTTGTCCCACCACGGCTGGTCTCGGTGCCAGAAGAGGAGCGCTGCTGCTGCTGTTGTTGTATATGTGCAGCTGTGTTCTCCGGTCGGGGGCAGAACAGGGGGAGGCACCAGAGGAGACGAGCTCATTGGCCAAATGCACGCTGGGAGGGGGTTCACGCCATCAGATCGTTGAGATACCACCGACGGGTATTTGACATTTAGCGTTTTTTTAGACAAACTTCTGAGCACTGTCTCCCGCAGATCATTATCAAAGCATTCCTGTCTGTATAATCAAGATGAATGCCTCCAACACAACCGCGATCGCAGGGTGGAGGAGCATCACTTGGGCGTCTTCAACACAGATTTTCCCAAAGACGGATTTGTTGGCGTCAGCGATATAAAGCGACACCCTGGCGCTGACAATGTTTCTGTCAACTTATTGAATCATCCACCAAAATGGGGCAATCTCGGAGACAGAGTGCAATCTAAAAACATTGATAAATAAATATGGGAGATATGAATATGTTTGTTTGTTTGTTTGTTTTGCTGGCTGTCGATTTGATCCTTAGAAATCTCCCCAAAGACTGATTTGTGTCGCACACTGCAATTAACTCCGCCAGCACCGCCGATAAATCAACTTCCTGAACTCGGCGTGGAGGAGATGATGTTTTTGAAATTAGCAACATCCGCTGCTCGCTTTGTGGATGGAGGGGGAGAGAGCCACGAAGGGTGTGATTTTTTAAAATAACAGCCTTCTGATATCTGATATTCACCAGCAAGTTTGAGCAAATCACATTCATTCTTCAGCGCTCCGCGGGGGAAACTTAGCGCGCCCATTTCCTTGACGTTTTGAGTGGCGAGCGAGCTTTTTTTATTTGTACTGATCATCTGTTTGCTTGCAGTTGAAGCGCGGTGCCTCCCTAATATTAGCCTAGCGCGCTTTCATGGCATTATGAGGCATGAGCCGCTGTCACTGCTAACACGCACCAGGAGCATTTAGGTCAATTATCATTCCATTCAAAACCTTGCTCGACTCGTCAGATTAGGAAACACACTTATTCACGCGCTCGCAGTCCAAGAAGAGCAATATTTCTGCCACTGAGACCATCAAGAGAATACTTTATTGCTTTACTTATTCAACTTTCATTTGCAATTCCTTGTGAGGGTTTTCAAATATATACAGTATTGGTGTGTTTGTGCTCGCGCTCCGTTCGCTCCAAGTGCCGCTGATAACACTAATCCTGTTTACTTGCCTCGTTCTCTCCGCTCTCTGTATCAAATATACCTTACACTTTGCCTGACTTCAAGGCGTATCCGCAGAGGGGGACGTGGCCCTTGCCCCGGCGAAGCAGCTCTCCCGTCAGAACAAAGGCTGTCCCCCATTTCCCATTCCCTCTCTGCATATGGAAGAGGCAGGCGGCAGCGGCAGAAATTAGCAGAACTATCTGGGCCATTGACAGGCCTCCCCTGTGGTCACAGAGGCAGGGGCTGTTTGGTACCCCTCCTCACTGGCTGCGCACAGATAACCGGCACGGAGGAGGAGACGCAAACACACAACCTCTGGCACTGGCTCGGCTGCTCTTAACGGCAAAGTGCTTAGCTTCAAACGAGGATTTAACTAGTTCTGGGGCAAAGGTGAAAAAGCAAACGTGAGACATTAGGGCATTTCATATTTATCAAACACTTGGATAACCCCTTTGAAAGTACAATTTCGAGTCAAGTTGAACCGAAGGGCGAACTCGGTTGAAGGGACTGCGAAATGAAATTATTCCAATACACTGTCTGCAACTCTGAGTTAAGACTGTGACTGTCTATTTGAATTCTGAGCGCAAACACAAAGAAGTTTTTGACACATAAAAAAATACTTACCCCTCGTCAAGGTTTCTATGGTCAAGACCTTAAGGTGAGACGCTGCATGTAAATAGGACCAAATCTTGAATTTAGAGATCAATTTGAAACTTCCCCTGCAGATAACTTACATAAATGTACAAATGGATTAAAAGTTTTTCACCATGTAATGTTTTCATATAAATAAGGTATTTATATTTATAACAGCGACTTTACAGGGGGGATTATATTTATTTATTTTGTATTGGAGTAAACTAGAGAGATCTCACCAAAAATTGACTTAAAATTTCTAATTTTGCCCCATTTAGTTTTTTTTTTTTTTAGTTAATAGTTTGACAATTCAGGTGTGACTATAATGCTGATGTCAACAAGTCGTTCTGTTCAAACTGTCAAAAGTACAAGTGAAGTACAAAATTGTAAAGTCGTGTATAGTTTCTGCTTTAAGAACTGATCTTTATGTTTTATGTGAGAAAAATGCATTTTGGGAAAACAGCCAGAGAAGATACAATTTCCCATATAAATCTATGAATGCATGTTGAATAAATGAATTAATGAAACATCTTTAGGTGCAGATTGGATAATGTTATGGTTCTTAAATTATGGTTTTGCCTGTAGTCCCACCCTTTAAATAAGCTTCAGTATCTGGAGGGCTTTCTACAAGTGTCCCTGGAGAGATGTTCCAGGCATCTTCCACCATGCATCCTTCTGAACTCAGAGTCGGTCTTGTCTATTTCCACATCTAACCTGGTAAAATAACTCAGATAAATGCCATGTCGGCTGGAACACAAAAGACTTTTCATCATGCTTTCTCCTCTTGCTGCAACTAACGATTGTTTTAGTAGTTGAACAGTCAGTGGTTATTTTTAGTCGACTCATCAACTGTACATTTTTTAAGCTTTTCATAATATTTTCATACTTCCTATGACTCTTTTCCCTGACCAACCTTCCCAAACTAAACCCAGGTGACGACGAGCCCACTTGTCAGAGGGTTGCTTGGACTCGAGGCTGGAGGAGGTGATGATATTTGCAGTTCCCGGCCGTTGGCACCTCTTTGGCCCTTCTTGGCAGTGTCGGGGTGTCGGGGGGATCCTGGTTCACAGAAGCCATGGCTGCTCCTCAAACCGGCCCACAGATGCTCCCCCCGGTCCCGGGCCAGGCCGCTCCGACGACGTGCCTGTGTCCATCGCTGACAGGCTGCCCATTCGCCCATCCATTCGCCCGTCCATCTGCCCATCAAGAGAGCGCAGTCTGCATAAGGCTGAGGAACGTGCCTGCTGCCATTTAAAGGGACAGTGTTGCATTGGAGATCAACAGGGCTTCAGTGAAGAAGAAAAGAAAGAAATTTAGTAATAGACTAAAAGACCAAACATTTTGTAAAATACCTGTAATTGCTTCGCCGATATCTTTAAAAAGCTTCTTTGTTGTAGTAGTAGTAGTAGTAGTAGTAGTAGTAGTAGTAGTAGTAGTAGTAGGATTGTTGTTGTTGTTAGTAGTAGTAATAGTTACAGGCCCATCGACAGAAATTTGTGGGCCCAGGGCAAGAAGCCTCACATGGGCCCCCATCTAATATAAATTAATCGGAAGAGGCTCCAATTCTGGGCCCAGGACAACAGACCCCTCCCCTGTCAACTCCCCTGAATAGTTGTCAAATTACAAATCAATATGTTAATGGCTCATAACAGGTCCGGGTAAACAAAAGTAGGGACATTTTAGGTTAAACTAACGCAGTGTAACAAACTGGCAGACAAAGGCAGATTATTTCAGGTGAAACTTTAAACTGCTCAAGGTTGGCTTAGTGAGTTTAAAGTTGAGTTTCTCTGACAAGTTCCGCAGATTAAAAATTCGGATGGTTGTTGAAAGTTGAAAGATCTTGATTTTTAAAACAATACACAGAAAACTATCTCTCAAGCCTCGTCTATGAGTAATAGTAGTAGATGCTGTTAGTTGTTTACCCTCAGTTTTCCTCATGGTTCATTAAAGTTTGTTACAGTTGTTAAAGTTTGTTAGAAGAAGTACTCAATTTAGAGAAGTTACAGTACAGATACAGACTCTTTGCCCTGACTTAAGCAAAAGTATAACATAAAAAATCTACTGCTGGAAAACTACTGAAGAACCAGTTAGAATGTCTTTTACAAAGATGAGACAATTTAAAGCATCAAATGTGGTGATCTTGAGAAACAATGTGCTGATTTTGGGATCAATAACTTTTTATTTTTGTTTGTACTCAAAACCTTTAGGCAGGATGTCACCATGAACCTACTCAAATAATCTCAAACATTCATAAAAGTACTTTACATTTCAGTTCAGTTCAAAAATGTAGCATAGCAGAAAGTACTGATTCTTGTCTTTAAATCTAGTGAAGTAAAGTAAAAAGTAGCCATTGTAAAAATGAAAGTAAATATACCTTTTATACATTAGTAGTAGTAGGAGTAGTCTCAAACTTTTCAACTGTCAAGATTGCAAATTCAAAGTCAATGCAGCACAATTAATTACTTGTTGCTAAATACCATTTCAAAATGCAACCAGTGAACTAGAAACACAACTCCCAAATGCTGTCTTTTAGATTTTACTACCATTCTTATAGATTGCCAAAATGGGAAAAAATTGGCATCTGTACTTGTTGACAACTACATATAACATTAATGATAAGTTAGTCCTTTATTGTGTTTTTGGTGGCTGCTGCTCTCTGGACGGGGACTCTGCTGACCATCTGTGCTCCTGAGTGAGGCTGGGTCCCTCGTCCACAGGGGAGTCCCGGCTGTGCCCCAGTTTTGCGCTCTTCAGTCGGACGGGACCATCTGACTGGCCCCAAACACCAGCCTTGTGCGTCTGCGCTTGGCTCCACGGCTCGGAACTGCAGTTGTTTTCCAAAAAGCGCAGGGCAAGTGGTGATAATAAGGAACATGTTAATTGAAAAGACTGGATGGAGGAGCAGTTAAAGGGGCTGTACCTGATTTTTTACTGTTGTGAAATGGGATAAAACAGAACTAGACCATGTTCGCTGATTTATGCATGCAATAAAGTTAAATCTATGTTGCTCCGGCATTGATATATTATAAAGCATCTATTCGGGTGAAAATGAGACCACAACATTTACTCTGCATCTATTTACAGAGCCTTTTATACTACGAGAAAGGCAGGAAGTGCTTTACCCATAACGGTCCGTGATGCTCTGGGCTCAAAGACTCGAGAAAAGTGCTTATAAACTCATCACAGTGAATATTTAGGATGCTGGGGCTACATTAGGTGAGTGAGTGATACATGTGACTGATGTAAAGACTAGTTCTGTTTTCCACGTTTCAAAACAGTAAAAATCAGTTACAGGGCCTTTAAAATAGGGGCACAGGAGGAGAGGATAGGATTATCTCACCCTCTGCTTCTCAAAGTCAAAAGGTCCAGATTAAGGATAATAATGAGATGCATTGGAAAACTGTACAGTAAGACTTCTAAAGGCTCAATTGTGCTCTATAGATAAGACGCACTTAGATACAGATAGAGGCTTCTGTCCATCCTCTGTATTGTTCTGTCCATCTTTTGGTCTTTATGCAACTTGTAGGCTCACAGTTTAAGGATGCATCGCAATGAAGCTGTACAAATGCTGGGGGCAGTGGTGAATACAGCGTGACGCTTAAAAGTGACTAGAACAAGCTCACCTTGTTTTCGTGGCTCTTTTCCAACGAATGTGATCTTGCCTTGTGACCTTAACAGCTTTGACATTTGAAATGGTTGCAAGCATAAATTAAACTACAAGCTACAGACACACTGAGCTGTTTACTTACTAAAATGGACCATAAAAGAGTCTAAAAGAGACACGTATTATGCTACTGTGACTTTTTTGAGCTTTTACCGATGTTCTAACAATGTTCGTCATCAAAAACATGCCTGGAGTAGCATTTAGCTGCATTCATGATGTTTTTTCCGGTTTTAAACGTCACTTATCTGAGAATCTTCTGCTGTTATAAGTCAGACTCGTTCTGAGTCCCTTAAAGTGATAACATAACTATATTGTGTAATTGCAAGGCACTACCTACTGGCTGCATAAACTCTGTAAGTGCAACGGCAAACTGCAATTAGTTCATAATAAACTTTTTTTTTTTTTGTTAAAAATTTAAGATAAGAACATGTTTAGAGGCTAATAACAGTACAAAAAATGCATAATATTTTTCTTTTAAGACTTTTCTAGCTCTAAAGCCCTTCTCCAGATCTGTTGGTGTTGGTCAAGATTCAAGGAGAACATAAGGACTCCACACGTGAAAATCGAACTTGCGACTTTCTGGTTCAGAATGTTGTTGGGATGTTCTTCTTGATAACACTTTGAATTTGTCTTTTTAAGAGACACACGTAGTAGCTCACACATGAAAGTAGCAAAAATAGCAAGAAGTTTCCAATAAAGTAACACTATAAGTCGTATAAGTCGAGTAGAACAAAAGGGATTCAAATAAATATCTTTAAATATCTTTCACTGCAAAGATGAAACTGGTGCTTTGACGTGACATTAGGTTATCTCTGAAATACGGGAAAGCTGTACAGTTGTATGTATAAAATATCAATATCAAACTCCTGGGAAGGTGCAATACAAAAAGAAAGCTACAACCCGCTTATTTTCAGTCAAATCAATCATTCTGAGATGAATTAGGGTCACTTTGTACTTCAAATAACTTTGGAAAAAAAACAATCACCCACCTGTCAGTCTACACCTTCCAATAAAATCTTATCCAAAAGAGCTAGGTGGGGTTTGGAATATGATGTTCTTTTGTGCATAGCTTGTGACCACCCACAATTAGTGTAAATCAGACATAAGTGACTGTCAGCTTCGCAAAGAGCTTTTCCACTTGTTTCGACTCCATAGGCTTCAGAAACAGCGATTAATCTTAGTCTGATGTTTCAAGGTAAATCAGTCAGAATGATAAGGGTTTAAGGTATAGCATGTTTGTCTCATTGATAAATAGCTATGTTTATCACCGTCATTTCCATACTAATTTGCATGTATGAAGCAGACTCTCACTGTCCCACTCATAGCAGACTCTAATGAGATAAGAGGAGACACTTTAACACTGGGTCCAACCTCAGCTTTGTCTCCCTGTGTTTACGTGTGCGGCTGACATGTAAGGTAAATACATATTTTATGAAGCTGGAAAATTGTCTTTTATATACCCCCACCTCAATACACACACACACACAGATGCACATTACTACCTAACGCCGTACGGGATGAAAACAAAGTAATAAAACCTCTGCTTTCCTGATATTTAATATGCATAGCCCCGGCAACGTCTCCACAAGGTGTGAGAAGCGACTACAAATCTCCATAAAAGTTGAGTAAATGCATAAATTAATATCTGTGACTGTAATCAAAGACTCTTGAGCGCAAACAAAAATACCCGCGCCTTCTTCACCTTATGAAAAATGGAAGCAGTCTAAAAACCTGCAAAAACCCAGTGGCTAGTCGTCGCGCTAATCAACTAAAGGAACATCAGAAAGAATAGGTAATTTGAGACACAAAAAGAATGAGTAATTTTGGGAGGCTCGTACCCAAGTGGCCACATTATTTATGCCTAATGTAACGGGGGTGTGCATTCATTTGCAATTAACGGCTGCGCTTTATTACCTGTCATCCCGAAACGTCTCGCTCTGAAGATCACACTGCAACGCCCCAATTATCCAAATACAGTGTTTGCGTCTTAACCCAACTAATGCAGATTTTAACATTTCATGAATAGTAATTAAGTATATTTACTGAAGACATAATATGCTAAATCAACTTTGAGCTTTAAAACTACGTTGTAATTGAAGTTATTCGTCAAAAACATACCTGGAGGAGTATTTTGTTCCATTCAGGCAAGTTTCAAGATTTCTACACCTTTGTCTTGGTAATTCTTGTTTAACTTAAAGGGACTGTATCTGATTTGTTTCATGTAATAAAGTAAAATCTGTTTTGCACCAGTACACATATATATTAACCAAAAAATTAGCCCACAGTGTGTTATCTGCATCTAATAATTAAGCGTTTTATTCTGCGCAACCCAAAAAGTGCGCTGTTAGCATGCTAGTTCTTGTTAGCTTTATCGTGATGGAAAAACTAGCTCGCACCCTCTGAAAGATGTGAAACGCTCTTATAAACTCATCGTGGTGAATAATTAGGACGCTCAGTATGTGTTAAGAAAATGAGGATTAAGCTTGGACCGCTTCAGATGTTTAAAATGAACCTTTTTTACGTTTTCAAGAGTCAGTACTTTAATGAGTTCCTTGGAAAAGTTAAAAAAAAATTAAAAGCCCTATTTGGCGTAACGTTTCCCAGTTCGCCAGTAGAGGGCGTCTGCATCTGCTTGCAGACTGCATCTGCTTGCACATTAAAAGTAAATTCCCTCATCAAAAGCATACCTGAGTTTTATTTAGCCTCATTCATGCCAGTTTTATGATGTCACAGGTACAACTTGTTTTTAAATCCACAATTCATCTCCAGAGTATTTTTGCTGTTAAATTGCATTTATTACAGCTACGTTCCAGCCGTCGGGGGGCACTCTAGCTTGTTTATCTGCCTTATGTAATTTCCACTGCAGCCAGTAGATGGAATTCTAATTCACTTCCTATCTTGGGAAACGCCTGACTGATATGATTCAGTATGCTTTTTGAACATGTTTTTACCCGTTCTAAAGCATAAAACACCACAAGCATGTTTAAAGGCCAATAACAATACAAATATACATATTAAATTTCCTTTAAAAACCCAGAGAAGCATAACAAATGACAATGTGTTTACAATGAGGAAACAGCAAAAAATTACTGCTGCAAATAAAAATAAAACAAAATCTTGAAGAAAAAAAAAACAGTCAAAACTCAACTTACCATTTTCTTTGATGTTACCATGTCATACTTTTGTTTACTTAAAATATGTCATAAAAATGTATTGCCACTAACTGTGTAAAGCACATTTTTAACCTGTAAATATAAGGCGTAGTGCTGATTTAAACATTAACTATATCCACTCTCTCACACACTTTGCGCTTCACAGCTCCTGACGCTCGGTCTGCCTGCGGACCTGAGCGGCTCCCTGAAGAGCACCTCTCCTCTTAAGTATGAGATCCCTGAGAGGAGAAGCCTTGGAAGGACTGTTCTTACTTTAAATACACCGCGGCATCATGGGAATATAATGGCGTCCATATATAATTAAGACAAATCCGGTGTTGGAGGCTGTATGTCTTTGTACTGAACCTTAATGAGTGGAGAAGGAGGAGAGTGGCGGTTTTATTTAGACGCTACATATATTTTGCATTGGGTTCTACGGTGCACAAACAGCAGGTTCAATCCACGGACGAGCTTCTAGAATTCAACCAAGAAGGGATTACAAAATGTTTTATGAAATTGTCACGCTTTATAACACTTTAGATGATACTTTCACGTCAGGTCTGTAATACAGTACATTAATAGCATTTGCTTGAAAAGTACAGAATGATTTTTCCTTGTATTTTTTATACCGATCGATAACAGTCTGGTCACTGGTTTCATCTCTGCCCGCCCAGATGAGTATGATTGACAGGTGGATTAGCCAATCTCCTCATGAAGAAAAATGAAAGGGACAGACAGAGGACTGAAAAATGTCTGTAGAATCAATGGACAAAGCAAAAAACCTAGACAAATAGGTTCCTTAGTTTCACATGTCACTGAAATAAACAAATGTGATTGCACGGTTCTGCTTCAGTTTGGCTAGAGGCCCGGAGCAGGTCATGTTGACAGGACTCTCTCGTAAGGAATTGGCATACTGTGTACTCTGGATTCCAGGTAAATACAGTATAACATATGGCAGGGCGATATGGTAAAAAAAAAAAAAAAAATTAAATCGCTTTTCCCCCCTTGTACTGATGTTTTATTTGTATCTGCATTCTTATTAAAAACAAATAGTAATGTTTTTCAATGTCAATATGGACATTTAACACAAAACATTCTAATGTCGTTCTCCAAAGTCTGATCTCTGACTCAGGATTGGCTGTGGACCTTTCCTTTCAAAAGACCCAAGCTGATCATAGACTATTAAAAACGACTGAATCTTGATCATGGCTCAAATTCGATTAACTGGACAGGCCAACAAAACAACATGCGGGATATCGTTATTTCTTTCATACAGTTCACAAAACAACGAAAAACAGCAGTGGCTCCATTGGTTCAAATAAGACGATTTGTGGTTGAAACTCTGCTCTGTTTCTCACTTCAGATGTGTTTTTAGGCAAGACACTCTATCAATCTATATTCATGTTTGATTCCAGAAGAAAGTTCTAAAAATATTTACTGAAATGGTTGTATTTAAAAGAAAAGCAGCATTATAATTTCTTCTTGGAAATGTCATTGCTTTGACTTGCACTGACTGATGGTGGTTACACTTTTTACTTGAGCTATTTTGTATCATCTTGTGCTGCTACTAACTGGGGAGTAAAGTGTTTCTGTGTTTTTTGTGAAATGATAAATACCTTGTGATGAGTGCGCCACCAAGCCCAAGTTCCAGGTGAGATTTGTGGAAAGGCGAGCCCACTCCCAGTAAGAATGATGTGTTTCCATGTATTACTGAGCAATAAAAACAACCAAATTGAAAATTATTTGGAAAATTTCAGATCATCTCCACCGGTGGGCCATTTGGATTTTTCTTCATTTATTCCTTTTTGTCCACCATCTGATAAAAGGGAACCATCAAGCTCCTGGGCATTTAAAACATAAAAAGAAAGATATAACCCACTTATTTTCAGTCGAATCAACCATTCTGGGATGAATCAGGATCAGTTTGTTCTACCCTAAAGCCTAAAATCCACACAATTTTAACGCTACCTTTTAGAGTCCCCAAATCTATTGTGTGTGATATATGATTTATCTTTGAAATGGGAATGTCAAAAGCCAACACACGCCCTCCCCAATCCGCCAACGGCAGCTTTACTCCTTGAATTATAAGAAAACCTAGGCAGGATGAGTAAGTTAGGCATCCTAAGCCAAAACTTGGAATCTCAGCTTCACAAAGAGTCCAGGCATTTGTTTGTGCACCAAAAGGTTCAAGAACAGCTTCAGTTTGAATTGGGGCTCATTCTAGTCAAGCGTTTTAGGAAAATCCGCCCTCTTGATAAGGGGTTGGTTGTTGTACTTTCCTGCATCCAATGTATGTTTAATATGTGTGTGTATTGAGGGTATAAAGGTGTCCTGGTACAGTGTAGTGTAAGTGTGTAGGGGCCACTGTAGCAGCTTGTGGAGCATTCATGAGTGCGGCGTTCTAATCACGAGACTAGTTCAGGGAGCCTCAGTTCATTACAGCGCTGCACTCTGTAGGTTCCTGGCATTGTTTTCTCAATTAGAGACTTGTAAATGTGTTGCTTGCTTAATCACCCAAAAACTGGCCCCTAGGATTTCCCCCTAATGCAACCCCATTAAGAGGGCCCATCAAAACAAAAGATCGGCCTCTAACGGCAATCATCTCTCACTCAGCGCCAAACTTGTATCTTAAACGGGCGATGATGGATGAGAAGGGCCCGCGCGCTGCCGTTGATGGATGGGTCGGCGAAACGGGGGCTCGTCCGGTCCCCGAGCTCCCCCACTTAGCCTCTCCCTGTCCCGGGGTCCGCTCTGGGCTAACCAGCAGTAGAACAAGGACTTATCCAAACAAGCTCATTAGCTCGATTAGCGCTGGAGACCCGTGGATGGACCCCCTGAGAGCAGCTAGAGTTTGACTACACGCTGGCCCTGGTCCGGTCAGCATCTGCGCACTCGTTTGCCATCATGAGATCATTCACAACAAGACCGCTATCTGTTGTAACGTCTTCAACTTTGATTACACACTTGATGAATGCAGAAATGATTTAGGTTTATAAGACACCTACTTTGGAAAATGTACCTTTTTGAGTTTTTAACTATTGTTCCCTCATGAAAAGCATACCTGGAGTTGCATTTAGCTTCGTTCTTGTTTGACGAATCCTGTTTATGGACTCCTCTCCATTTGAGCCTCGAAAAATACTTAGTTTCAACTCTCAGTTTTGCGACAGAGATCTTTTGTGCTGTTTTTAAATCCATAAAACATTGCCAGACCCGTTAAGAGCATTTCTGCCGTCAAATTGAGTTCATTACAATTGCGTCCCTGCAATAGCATGTCAAGCTAGCTAGGTTTGTTTATCTCCCCTTCATAATTCCTTCTGCTGCCAGTAAATGAAGCTCCAACACAATTCCTGACAGATCGCCTCAGATATGAAAGTAATGCATGTTTTCTGATACATTATTTTAAGTTCTAAAACAGGAAATTGTAACAAGGAGAACGTTTAGGACACTAATAATACAAATAATCCATAAATTAGAAAGAATATTTCTCTTCCAGTTTGTATCTGCATACACTTCAAAATCCTTAACTTGATTAGACTTCACAGGCTCCTTGAAGATTACCATCTATATTAGAGTCTGAACTATTATAACACCATTTGCAGGTAAAAGAGTAGGGATGGAAAAGGACATACGCTTCTCAGTGACAAGTTTATCTTATCCAAATTTTAAATATTAAAGTTAGCTAAAATATTTACAATGAGTTTCTAGCACATACGACTAAGCTAAGTTGGATCTGGCATATTTTTCTAAGATCAAAATGAAAATATGGAACTCCAGCCGTTTCTTCTCAGTGACACGTGTCCCCTGGCTTTTGTTCATTTTAAAATCAGGTTAAATTCTGGCGGAGGCTCGGTGGCGGCTCTCGGCAGGTTGTGTTGTGCCGTCTTTGGCCTAATTAGAAACGAGAGAGAAAAGGAGCCAAATGAAGCAGTCGTCACCTGAGATGAAGGACACATGCTCAGAGCCAGGAGACCCACACATGTGATTTTTTATTGATATTTCTGTGCTGTTCTGTACTCTGAAGGGGAAAGTGGGTCAATGAGCAGATTTTCAGAGACCAACTTTGAAAAATCCATGTTGTCTGACAGTCTCTGGTTAAGCATAGTTTTGTATTCAATTCCCGAGTGTCAATTACTCATTAAAAATGTTTAACAACATTTTAATTGAAGAATTAATTACCTTCGGCAGTGCAAAATCCTCCTAAATTTTATCTTGGGACTTGTCAAACATGCGGAAGTCAAGTGTGGAGTGGGTGGTGGCTGGCCCTGGAAAATGACATCATCATCATCATCATCATCATCATCAGCGAGTGTGTTCCATGGTGACTCACCAGAGAGACACACGTGAGAATCCATGAGTAAACAAGAGCGAGTAAACAAGAGCGAGTAAACACGAGTATGTTCCGACATTGTGTGCCGGCACCGCGCGCTAACACGTCCCTGCCAGAGATCACAACGCATTTCAGTATCAGGCATACTTACCTCGACCCTGACAACTCTGTGATCAGATAAACCCATGGTATTCTTTGAAAAGAGCTTACTCTTTGCCTAGAGGCCAAACTGACTGAATGAAGGTAATTCTCACAAGCATAATGATCAATTCAGGTTATTTCATCTGGACTGATTTTAGTGCTTTGACGAAAACAAACAACAAACATACTTTTCACCAAATATCTGTTCCATTCGAAGTTACTTACCCAGTGTGTTCCGTGTAAGTGTTGAACTGTAGCGCCTTGTGTCCTGTGTGTAACAAACCACAGATCTTATCTTTGTCTGGGCTGTCTCCGTGGATCCGTTTAGCCCGTTGGTTTGATTAGTTAATCAGCCCCAGGCCCCCCCTCGGTCCTCAGGTGGAGGCAGAGCTCCGGCTTCTCATCCAGCCAAGCTGTTCTTTTGGAAGGGAAAGGAGGCAGCTGTGTTTACAGCCCGGGTCCTGGCGTACATTTAGCAGAATCTATTATTCATATCGCTCAGTATCAGAGCGAGATCTCCAGCCACCTGTCTCGCTGACAAGCTCGCCCCCTTTTGTGGCGCCTTCCGTTCGGAGCAAATTACGCTCATCTTGATGAATTGAGTTTTTATGAGTGTTGCTGTAGCACTGGGCATGTACACAGAGCCAGGGACCATCAGGGGCCCGGGAGATTTCCTTGTCAATGGGCAAACGTTTGGAAGAATGTATCAGAGAAGGAGCGGAGGTGCCAGAGTGGTCTTTACCTAGAGCTCAGGTCTGTCCACTGGGCAGCGCGCCCTGGCTCTCTGCATACAATACCTGTCTACAGCCGGATAAAGGAGGATGACATTCTCCTGGAAAGATTTACTGCAATGATCATCACTTAGCCACTAAGTAACAAAGAGCTGAGCTTCATTTACCAAGCAACTACATTTAATACAATCAGCCGAGCATATGTGGTGCACCTGCTGCTGGTCTTCACCTGCTGCTAGTCTTCACCTGGTAGCCTGTCTACCACTCACACACGAGAACTACAATCCATAGATAAAAGACCTGACTGACCTAAGACCTCAGCACTAGCAACTGCTTTCAGGAGATATCAGTACTTTTGGACACTCATAGGTCTAAGATGAAAAACATTCAACAGCGCCGCATTTATGGCTCATTTAAGCTAAATTTTGATTTGTAGAATTTCCACCTATTCTAATCATACATGCCATCTCTATCAAAAAGCTCTAAAATGTTTTCTGAACCTGCCTGCTACATGTGCACTTGTCCTTCAGTGGACAGACCTGACCTGAGCCTCTCACATTCACAGTCTGAGCTTGTTATTGTTTACAAGTCTCTGTGCGTCTGATCGCAGATAGAAGCAGAGGAACAAAGGCCTCTCTGAATTGCTTTTCCCTCCGACATCGCTACCTGATGAGCGTACACCAACTCCCTGCCTCTGCCTTTGACTGCCTGTGAACATCTTTAATTAACAGGGAGGTGCGCTAACTCCATGATAAGCACCCCTGATAAGTTATAACATGATTCATAATTTATAAAGATTTTTGCTTTCATCTTCACTAGTTTGCATAAAACTAATTACACCGTAAATGCTATTCATTACTGGGTATATTTGGTGCCGGGGCGGGTGCGGTGGGACTGGTTAGCACGCGCAGAGGAAAGGTAATGCAGAGTTGTTGGGGGCGGTATCGGCGCAGACCTGTCTTGTTTGTACTCTCCTAGCGTGTTGCATACCTCATTATTCGAAATGTTACACGCTGCAGCCCGCCAAGCTCATTTAACATAAATAGAGCAGGTGAATCAGGTAAATGGGTCGACAAATGTCATAACAAGCGAAAACAAGTCATTATGTTCACGATTACCAAGGTAAACGCAACAAAACGGAAAACAGCTTCTTTTGTTTGCTGTCTTTTGATGTGTTTTCTGAGCAAAATACACAGCAATGCCTCCGCTTTTCCTCATGTAATAATGATCTAAAGTGGTTATTTGAAACATGTATTGAACCGCAGTTGGCTGAATAGTGACAGAATCCATTTCGCAAGGAAGCTTCCTCAATTAAGGCACAAAAGGAAAAGATGAGGACTCTACAGTTCATCAAGATTTGTTCTTACGTTACAAGCATTAGCATAATCAATGAGTTAGGGTTGTTTGACAAATTGTGTCCCAGATACTAATTTAACCAGGTGTTGACGCTAAATATTTCTTCAGAGGTCGTATTGTGACCCTATAAAAATGGTAATATTGTGTATTAATGTGGGTAAAGGAAAGTGGATTTCAGATGAAGCAACATATCTCATGCTTATCCAAAATTGTCAAACGTTACCCTTAGTATCGATAGTTTGAAATTTTTGTCTCCGGGTAACATTATTAATTGGAATTGAACTTGTGTATGCTATAATGTAGTTCCCTCTAAAACCGTACCTGGAGTTGTGCATTGTTTCACTCACATGTGCAGGTGTAATCTTGCATTCTCTGGTCATCTTCCTCTCCAGAGCTGAAAATCCATAGTTTCATGTTCTATGTCATGCTGGTAATAACTAACTTTGATGCTTGCTGCTACTGCTTTGAGCCACATTTACACTGCTTCACCCTCCCCACTGCTGCAGAGACAAAACGACGTGAGGATCCATGCTTGCAATGTGTTAATGAATCTGTTGTAGTTCTGGTTTATTTCTGCTCGAGTCAACTCTCTGGTTTAGATTAACTTCCTGTTTAGTCCCAGTTTTGATGTGGTTTGTTCGTGCAAGTATAAATGCCCTGCTACTTTTCCCCCAGCCCAGTTATGCTACAAAACTGACACTTTGCATTGGTGGCTATGCAAGCAAATGTTTATGTTTTACAATATTTTTTATTCACAATAAGATTAAGGTTAGGATGAGGGTTAGGTTTAGGTACAGGTTATTTGGTTAAGGTCAGGGCTTTGGAACAGGTTAGGGTTAATGAAGCCCACGGGCCAAAAAATACATTAGGATAAAAAAATAGTGTCTTTCCATCCAAAATGTATCCAAAAAACGTTGGTTTCTATGTCAAAACACTCAAGACAATTCTCAATTAATTGGCTTTGGTACACAATTACACCCATCCAACTTATTATTCAAAAGAAAGTCACCTCCTGAAAAGTTGCTAGCCCGTGTTGTGTAAATCTGAAGTTAAGCCATATTTCCTTTTCAGAATCCAGTCAATAAAAGCACCATAACAACAGCTCTCGGAGGGACAGGAGGCAAAGCGTGTTGACTAAATAAGAATTCCAGTCTGTCCGCAGCCAGCCCGCCTTGGTCCCCGCCGGCCCCGGAGAGTCCCTGCCGAGCCGAGAAGGTTTGTGCCGGGGCGAGGTGCTGCACATAAATCAAAGCGGTCCAAGGAATAGTAATCCTGGCTGAACATTTTGGACTGATTGATATAAATAACATTGTCCTCGCCATCTGTCCAACCGGAGACCTTTCCAGTTAGTGTTGAGCGGCGACGGCGGAATAATTAATGAATGATGTCCTTTGTGCCGGTAATAAAGAGGAGACAAATGATGTTCTAATCCAACTGCTGCTCGTTTGTCACAGCCAAATAAAATGTCAAATAAAAGTGAGGCCGCGCCGTTGGTTTAATGGAGTGCGTGCTACCTGCTCCACAGCGAGACAGGGGAGAGGAAGGGGCCAGGCCTGGAGCAGACCGGAGCGGGGCTGCTATTCTAGGCGTTTAACAAGTCTGCCACCTGCAACTGGTCCTCCCCTGTCAGAATATTACTAATATGGATGGTAATTACAGTTGGGTGGGGTTTTGAAGGCATGCAAAATAAGTTTGATTAGAAAATTATCAAAAAGCTGCTTAGAGTTTAAAATGTAATAAAAGGATGGAGACATGCAATGCAATCTCAAACAACAGGGGGTATGAACGGATATTTATACACTTTTGTGTTTTATTTGATCAATTCACCAGTGAAGGGTAAAACCAGCTATTTTTTATTCAATCTGTAATACTATGGCAAGTATTGTGATATCGATCCAATGCCAATACCATTGAGTGTTCTATTGTAATACAAAAATGTGTACTCATTATTTTCTCCCCACCCCAGCTCGAACTGATACAAAAAGTAAATATATGTGCAGACAATCTAAAATATAAACAATGCATTTAAAAAAAATAATAGTAAAAATAATAAAAAATAATAATACGTATTTTTCAAATCAAATTTATAAAGCGCTTTATTTATAAATTCATGAAAAACCTGTAACACAAAGTGGTTTACAATTTAACATTTTAAAAACAATCCCCAGAACCCAATCACTACCCTGTCCCCACTATCCCCACATTAAACTTCACACTCAGACACGCACACACACACACACACACACACACACACACACACACACACACACACACACACACACACACACACACACACACACACACACACACACACACACACACACACACACACACACACACACACACACTCTCGTACATTAAATAATGAGCTTGAGGCTGAATACATACTTGCGATACCTCGGTCAGTATCAACGTGTCAATATTTGATATCAAGCTTTTTGTCCAATATTTGAACTCCAACAAAGACATTTAATGCACATTTTAAAACATTACAAATGGATTGGAGGAATAACACTTAAGAGATACAGTTCAGCTAAGACAGTTCATAAGGGAACGTCCACTAACAAAGCTAGCTCATCAACTTGGGAGTAGACAAACCATTCATTTTAATGTAGAAGAGCTGCCCTATATTGTATCAAATACAGATACAAAGACAGACAAATAAAGTGGATTTGTGGTACACATTTGCATAAAAATGAAAGAATCCTAATAGTAGCTGTGGGCTGGATTTACATTACTTTTAAGTTTACTTGTCTGGGCTAATGCTATGTCAACGACGTCTGTTAAGACTTAATTGTGACTCCACTTGAACTAGTTGTTCTTATAACACACATAATGCGAAAGGAAATCATCTAAACAAGGGTAAAAGTGCAGTTTCCCATAGACTATGACATGTCACTGACTAGATCTATTCGTATTGTATCAAGAGGAAAAAAATAGGTATTTTATTTATGTCATACAGCCCACCCTATCAACTGCAATTTTTTGGACAAATTTAATGGTTGGTCATTTAGAATTACTATGAATTATTAACAGAACTTTCAACTTCAACTTTAGGGCCATACATGAAACTGAATAAAAGAAAAAGCAGCAAGCATTCTCCAAACAGACGCTGTGGGACTTCACGCACCAGTCTGCTCAGGTATTCATAACCTGCAGATCCAGGTAGGATTTTGGCATTGATCTGTAAAAATACAGACATAGATTTTGTATCCCTTGTCTTAGACTGGGACCACAGCTCTAACAACAGCCTTAAGTCCAGGCAAGTCCACAAAGACCAAATGTAAAAATTCTGATTCTTGTCACAGTGAGAACCTGTAAGAGCAATCACTACATGGAATGTTGCTAAATTAAAGTTATAACACCACGTAACTTTTCTGGTGGAGGGTTTGCCACCTTGTAGATTAAGTTTTGTGGTGCATATTTAAAGCAGGGGAAGCCAATTTTCAAACTATGTTCCAACTGTGGCTTAAACTTGTTCCTCGTTCTCAAAAACACTTTGCCACGCTCCTCATATTCACGTGTTTCGAACTGATTTTTCACGTAGGGTGAAATGCCTAGCCTTCTCTGAGGTTTTTTCTGTGTTCTGTCTGAATAAAGAAAAAGTTATGTTTCCCAGCTTTCAGAAACTCGATAAAGTATTTTTTCCTGAAATGTTATACTTTACTATTTTTGTATCTTAGCCGCATTATAAGAGCTGCAGACATATTCCAGATAAGGGTTGCTTTACACCAACCTGCCTTTTGTCATGCTAGCTCTGAAACCCTCCAGTTACAACCCAGCACAAGTTCTGAATGTCAGTGCGTAACTTTGGCAGTGTCTTACAGCCTCTCCACATCAAAGAGCTCGATGAACTTCAGAGAACTTTGGGCGGTGTCCTGAAAACCAAGGACAAGAAGAGGCGCAGCCAGAACAGAGCTCAAATCGCCTGCAGGTCTATCAA
Organism: Rhinogobius similis; assembly: GCA_019453435.1. NCBI lineage: Eukaryota > Metazoa > Chordata > Actinopteri > Gobiiformes > Gobiidae > Rhinogobius > Rhinogobius similis. The sequence goes on from CM033620.1 coordinate 47,203,664, forward strand.
TCACACTCCCAAATGAAACCCGAGGTAAGACAGAACCACATCGGAGACATTAGACATCACCTAGACCACGAGGTGTTCATTCAACCCACGTCCGGCTCTCCACGGACCTACTTTCTCTACGCAACAAAAGGAGGAGTGCTTTGTGCAATCAGCCGCGTTCTGTACATATTAAACAGCGCAACATTCTCCAACCAGGTTCCTTTTAATTAGTGGGGAATTTGATCAGCGCCGGCTCCCTGGGGCACTTTTGATGTTAATAAAACAAGCTGTACCTTCTCAAAGCGGGCTCTTCTCGTCAAAGGGTGAGGAGCAGCGGGGGGAGAGGGAAAGTTGTTCGTCTTCAAGTTCGGACGGAAAAGGGAGGCGTCTGGAGAGGCTGTGATCCGCGGGAGTCGAAACTGCTCAGATGGATTAGCAGTCGACGGAGTGCATGACTACCTTGCACGGGCTCGTAATGAAAGGTGCAGCTCATTATTGCACTGACACCACGGCGGATTCACTCGACGCGTCTTCATAACAAAAGAGGCCAGTCATATGCACCTCACGCCCAGCAGAGGCTCGGTGGAAATCAGAATGAATCGAGGAACATGTCTGAATGGCTTTGAGGTCAGAGAGTTACATTGTCATGCAATAGGTAAAATGTTGTAGTTGATTTTTTTTAAATCAGTTTGGAACAAGATGTTTTATTAATAATTCAATGCATTATGATCAAAGGATAAGAGATGTACTTAATCAACTGTATCCAAAGAGATTACTTCACTGTAATAAAAAACGAAGCTCCTTTAAAAATGTGTAAATGTAGACATGGACACTGCACAAGACATTAACCTTAACAAGAGAGATGCACCTTCAAATTTTAGATAAAAAGATTTCACCAGTGTCTATTGTTATCAAAACTATACAAACATTATATTATGTTAAACTTTACAATTTTACTTTAAATTTTTGTAACTGCAGTTATGTAAAACTTGTATATCTGACCGGACTTGACCTGAACCACTCAGTAGATTTATAAATAGACAGTCCACAAGGGCCACAAGAGCCACCACACATGGAGACTGTAAAGTTTGTTTCTGCAAACAAATGCTCAAACTGCCTTTTCATTGAAAGAAGCTAACTTTTGTTACTCTATGCCTGCTCACATAAGAACCATCCATGTTTAAAAAGCAGACTAAGTCCTGGCTCATGTGTGAATATACAATATGCTGTCCTATTACATATTTGGTCTTTTTGACATATCACTTTTTGACACATCTGCCAAAAGGAGCTCTCCTATGAGACCACTGTGAGACCTGCATCAGATTGCTACATGTTAATGTGTTTGTTGAATATGCCATTTCTCTATGTATTAGTCGATTTTATCTTATTTAATTCTTAATTTTATGCAAGCCTCTTAATTTTATGCAAGCTTCTTATATAATTCATTGTTTTATGTTAAACAATTTCCTATGTCTGTGAAGTTTGAGCTCTGATAGTGGCAATAAATCTGATTCTGTGTCAAATACAATAAATTGTACCAGGTTGTAAGTTCTTATTTCCACCTGTAGCCTTTTGACAGGTTGATGTTTAAGTTAATAAAAAACAAACATTCAAGCTAAATAGTAGAAAAGGTTCCCAAGGTCATCATTGTGACACTGTTCAAGATGCATTCAACTTCCATCTGAAAATTTTCAATCTCATGGAAATTAATTAAGCTGCTAGCATAAGATTTAAAATGACTTTTGGATGTAAGTCTTGATTTTTGAAACAGTGACCAGACCAACTACCTTTGGTAGTACTTTGCCTTTTCTACTATGATCCACTCCTGGGTGGATGATTACATTGACTTATTTCAGGAAAATGGCACTACAAAAGTACAAAAGTTTTGTACAAACATACATTCGCATTCAGTCCACTCAGCAGCATAAAATAATGGTTTATGACCATGAAATTCCTCACTCTTTTCCAGATCTTCACAAAGAGCTCATCAGTGAAACGCAAAATCATTCCTTGAAATTGAAATAATACTGTCGGATACTCATTCCCCCAACAACTTAAAGCAATAGAGCCTGTTCATGCCAGCTCAACATCTCTGAGCTTGACATTGAGGTCACCCACTGCTCCTGACAACCCAGTGACTTTGACAGATGGGTCAACTGCAGATCACACAAGGATACATTTGACCTTTTATCTAAAACTGGTCAGTGTACTTTTTCATAATTTGTAACCATTACTTTTCCGATTTATAGGATTTACTTTTGTTGTGAAGCTATCTAACTGTATGACACAGACATACTATTACTAACTACTATTTGAATGTATCCTGGCAACTGAGTCAAATGTAGTCTTGTAGAAAAAAATCTCGTAGATAACTTCTGTGGGGATCTTTAGTGAAGTATGACGATGCAATTCTGACCCAGAGAATGCCCCAAAAAAATTCTGCCCCCCCCCCCAAATAAAAGCATTATAGTCATTGTAAGCTCAACATATATATACTTTGCCCCTGATGACAAAAAATAAATCAAACTTAAGACTTTGGATATAACATGGATGTAATTTTGGATACCTACCTGTATATGTTTCTATTCAACTCAAACGGCCATCACTCTTAAGCAATCTCCATATAAAGCCCATACAGCTCCATTTAAAGCCCCACACAGGCACCCCTACTCCAGCTCCCATTGTAAAACCCAGAGTGATCCTACATGAGCTTTTATTTTCCTAATAAATGAAGTGAACGGTCATCTGTCCCTGAAGCCAGCGCTGCGTCTCTGCCTCTGGGAGCCTGTTCCGTGGCCAAACGAGCGCCGGAATGAGTGAATAATTCAACAAATAGATGAATAAATAAACAGGGTCAGGGAGAGGGGTGGTTAACAGGAGGACTTTGGGGAGGGAGCGGGGGGGCACCGGGATGGGCATCTGCTACCAGAGCCTGTGCCAGTGCACCGTAACATCTGCTTCCACCCAAAACCAAAACAGTCCAAAACGCTCCTGTCATGTCTGCTCTCACCGGCCCATGCTCTACACCCAAACCTTAATGCATCCTGTCAAGCCATTAGCTGCTGATACCATCGTCTCCCAGGCCCCCATTACACCATCAGCGTCCACCTGTGATAAAGACCGCCATTTGTTTTCTTAAAGCCCTATTTAATGTCCGTTTAACTCAATTTGTCAGGAAATATACAACAATTTCCTCCCCCCACGGTCTTGAAATCTGGTCAGGGTTCAAGTCCGTGTACGGGGGGAGCAGGGAGGGGGGCATATTTAAATGAGGGGATTAAATTGGCTCTCATATTGACGTATCGTGTTGTGTGAGCGCGTAGAGGTGGCCTGTGTTTTGCTCTAAAAGCTGATTTTTTTGGACAGCGGGGCCCTCCATTAGCCTCGGTCCACGGCCCCTGCTCCCTCTCTCTCCTGATGTGACAGCACTCTCCACGCGAGCGCTGTTATTAGCCGTGCAGCCGCCACACGCTGCCACAAAAGCATAATAACACCTTTTACACAGCATTGTCCCTGATGCCACCAAACGCGTGTCGTACGGCCCCTCCCCGCGCTCCCTTGTGTGGACACCTAACAGCCTCTCAAACATCTGTTTATGTTTTGTCTACACATACATCATTTGGGTTTTGGCGGAGTGGCGAGGAAGCAGACATAATGGTCCTTCTCTGAGCTGTAATCCCAAATGTTGCAGAATTAGATGCTTCACAAATAGAAGGAAAAAGAATAATAGCAGTGCCATAAGCAGCTGAGATTGGCATAAGTTGGAGGTGGATGGCTGTTAAGGCGCGTGAGCCTCCCGAGCGCTGGGACCAGCCCTGGCCAAGAGTGTTGGGTCCCTGGTAGTGTCCGCTCAACACTGTTGACATCTGTCGTGGTTGGAGAGCTGAGTGCACAGGAAATGGGGTGTCACGGCGCGTGCTTGTTGGCCATTATCCTGGCATCCTAATGAAGTGTGGGCAGTGCACGAGAAGGTCTCTGGATGGCATGTCCAACGCACGGATGGGTAGAGCCAGTACACACATCACGGGCCTTCCCTGTGCCTGTATCCCATCTGCCTGTGCCGTACAATGCACCAGCGGGACAGGGGCGACCAGGACGCATGCGCCCTGCTCCTGGCTCCTGCCGAGGACAGGCTGAGCACAGGCTATTAGGATGAGCCGGGCGGCGAGTGATTGGAAACACACAGTGAACAAGTGTCGGCACGGCAGGCCGGCTGCCTCACACCAGGAGAGCACTGAGCATCATCAATATACCTGGCTCTAATGGTCTCCGCACGGCCGATCAGGAGCCATGCAAGGCTCCTGAGGAGCCGGAGGTGGCTGTTTATCGACACAACAAACAGCACAAAGTGCCCTGAAGGAAGGCATTTGCACACAAATCCAGCACAGACGCCCCGAGTGGCCATAAACAGGCATCAGAGCAACAATCTCCACAAACCTATGAGCACATAATGGTGTTAAATATTTGAAGGGGTCAAAACGACACACCTCCACATGCCTCTTAGAGCCTTAAGGAAGCACAGCACTGCTCTTGTCTATGCTTCTATTTTATTGTTTTGTAAATATAGCACAAGACACACACAGAAGATCTAGATGATTTAGATGCAGGTATGGCTTATGTGGACACTGGTGTCAGCATGTGTCCAACAACACTTGGATATGTTCAGTCTAAAATAAGAAGGTCAAGCAGTCAGTATTCGATACTGTGCAAAACCGCAGTATTTCAAAATAGAGGCCAAAAATACACATCTAATTTACTGAATTCCATAAAATGTAATTTTTCCATGACACAGAATGAGATTATTACCAGTGTGGTGATGCGATATCTCTCTGTTACATAAGGCATCATCACTAAACAGTTGCATTAGCTCTTGCAGAGTTATTGGACATTCTGTCTCCACAGCAATCCCTCTTCAGGTAAAGACTCTCTACTTACCCGTCTGCCCATAACCGTAATGGGCTAATGTGCCGAGTAAATGTAGCTCTACAGCCCTGAGTGCTTCATCAATACGTCCGACTGATGCGGGACAGAAGGGGATTATCGCGCGCGCCAGCTGCTAAGCCACTGCAACTGCACACAATCAATTAGGTCCTCAGCCGTACAGTAGAGTCACACAGGAGTTTAGTCAGCAAAAACATCACCTCTGCATCTGACGCAATCTGCAGGAAAAGGCAACAGGTTTTTATAGAGTTGAAAACCTAAACATTTACATACACGAGAGTGGAAGAGACACTAACATTTTGTGAAGATGCGAACCATACAGTGTATAACTAAATTAGCAATCAGATATAGATAATGTGGCATTTATGTCCAAGTTTGACTCATTTGGTTATAAGCACTAGCTAGAAAACCTTTTGGTACCACTTTATAATTACTACACCTTAATTTGCCTTAATAAAGACTGATCAAAGACTTAATTAATAGTGACTAAATAGTTTATGAAGCATGATTCGGGCTTAGTAAGTACAACTACTATGTGGGCACACCTGCTTGCCAATGCCCAATCCCGTCAGAGCTTGCTGCTAGCAAGCCCAGCTTGTCAGGGCCTGGTTAGTACTTGGCTGGGAGACCGCTGAAACACCAGGTGCCAAAGTGGGGCGACTGGAGGAGGAAATGTTGTTGTGTCCTTAAGCAAGACACTTTCAATTCAGTTTATTTTGTAGCGCCCAAGATCACAACAACAATTGCCTCGATGGGCCACAGGTAGAAAGCAGTTTAAATATTTAGCAATTGACCCTCCCTCTCGGCAAGGAAAAAACACACACACACACACACACACACACAAAACTGTGGGAAAAAGAAAGTTCATCCAGTGCAGAAAGAGTTCCTCCAGGCAAAAGGGAACATCCAGGTCTACAGGTCAGGATCGTGGGATGGGGGGGTTATCACTGGAGCAGCCGCCGCAGTGTCTGAAACAGTGTCGAAACAGAAAAAGCAAGTGAACAGCAATGAACAGACTAGATGTGAACTAAAATCTTAAACATTGCCTAGGATTAAAGTGGTGTGTGTGTGTGTGTGTGTGTGTGTGTGTGTGTGGGTTTGTGTGCGTGTGCGTGTGTGTGTGTGTGTGAGTGAGAGTGAGAGTGATTAGTGGTGGTTGCAGGGGCCCATGGCGACCACGCTTCCGTCAGTCTGCCCTGGCAACTGTGGCTACTTAAGTTAGTTACCAAGGGTGGTGTGAAAGAATAATGACAACAGTGTAGCGCTTGGAGAGAGAGTAAAGCGCATTAGAAGTGTAAGGCATAAGTATTATTATTATTACTCAATTAAGGTTAAGATTAAGTCTTTATTCGTGCTTTACTAAGGTATGAATAAGTGTGTGTATTATAAATGATTACCAACCTTTTTACTCAAACTCTGATGTTAGTAACTACGTAATTATAACCCTAACTCCTAATCTCTTAAATCTGAGTAATTCTTAAAACACGTGTTCGATCCATTGTTACGGTAAGAAGCAATATGTTCTTAATAACTTAACAATCCTTCAGTGATTAGTTCTGGATACAATTAGTTAGTGCCACGATGAGCAAACCATGATTGCCACACACCATCAATCCCACAAAACTCCTGCAAAACACACACTGCAGTTTCTCCATTAGCCTTGCCACTCATGTTATCTGCCTCCATTGTCACTGTACCCTGAAGTTGTTAACGTGACAAAAGGAAACACTGCCATTGCGACTCTATCTTAAACTCCGCACCATCTATTTCTTGGCCGTTGGCTGAGCTTTGACGCGCCTCGGCCCTCCGCTGGGTGATACGCCGCGCTCATTTTTCACCGCGCCGTGACTCCGATCCTGCAGTGGATGGAGTTAAGTGTGTGTCCAAACTTACCGTGATGGATGTCCTGGGTCCGTGCCAGTCAAAGGTCGGCAGGGGAAGACTATCTTGTTTTCTTTACTTCCAAGCAATCGGTGTGCTGATTGGTCGGGCAGGAGCTGGCTCAGATAGTGGCGATGATGAATGGGGTAAGCGCTCGCCGGTAATGTAGGAGTAATTACAAGCGTGGTTCAGGTGGACGGCAGCTCATTTAGCGCTGAAGAGGTTATTAATTCAATAATATAGAATTCTGACACGTTGTGATAGTATCTGACACGTTCATCCGAAGATAGGGATGAACTCATTTGCCTTTCGTTGCATTCTGTGTACCTTGTCTCGACTGGACAAACTACTCAACGGAATGAGGTTGTTCGAGATGGTTTTGCTGACGTCATTCGAAGGGAACAAGTTTAACTTTTGCACCAGGCTGATAAAGTTCTGCTAATGTTTAAACAAGGTGCATAAAGTTCAGGTAGGTTGTATCTCAAAAGCTTGAGACACATCACTTCAGGTTAATTGGACAAACATTTCACTGCATTGCGAGATATCAAACTGTAACATTTTCTTTAACAATTTCATGTTGTCATCTGCAAATAAGGCCCAGAGTTTATTGAACATTTATTGAACAAACCAAAGCATATTCTTCTTAAGGTCCACTGTGTACGGTCTGTCACATGTATTTCTCTGCACAGATGCTAATCATTAAAAATTAAAAAAATTAAAAAGTTTTGCCAACCCTTGACCCCTCACTTTTTTACGTTAAACTTGCACTGTCTAAGTGACAAAAGTGGTATTTGCCGTGTTTCTGTTCTGTCCCAGCAGATGAATTACCACTTGCCCATTATAGTTATGGTCTGAACTTGGAAAATAGTCAAGGTGCGGTCCTGTTTTAGTCTTGATATATACCAGTTTATGTCCCGATCTAATACTGGTTTGGTTCCTGCAGCCTTGCCAGTCAAGTAATGTCAATCTAAACTAGTTGATTTACTAGTATTTTATCCAATAGACTATCTTTTCATTGCTTCTTTTGAATTGAATTTTGTACCATGAATGAATAAACACATACAAATAGATACAATTGAATTATAACACAGGGGAAGGCCTCACAATTCATCGACCATCTCGCCTGCCCTGATTCAGCAGTACTCGACCAGCCCACCATCCAGCTCCACAGATCCACGTACCTTCACACACGATTACCTCTACAGGATCATAAGTCTACTCTGAGGCCGCCGCAATGTTTACCCCCTGCATCATGGCAGCCCGGCCTCTCCTGGACATGTGGAGGTCAGCACAAGATAAAGGCATAGATAGGATTCATAGGTTATCATCTTGAGTAAGAAGTGTTTTTTTCCTCCTACAACCTAAAAACTCCAGGTAAGGGGTGACACAAAAAGCATTTTTTGTTGACTTCAACACACACATGCAAATAAAGAGGATGGAACGAGAAGTGACAACTGGGTAGCAGTGGTTCCAGTGTATACTGCTGTTGTGTCCTTCAGCAAGTATATAGAATTGTTGAATGCTATAGTGCTTAGATGCATATAAATTTAAAGATGCGTACATTTTAAGCAATGACTCGAACATTAGCTTGCGCTATATTCATTGCCAAGCTTAATATTTGTTAAAAATTCAGTTTAATTTTAAGTTAAATTTTTTCATTCATTTTCTACTGCTTATTCCCGTTTGGGGTCTTAGGTGGGGTCCACCCTGGACAGTGGCCAGCTCATCGCAGGGTTAACATAGAGACATAGACATACAACCATTCACTGTCATATTCATTCACTAGGGCCACTTTAGAGTTACCAATGAACCTGAAGATGCATGTCTTTGGACTTGCGTGAGCACAGCTAAATGCAACTTCAGGCATGTTTTTGATGACGAAACATCGTTAGAACATGGTTAAAGGCTCGAAAAAGTCACTGCAGCATAATATGTGTCCTTTAAAACCAAAAATTAATTTTAAGTTATAGCAAAGGTCACAAATTAACTTTTCACTTTTTTAAAAAAAAAAAAAAAAAAAAAAAAAAAATATATATATATATATATATATATATATATATATATATATATATATATATATATATATATATATATATATATATATCTTTGCTAGCGCAATTGCTCTTCTATATCCTTCTGTACTCATGAGATTGTTTAAAAAGGCAAATCTGATGCACTGAGAACAAACTGGAAATGACAAATGGGCACACAGAGACTGGGGCAGTGCAGGTATAATATCGGTGCTAATTATCAGCTTAATTTTCAACATCAGACCGATATGATATCTGGGTATCATAGATTTCACCAATATTCTAACCCTAATCTCTTTCACCTGCAGTTTGTATGCTCCCCAGCAGGGATCCGGACTGGGGGGGTAAAGGGTTCCCATTCCCCGTTTTCTCTAGTTATCGCAAAAAACAAACAGTACTGTAGCATAATAGAAAGCCGGTAGCTCCACAGGATGTTTATAAATTAGTGAGTTGTTATTAACTATTAACGTGTCATTGTTGCTAATATTCTAACAATAGTGAATGAAAAATAACAATAATAAACAAATTTGCGGGGATAAATAAATCATCAAAATTATTTATTGGGGACCCACAGAGAAGGTTTGTACCTGGGGCCCTGAATATGGTGCTACGCCCCTGCTCCCCCAGCTCTTTCCGCTCATCCACTCATAGCAGCAGCAGAAGAGAGCCCTCACTGTGCTCATAATCAGAGCTGACAGCCACCTACAGCAAGGTGTGCCCCCCCGCCGCTTCTCTGTCAGCCCCTGATCAAACCACGCTCTAATATTAATGCGCTGATGATGAGGAGCGTTCGCGTGAGAGTTTGTGTGTGTGTGTGAACGTACACGGAGAAGGTGGCAGAGTAACCCGCGGCGCTGCGTTTGAACTAGGTGAAGGAAGACAGGTTTTTGTTAGCGTTAATTACTCTCTTTGTAGTGAGTCTAGACGAGCAGCCTCCCCTCCCAAACGCTTAATGCTTTGTTTTTCATTTCACGTGTTTAATATTTTAACTGGTCTTTCATAGCCGAGTGAAATAACTATTTTGTCTGTGAATTTGCCACCGCTTTAGAGCCACTGTACTTCAATCATGAATGGAGCAATTACTGTATTCTTTTATTTGCCCAAAACTCCAACACATTACCTGACTGGTGCGGTAATTATCAAATTTGCAACATTCTCTTCATTGTTTTGAAGGTGCATTGTGTAACTTTACTTGTCGGGCATCAGCCATCTGCTTGTCTTAATGAAGAGGTTATTGCTTTGCCAAGAATGTTCTAAATAATAAAAAATTACAGATATTTGCATAACATTTATTTTATCAAAGGACAAATATTATGCATTTATCATATTGTTATTAACCTTTAAACATGCTCTTGAGTACCTTAAATCTATCTCATGTTTTGAAACAAAAAAAAGTTTTGACACTGAGTGCACCCAGCCAGCAGATGGCGCTTCGTGTTTATACACAATTTAGTTATGTTAGCACTTTAATACATGTGAGGTTCAGGTTAGCAATAGCAATTATCATGTTCAGAATGAACAAGAATAAAAGATTCTCGGATTAGTGATGGATATGATCGGAAAATTGTCACTGATCGAGGGAGTTCAGCAGGAAGTGTTTTTGAAGGTCGGAGGGGAGAGGACATTTCTCAAAACAGCGGGAATGCAGCTGAATGCAACTTCAGGTATGTTTTTGATGACAGAACACTGTTAGAACATGGTTAAAAGCTCAAATTTTAAGTATTTTTCCCCTTGTAAATTGTATTAAATTACAGCATAAGTAGACCACCTTTTTACATTTGGTTCATTGCAAAATACCATAGGTTGCATTCACGTTCTAGAATGTGATTATGTCATATGATGATACATTGGACCTTACTGTGAAATATCTAAAAGGTAAATTCACAAATGTTGAACATGATGATTTCTCTGAGTGTCATTTTAGGCTCCGTCTGTATTAGATATTATGACCTGATGGAATGTTGTGATGTCACATGAACTATATTGATCTAAAACGGCTTAATAACAGAAGTAGGTCTATTGACTTCCTGTTCAAAACTGTAGATCTGGTAAGCCCCGCCTCTTCATTGGGGCATTTCACCGAAACGAGCAGCAGATTTTGAAGTAGCGAATGACCACTGAAGATTTTAATCCTATGTGTATGACGCAGGGTCTTAATGTTTGTAAGTACAGGGATTTAGGCGGGGATAGGGGGTAGGTGAAAACAGAAATGTTCTGGGCATCGGGGCCTTAGTTCCAAAACAATACAGGTTAAAGCCCATAAAAGTTGATTTTGCATAAAATGTTTTTTGTTGATTAAAAAAATATAAAATTCTTGAAAAACATACAATCTCATTGTGAGTGGAGTGGAGATTATTTAAATGCTGTACTATGGAACATTGTACAGCATGATTACATTGTATATTACTTAATATCAGTGAGGCGTTAGGAACATCAGGAATTTAGTTAGATCTAATCAAACCTAGCTTCCCCTGTCCTGCTAATGAAAGTTATAATGAAGGTGAATTTGATGACAGAAATGCTTAGAACAAGTCCTGTCATGATTTATGGACTTAAAAACGAAAAAATTCATAACTGAAACTTTCCAAAGCTCAAATACAACTCCAGGTATGTTTTTGAGGAGGGAACAAAGCTCAGAACAGTTTTACATAATATGTGCCCTAACAAATGACAAAAACATTCAAAAGTATAGCCTATAAATGATTTAAAAAAAAAAAAAAATCATAACTACCCATTATCTCTTTATCAAATGCAAACTCTCCTCCTGCCGTTGCTGTAAACGTCTGAACCGTAAGCTCTCAGGACATCTCCAATCCGCCAAGTCGTATTTGAGCAATGGACCAAAGTTGAACCAGAGGAATCTTTTTCTCATGGGCGGAAATGGACAAAGGAGGCACACGGTCTCAAAAACCCCTGCCCTCAGCACCTTTCCCGGCCCGAGATGTGAAGAAGTGACTGCTTGATTTATCACGCCCAAACGCAACCGCAAAGTACAATTTTCCACCTTGGCTCCAAACAATAATTCATACTGATCTTTGCTGGCGATAGCGTAGGACCTTTGCGCAGCGTCGGCCGGCGAAAATGATCGTAATAAATGTCAAGACTTCGCAGGTAACTACTTTAAAAGCCATTACGGTTGCTGCTGTGATGGAAGATAGCCGCAGATGCTTCATATGTTCAGATAACAACTTGGTTTCGCAGATATCGGCAAAGGGAAACTGTTGTTCTTTATAGTGGGGCTTGGGACTATTATAGATAAACAGGTTAGGTCAATTACGACGTCGCACGCTTGGGTTCCGTTATGATCCGTGCCGTATCGCGCAAACATCTCCGGAAACCTTGGTTTTACGGAGACAGGAATGGAGTATGAAAGCAAAAAGAAAATTGAATGCGCACTATTTGGTAGCTGTCATGTCTCCGCCGCTGACCTTTCAACTGGAAGTGTTCGAACTCGGAATCTCCGCTCCGACCATGCATCACCCCGTAATGGCGTGTCAGGCCGGGGGACGCTTTTTGTTGGTGTACATTTTTTATCGCCACATCGGCAGATTAGAAACAAAGCTAATGAACGGAGCGGAGTGGGGAAAAGAAAGCAAGACGGAACATATTAGCCCGCTGCTTTTGTTACAACTTTTACAAAATCTTTCCAACTTCCAAACAAGATATTGCGGCGTGAATCTAATATAGGACTCGTAGTAAGAGTAAATAACCGTATGTATACGCTGAGCTGGGGAATATTGAAAATCATCGCAGGCTCGCCGTCATCCATTCTGCCTTTTCTGTTTTATTTGGCCGCTTCATAAAATACACTCGAATATGATTTTTATTGCTCCCCCAGGACCACTATAGAGCAGCAGTTAGGATATGCCAGGGTGGAAATGTTTTTTATTATCACCTTTGTTACTGATTTCATAAAATTGGTTTAAGTTTATGGACCTGGTGACAGGGGAGTATACCTGCGAGTGGGGATAAGCCAAGCAAGGAGTGTGGAGAAATAACTTAGAGAAATGAGCCGTTTGTCATTCAAGACTAGATTCATTTCAAGGCCAGCAGTTTAAATATTTGGGGAAGTAAATACTTTAATAAATAAATACAATTGAAATAGAAGAGATTTATGTGTTTTTATTACATTGGTTATAAAAAAGCGGTAAAAAAATGATCATCTTTATAATAACAACACTTTAAACAGCCTTATTTAAAGCATGAACAAAGACTGAATTCGTGATGAACAAAAAGTTTATGGAGAGGAAATTCAGGCTTAGTAATTGCTACCCTGACTCCTTAATTCCGCAAGTAGTTTAAAAAATACATATAAATTTATATACTTTTTTCAGGGTTTCCGCGAGGCAATAAAAAGCATTAAAGGTCATTAATGTCTAAAAACATTTAAAAAAAAGATTAATCCATTAGAACAATTACGTAATAAAAATAAGACCAAATAATTATCATAGTGCGTGTCCATGGCGTTCAGATTTAGTTTGAATCCCAGATATACTGCATTTATGAAATCTAGATGTTTATAGCTTAGCTCAAATCATCTAAAAAAGTAAAAGCTAGGGTTCATAACATACATGTGCATGGTTTAAATTTCATGCTTTTTGAATATTATAAAGTAGTTTATTATATTCTGGTCATTTTGCTGCCCAATGGAATGGTTATGTTACAGCAGTTTTGACATGATAAAAGAGCAAAAACCTAAGAAACGTACATGTAAATGTAGATTATGGCATTAAAAATCTAGAAATTGTGGCATTAAGTGTTATTAGCTGAAACCTGCATGAACCCTGTTTTTTGCGTTGTGCTGACATAACATTTTTCTTATGAGTTAAAAACCTATATATATTACAAATAGAAATAATAATGCTTAATTCAACCACTAAAAATAATCACTGTAATCATCTAATATTAATAAACTAAAATAACTAGTAATAAAAATACAGGTTTACTTGAATACCCCAGTCGCTCACATTGGTTTTATGTGACACATAAATCAAATTAGGGAATCGTTTGTTGCGCTCCCAGGTTTCACAAACAGATAAAATATATTTCTTGGAACAGCAAATATCTTCTTGTTTTTTTAATATTTAATTGTTCTTTGTTGTATATATGGTGACCATCTTTTCTTAAATAGTTACATTTTATACAGAATTTTATACTTTATTTTGATTCATGTCATGTATTTGTCATTGGTGCTTCAACTTTTTTCCAGTTTCTTGTCATTCTCAGAGCATATAACCATTTCTCACATTACTTGGTTCGATAAATAATGATATGATATTTTGTTCACAAAGTTGTTTCATTATCTCAGTAACATGTGTTCAATATGACTCGCCAACAAAATTGTGTCTGTTGTGAATGAAGTCTTTATTCATGCTTTATTAAGATGAATTAAGCTGTAGTTATAACAGTACTTACACTTTGCATGTCTTTCAGTGCATCATAACAGCTTGCATATTTGTGTCACCAAACATTAACATTTTTATACTCTTCTACTTCATTCATATTGTTCTCTGTTAGCCACGTACGCTATTGTCGATGCAGATTTGACTCTGAAGGTCCCCGGGAGTCACTTTTATGCCGTTGTGTGTTGAACGATACGAGTAAATTCATGAGAACATTTGAAGAACAGATACCGAAATGATCTAGCCGTATCAAAGAGGTGTAGAAAGCTAACCGCACCTTAGGCTAGCTGTCACATCACATGATCACGAGGGAGGCCGAGGAGAGCCGGAGAAAAGGCACGGCTCGGGGAGGACCCACTGTCGCCCGTCTTCACCTGGAGGGGGGCGACTGTGAGTTGGGCCCCTGCCTGAGGTGTGTGTGTGTTTGTGCATGTGTGTGTGTGTGTGCGTGTGTGTGCGTGGGGCGGGGGTTCAGGGGCAGGCTGGGGAGCGCTGCAGGGGCCGTTCTGTTGTCCCCAGACCCGCTGCCATGTGCTGGGCCTGGCACACGCACACACACATACTGCCCTCCCCCCTCTCACGTCTCCCGCCCTGGGACACTTCGAGGAGGGGCTCAAGGGGGCAGTGTGGAAGGTGACTTGTGATGTGTTTACTTGTTATCCGTCGATGAGTTATAGAACTAGTCCGTGTTCTGGATTTTTTGCATGTAATAAAGTGAAATCGGTGTTGCCCCAGCACAAATATAATGTAAAAGCATCTAATTGTGTGAAAATTTGTGCGTTTTATCCTAGGGGAGAAGCAGGAAGTGCGCTGTTAGCATGCGAATGTTTGTTAGCATTATCAGTGAAGGTATGTGACGCTCTGGGCTCAGAAACTCCTGAAAAGTGCTAATAAACTCATTGCAGTGAATATTTAGGATGCTGGGACTGCATTAGATAAGTGAGTGATACATGTGGCTGCTGTATAGACTTAGTTCTGTTTTTCACTTTTCAAAACAGTAAAAATCAAGTACTGCCCCTTTAAATGTCTTTTTAAAGGACACACATTATGCAAATTAACTTTAAACCGTGTTCTGACACGTCCCCTCATTAAAAACAACCCTGGAATTGTATTTAGCTCTAGTCACGTTTGTTGCATGAGTACTATTAATGAGGTTCTCTTCCTCTGAGTATCAAAAGACACACACTGTGACGTCAAAGGCAGCAAGATCTTCTGCGTTTTCTATTTTTTCATTTCACAGCTCATCCTCAGACTTATTCTGGGCATTTCTGTCATTACAACTATGCTACAACTACTATTTCATTACCATTGTGAAAACTGCACCCAAATTGGGTAACATTAATGCATGTTTATCATAATGTATTTATGTGTGCTATTAACCTTATTCTGGAAGTTGCCATGGGCGCCGCCATCTTGTTTCCATTTTATGAGTTTACACAGGGCAGACGAGCTGAACAGAAAAAAGTCTACACAGACTAAAAAGCCGTTTTCAGGCCGCCCAGGAAATCGGTGCGTTGTTGATTTGTTGCCCGTTTTCATTTAACGTTTTACACAAATCAATGTACTTTATGTAACATTTTAGTGGTGAGATCTTTCCCACAGAGTTCTCATCAAACCGGAAGTGCATTTATAACAAAAGTGCGTATCTGTGGCAATAAGAGGCAAAAGTGGGCGGGGCTGAAAAAGGTGAATAATGCTTTGTTTTATTTAAGACATTAAGAGATACGCAAATATTGAATATAATAGGGCTATAGTCAAGTAAAGAAATGCGTAGTCGACTAAACTGCACTCACAACTACATGGGAGTTCATCCTAAACAACAATTTATGTAGAAAAGTACTGGGAAACAATGTGAAAAGGCAGATTAAACTCATAATTAACCTTCAAATTTTCAGCTATACATGTTCTCCTTTTTGCTGTTTTCTGATATGAATCCTTACAATCCAAATAAATAATAACACTTTTTTTCCACCATCAAATGATTAATCAACGTAACAAGCACGGATCTGCAAAAGCCTAGAATATAAAAAGATGGAAAACAGGACAGCGAGTGTGGATCCTTGCGTGAGGTGACCATCAGGCCAGTCTGGCTGAGCTCCTGCCATCAGTTTAATTGGTGTCAATTTGATGAAATCCACTGAGTCCAATCTCAAAAAAGACAAAAACGTGAAGGTATATCTCTGCGGTTGGGGCTGAAAATGGACTGTATTTACCATCCGTGACTCATCTTTCTTTTATCCGCGTGTGCTGTTCGGACGTCACTCTATCAAAACCTATAGCGCCAAACGAATAACAAGAATCCTGATTTGTGTTGGACTCTTAATTAGCAGGTTAGCCCGTGCATGCTGCGTCACACCAGTGGATGTAGCGCGGCCAACTGGAGCGAATCGAAGCCCGTCTGATTGATAATAATTAGACAGGCTGACGTCTCCTGTGAGCAGTGTCCTCTATAATGAAGCGTCCCCGAGTGTCCCCGTGGTGTCCAGGAGGAGGCAGAGGCACAGGGACACCCGCGGGACCATCCCAGGGGCACACGCGCAGCACCTCTCGCAACACCAGCGTTTAGGTTTGGTTTTTTATTTTGCACAATCATATTTTATAATGAACGGCAGGCGTTGTGGTGGAAATAAGCTGTCACTCACCCAGAGCTAAATGAGGCTCCTGAAATCACGCTGATCGTCCCGGCATCCGCTAATAAGCAAACCCGGAGTGATTGTGGAGGTACAAGAAGTAGTAGTAGTAGTGGTAGTAGAGGGAGTATTTTTATTTATTTATTTTCATGCTGTAACAATTAAGTTGGATGTAAAAGTGGGCAATGCATCGAAATTCAGATAATATTGTGAATGCAGTTTTGAAGAGATACAAAATTTGAATATCGAGCTTCACAAAGAGCTGAATAAAAATTAAAATGGAAAAAAGTTATGCTGTAAACATTCAGATAAGGGTATTCGCTGATATTTCTGCACTTTTGTGATTATCTTTTTTGTATTTTTCACATGTCTGATAATTGAACTTCTATATATACAAAGTATAAAATAGTACTGTTGATTATTGTTATTAGGATACTACTGTTAGGATATTTATTTTTTCGAGTATCACCAGCCCGTGCACACGCACACTTCCATTAGTTGTTGAGTATTTATGAACATTTCTCATTTTTGTCCTATTAGGTTGAGCTTACTTTTATTATTATTGATTATAATACATTTGGTTAGTTTTACAACTCAGCTGAAGAAACAGGAAGTTCGGCAAACAAAATAGAACATGCTTAAACAGTTACATAATTTATTAAGTTATAATTAAAGTGCATAAGATTTCTCATTTCACTAAAACGGAGCAACATAAATGTATCTTACTCGGTTTTCCCGAATTTGTCACTTTAGGTGAAGTTTTTAATTTGACTTCCTGCACATGGTCAGCTTGACATTCACGTGGTCCTCGGGGTTTGGATTCGTATGCTTTTATCTGGCAAAGTCTGGATTTTGATGTCACCAATATTAAAACCACTTAATCGGCTCTTAAACAAAGTTTAATAGAATGTACAGTAAAATTTGTTGTTGTCAGCCCTCTCAAAACCTAACATAAAACATTACTTTATGAAAAACATCCTACCAGTTTTACTTAACATCACTAATGTTAAGTAATCAATTAAACAGTTAAGTTTCTTCTTGTGTAAATTTGTTGCGCTCTTATGGACAACTGACAGTGAGCGCTCCATATGATATATGATCGATACACAGAGTGAACAAATAATCCACTGATCTTGGTCCATCTCAGCACAGCAGTGGCATCAGGCGTGGAAGTCAGACAGCAGCTTTTGACCCGAGTTACAAATTTGTTTTCCCGACTTGTGACAGCATTCATGTGCATTTTTGCACTTCCGAGAGCCACATGAATGCAGCAATACTTAGCATTAAATCTATTAGTGATACATAGCAACCATATTGTAAATGATGGCCAAAGCTCCTTTTATTCACACGATACATTTTGACAAATAAAAACAAATGACAACATCTTTGTTTTGTCAAATGTAAAATTGCCAGAAAAAGATGTTCCTTTTTGTAAATTGTTCCTGCATTTTGGAATTTTGTTTAACAATGACATAGATAACTTTTTACTTCTAAAACTTGACTGATGTAAAGCTATGATAAGTGTGTTATCCCACCAAATGAAGTACTTAAGTTAATTGGAATGTTCACCAAAACCGTCTAGGAAAAAGAAAAGAAAGAAACACTCTACACTGTATCTCAACTAGCCCACACTTCTCAAATCAACATTCTGAATTCCAGTTACTCCGTTAATGCTACTCCTTTCTTTGCAGTACGGGGCGCGCGTGGCTAATCCGCGGCTTTATGTCGACGGCGCCCAGCTGGGTGTCACCGGGCCGCCCTGGCACCCCGTCCGCTCCATGTGGCAGCGCGACGAACCCCCCGGAGAGCCTCGTAAAACCCCGCCATGTTGCATTTACCTTCTGTGCAGGTGGCCTCGCTGCCCCACGCTGGCTGGGAGTGGAACTGAAACTTTCTTGGCGCGCACAACCAAACTCCCAAAAAGTATATGCAGTTTTAAAACACAGAAAACTGGATGTTGGTAAACGTTCTTTCATAATGCGCGTTTCCAAGATCCTTTTGGCACTGGCGGTGAATGAGATTGTTATCTGCGAGAGGAGACAGACAGGCGGCAGAATGCTTGGATTTGGGAGCTGGGGGTTCAGGGCTCTGTCGGAGGTTACGGCGCAGTCTTGAGTTGGCAGATCGTGCTGACATTCTCTCCGCTGCTCCGGGTTTGGCTGCGGTAAACTCGTGTCTGATCATTATGTCTGCATGTACTACTCAACTGCACTGCTGTAGGAGCCAGGGAAATTACAGTTAAACGCTTCAACAGTAATCTGCCGTAAGTGTGTTCTGATGTAGCAATGTAAACAACCACTGCACCGGGGTCTGAGGTGGGTGGTATGGAGGCGCATTAGCTTCATTTCCTTTTCGCAGTTGTACTTCCATAAGTAGGGGTTATCGCAAGATTATTTTAAAGTCCTCTAACAGTAATCTAATGTCAGTTCTTTTGGTAATGCTTTTAAATATGGTTCCTTGGGGTTTGCGTTCACACTTGTGCGTCCATCATCAGATCAAAAATGGGACTAAATCAGAACTAAACCCAAAATAAAACCTGGACTAGATCAGGACTTAACGACAACTAGAACAGGACCAAACCAAGTCTACATCAGGACGAAAATGGGCTCAATTTATTCAAGTATGAACTATTTAAAGAAACAGTATAACACTTTCTGGAGGTGCCACGTCACCTGAAGAAGAATAATAATTTTTATTTAGAGCGCTTTTCCACCTAATAGGCACCCAAAGCGCTTTACAAACCGCTGAAACTACAGTTGCCGTTACATCATAACATATACAATTACATTTATAGACAATAAACAATGAGCAGACACACAGTTGTAACTACAGTTGCGGTCACAACAAAACACACAATAAACAAGACATAAACAAGACATAGCAGGTAGCTGTATTCTGTAAGTAATCCATACGTGCATGATTACATGAAAAAAGATAGTTAAAACCAAACTTTGGAACATTTTCCATGGAGATAGATATGTTTTATGCCATGAATGTTATAGTCAAAAGACATTTCCATGGAAAAAAGCAGGTGGAAGCTTCTCCAAGTCCTCTCACAGTAAAGAAGGATGCTTTACATTTTTATGAAAATGAAAAAACTAAACAAAAACCTACTATGCTTTTATTTTTGTCTGTGTTTTTTCACACTGAAATTGAATTATGTTCTGGGGATTACACACTAGTTAATAGCACTAAGCACTAGTTAATTGTTTGTGCACTTAATTGCTATTTACTAGCATTGACAAACAGCTTGTAATGTCTTCTAAATGTAAAAAACAACACTTGTGTGTTAGTAAAGCATGTGCAAAATGTTTGTAAGAGCATTAATACAATACTTATTACTATTTCCAATAGTTTATAAATCAAAACCGGTGCTTATTAACACCTTATTAATAGTTTACAAAAGAACCTGATTTTTATTATACACATTGCAACTTTATAATATTATGAAGTAATTTTAGTAAAATAAGAGCTGCCTGTATATTTATTATGTGATGATATATGATATATGATGCAAGTGTGTATATTTAAATGTCAAAATTGTATAGTTCTTTTTCAAATTCTTGCAGATTCTTTACTTCATTTTTCTTCTTTTTTTTAAATCTTTTTAAGCTCTTGCAAAACAAATCTGAAACAAACAGAACAGGGCACATAGTGAGAAATCAGTTGACTTGATATTAAGCAACCTGAGTAAATAAAGTTCGACTCCTCCCACACTTTACATTTTCACAGAACATAGCTGCTGGACTTAACCACACCACAAATATAGCATCATATAAATAAATAAAACAACATAACACTCCCGAAATAATGTCTTGACTCGTTCGGTGCATAAGTATGGAGACACGTGGACCAACGCACAGAAAATGTCATTCAAAATAAATCCACGTTTTGGGTCCCGCTCCACAGTAACAATCCCAGAACTGTAAACATTCTGTCATACGCCGACGCTCCGTATTTACATCACCCTCCCAAAGATAAAAACGTTACGCGCCGAAATCAATATTTACAAGCGCTTGAATGTCAATTGTTCCGTGTTGTGTTTCAATAAATTTCCAATGCCTAAAAATCTGTTCAAATTTACAATATACTGTGACATTCAGTGTTTATGGAATAATAATCTTTTATAGATTTGCTCTCGGTACATATACATGATTTGCGTCTATCCGGGCACGTGTTCTTCTATTTCTAAATGGCGTTTGTGTAGAGCCCCGCAGATGTAGGCGCGTGATATAAATGTGTTCTTCCATTGTATTCATGTATGTATTCATGAGGCCTCCTGTTGAATGATTGGACATTAAGCTGTTGCCGTGGATGTAAACAGTGCACCTCTCCGTAGCTGTCAGTGGCTTTATAGAAGTGTGTGTTTGCGCCTGGGTGTGTGTGCGTTTGGGGGCCCCTGGGAACCTCTCTGGCAGGGGTCCAGGGCCTCGGTGCTGCGGCTCAGTGGAACAGACAAGCCAAATCGCAGCACACTGACCCATTTTGTAGCTGTGCGCCGTTGGGACTATTTTTTCCTCCCTTTTTTTTTTTTTTTTTTTTTTTTGGTTACGCTAAACGATCCAGGTTCTCGTGCAGCGGGAAGTGTCGTGGCTCCTGCTGACGTGCCCCCCCCCCCCCTCCGTTCTCAGACTCCGCCCCTCCCCCCATGCCCCCCCCCCCTCCTCCTCCCAACCCGCTTCTTCACAAGCACCTAATTATGAAAAACCCTGACTCATTTACATGCCGATGTTTGATCTAAATTACAGTCCAAACCACACCAAATGAGCATCACGTGTGAATTTAAAGTTTTTTTTAATTGTGTTTCTTTTTTTTTCTTTTTTTTTTTTTGGCGTGACAGAGCTAGGGGTTTAGTCGTGATCCGTCCCTGGAGACTGGAGATGGTCCCAGCGCTGACTGACGAACCGGAATCACCCAAATTTATCCCTAGGACTACTTATATTCAAGGCATTTCGCTCATGGGTGGAGTTTAGAGACCTTTGCACAGTATATTGTTATTTCATTGCTTGCAAATTGATGTGGATATTATAATTATAACTTTAATTTTCATTTTTGTACATATGTTAATCTAAATATTTGAAATAATGTTGTCATTGCATTAATTTATTATAATTTTATTAAGGCGTCTACCCTCTGAGCCTCAAAAACATTCCATTCTGAATTTCCCAGTTTTGTGACGTCACAGATCGAGCTCCGAGATCTTCAGCGCTGTTTTTAAATCCGTAAATCTTCACTAGACTCGTCCTTCTGAGAATTTTTTCTGTGAATGAGCTTATTGAGGGCAAGCTAGGTTTCTTTAGCTGTAAATTTAAATAGAATTTTGTTTTTGTAAATAATTCAGATGCCAAAGCAAAGGCATTCAAGTATTTTTAAAGACTTATAACAATACAAATATATGACTTTTCAGTAATCAATAAAGTTTGTTGACGTTTAAAGGGCCTGTACTTGATTTTTATTTACTCGAGTTAAGATAAATTATCTTTACGTCACACCTTGTTTGATAGAAACAACTTCATGGAAAAGACATATGATCTGTGCATATTATAAATGCACTTGGTTAGGAAAGAACTTTTCAGCCAATCAGGCATGTTTGTATGCATGTATACTATGAATCATGGGTACATAACTGCTTGACACTATCCCAGACTGTGATTCTCTGTGATAGTACAGTTTAAAAAGTGCTAAAAGCTAATTGTAAGGAGAGTTAGAGGCACTATATGGAAACGACTGCATAAGACTATTCCAGACAGTCGTTTGTGAGTCGGCATTTCAATACTGAGTGAAAGGAAGGTCTAAGTGGGCGGGGCTAACGGTTCAAACAAAAACATGTTCCTGTCTCATGGTTCAAAATCAGGTACAGTCCCTTTAATGCCCGATATGTCACTTGTCCATTTGTCAATATTATTATTAGTTATTAAATCATTTCTTTGAAAAACAATTGTTCTTGCATTGCTATTGACCTTTGACCTTGATGTATTTCTGCAATGGCATCTCATGTTTGAGAACTTAAAATAATGTATCCACAGAAAGCAGACATTTCCTCATCAGTAATCGAGTTAGACTACTACTACTACTGGCAGCAGATGGAGTTACCTTGGGGAAATAAACTAAATAAAGGCTAGCTTGCCCCGACATGCTAACGATGAGCTATTAAATGATTTTGGACCCCTGTCTTTGAAGTAACAAAACTGGGAAATTTGAAACCGTGTTTTTTGAGGCTCAAAAGGGAGAGGACTCACTAAACAGGATTCATCAAACAGACATGAATGAAGCTAAATACAACTCCAGGGATGTTTGTGATCAAGGAACAATGTTTGAACATGATTAAAAACTCAAAAGGAATTTTTAAAATGATTATATGTATCCTTTAAAATAAGTCTTTATGATTGATTTAAAGAATAATGGTAAGACATTAGCATTAAAGTAAAAAAGGATTCAACTAAAAAAAACAATGTAACTGCCTCTTCCACCATTCTAAACTGTGCTGACACCAAACTATATACCCTACATCTTAAACCAGTTTGAAAATTAAACCCATTGTTAAAAATCATCATCAATATTACAAAAATAGGGTGAAATGCCTGGGATTTAGAGAGCCCCAATTATCCCCCTAATCTGCCCCCCTCCTGTACCCGCCTGTCCCACTCCCACATCAGCCCTGCTCTCTGACTGATTGGCCGTACAGACAGCACATTAATTACAATATGCCAATGGCTGGGAAAGGCCGGGGCTAATTGCAGACACTTATTATGCATTCATGTTCTAATAATGTACTCCTCTGTCTCTCCCAGCCAGTCTGGATTGGGTCTTTTTCCATTTTGAAGAATATTTTGGAACATTTGGAAAGATGCGTTCAGAGTTCAAAGTTAGGGTTATGCATGAATCTTACATTTTACAGTTTCTGGCATCCCATTTTTTAAATTCTCCTGAGGTAATTGTAATAAACAGAGATATGTGATATACATTACTAACAAAAAAATCGCACACCGAACAAGGAAGGGAAGGGAACCTGTATTGTTCTGAAGGGAATTCATCTTGCACATAAACGTATTACACAAGATAAGGAAGACATATAGACTGCAGAAAAACACAGACAGACAACATTAAAATACAGTTTATGTGTCTTTTATTGTACATGTATTACCGTTTATGAAGTAGCTAAATACTGCGTGGGACAAAAAGAACTAATGGCTCTTATGGTCTTCATTTGAGGCATCACAAACCTTCGTCCAGATGACAATATTGAGATCACAAAGAATGGTGTGACGGCCCTAATCTAAAAAATATATATATATATATCTATATATATATATATATATATATATATATATATTTTTTTTTTACTTTGTATGTATGGTTGTTATGTATGTAAGGTTATTTTCTGTTTTATTTATTGTTACTAAATTTGGTGGGATAGAACTTGTAGTAAATATTTATCATAGTTTTACATCAGTCAAGTTGCAGTTTGTGAAGAAATATTAAAAAATACAAGTTTGAAATGCAGGAAGTAGTAGAGCGGTAGTCTGTGATGTCATCAATAGGCGACATGCCATTGAAAACACAAGGAAAAGTTACAGCAACTGACATTTTTAACGACTATTTAACAAAATAAAGGTGTTATCAGGTATTATTTATTGTAAATTCCTAACTATTGAGCAAATTATATGGATTTTGGCCCTTGTTTACAGCATGGTTGCTAGGTAACAGTTGTTGAATTATCTCTACATGTCATATTTGCTGCTCATGTTCAACAAAAACTGTCAAACTGTGGACAAACAGGCAAAAAGGTTTGAGTAAAATCTTAAATGTAATCATGTTCACTACATTTTAGTAAATTGTTTCTCTACTTTAAAGTCTATATGACAGGTTAGACTACACACCTCACTCAAACATAGTGAACATGATTATATTAAAGATTTTACAAAAACATTTAGCCTATTTGTCCTCAGTTTGACAGTTTTCGAAACGTTTAAAATGTTACTTCCTGGTTGGACATGAGCAGCAAATGACTCCACAACGGTTACCTAGCAACCATGCTGTAAACAGGGGCCAAAATCCATCTAGATTACACAACAGATATGATTTGACAAATAATGATACCTGAACACACCTTTATTTCATTGAATGGCTGTTTAAACTGTCAAAAAATTTGTGTCAGTTGTGTGTAAATTGTCTCTGTATTATTATACAATCGTATGTCGCCTTTTGATGACATCACAGAGGGATTTTGTTTTAGAACTCGGCATTACTTCCTGTATTTTCTTCTATCTTTCAAATTTTCTACACAAACTGCAACTCCACAGATGTAAAACTATAATAAATAATTGCCACAGGTGCCTTTCCAAGTCATAATAACAACATTTTGAGAACCTGTCATATGCACTTTAATGTTCTTCCCAAGGCTTTATTAGACAGGACATTTGTAGCTTGAAATTGGTAGAAAAAGGGGTATTGATCTTCCGCAAATGGTCAAGGGCCGGAATCGAACCCACGATGCCGCGGTGCAAAGCCTTTATCCACTCCAGCTCTGGTAAGCACAACTCAGTCCTCTTTTTAATCTATTTTAATCTCGCTTCCTAGTCTCACAATCTGATTTAGTTTGTTTTTGTTGTGCAGAGGCAATGCTCCACAAAGTTCAAATACTTTCAATAAGACTTTTACATAGACTCATTATTGTGCTGTCAACCTTAAAAGTCTGCAATTACCTTAAAAAATACAAATGTTGCAGGGTTTTTGCAAACTTCGCTGCAGTGTTAAGAGTTCCAATTCAGTTTATCAATTGTTGTGCCAAGGTACTTGAACTCTGGCAAGATTTCAGTGATTGCGTTTTCCTGAAATCAAAAATGTATTATTTTGTGTTTCCTGTGTCACCATTTTACAACTTACATTTAACCATTTATTATTTAAATTAATTACAAAGTCGTCACTGAATACCAGACCACATTGATGACTTGTTGTCTGAGAAAAAAGTATGTTCTTTACAAGGCAAAGTAATAACACAAGTTACTTGAAAGAGAACACAAATTATACCTTTTTTTTAATTATAGTACAATAAAAGTTCTTATTCTTCGACAGAAAGAATTCCACTGATGTGACTGTAGATTGCCTTTTGGCTCCTCCACTGCAGATTATGCAACAGAAACAATAGCCTCCACAGCAGCGCTAAATGTGATCAGCATGTTTGCGATTTGTGTACTTACATTCTGTTGGAAAGCCCAGTCAGTCTTCGAAACAAACGCTGATAAGAGAAACACATGCGGAAAGCGGCATGAATCAAGCCGCTCTGATACAGTGGACTTAATCAAGATCAGATAACACTTCTGCTGCGTCAGCCAATCGCCTAACAATAAACTTTCATGCAACTTTCTTCTATATTAAACACATTTCCATTGGCCTTTTTCATATTATCGAGATTTATTTTATGATAAAAAACATATAATTTACATTGCATGGATTAGTGTTTGCGACCTCTGCTGGCAGCAGTACTGATAATTTACACATGATCATTTGAATATTGATCATCTTCTGGAGAAGGCAATATAAACAATTCAATGACAAGTGTTTGCAAATTTGGGTTTGAATAATTTGACAAATTTATAGAAAGATATGTTTGTTTAAAGAGACATGGGCCTGGAACAATTAAAGGGGACCTATTATGCAAATAACACTTTTTATGAGCTTTTAACCATATTTTAACGGTATTCCCTTATCATTAGTTTATTCAAAGTTGTATTTACATTGCTTCATGCATGTTTGTCCCACAACATAACATTTCTGTTTTCACCTACCCCCTATGCACGATGACTGAATAAGAGAGAACCCAGACTGAGGTGAAAACAAAACAGAAAATAATAATTTCTCACCAAACACTGCCTTGATTTTGTGTTAAATCACTACATTTTCAGTAATGATAACTATTTGTTGAGTCAACCAACTTAGAAACTAGCTAACACATTTAGCATGAACTGTTTCTTATTTTATCAACGTACAGCACTCACATCACATGAAGACCCAAATTATATTTCCACTTCATAATGCATTAAACATTGAGAAAACGCGATTCAGAGGCGCAGAGAAGTGAACTAA
Organism: Rhinogobius similis; assembly: GCA_019453435.1. Classification (NCBI taxonomy): domain Eukaryota; kingdom Metazoa; phylum Chordata; class Actinopteri; order Gobiiformes; family Gobiidae; genus Rhinogobius; species Rhinogobius similis. The sequence continues at coordinate 47,230,613 of CM033620.1, forward strand.
ATGAAGAAAAAGAAATGTTGTTGATCAACCAGAAGTAGTTTCTCGGGTAACACTTTATAATAACTACACTTATTCATGCCATAATAAAGCCTCTCTAACCCTAACCATAATTAAGTAGTTACTAACCCTGAATAATGTGTGATAAACTATATATTCATCATTAATTAAGTCTTTGTTAATGCTTTATTAAGGCAAAATAAGATGTAGTTATTATAAATTGGTACCATTTTTTGTTTACTCTAGCAAATTTGGAATTACTTACTGTCTTTTTGTCAATCACAGAGATCAGCTTACAAAGAAAAAGTATAATTCAGGTGCGATTTATATTTTATTCATTGAGAAAGCGTGTGTAATGTTTGGGTGACCTCAGCTGCTCACGTAGCAGGCCCTTGCGAGCCAGAGCCTTAACAGAAGCGCTCCGAAATGCTCCGGGGCCAGTCCAACCTATCTGTTTATCGTTTATTACTAAGTACCTGAAAAAAGCACGGATAAAAAAAGCCGTGACTGTCTTTTACCGCGGTGAGCTCCGATAGATTCCCCGCACCTAATCAGGACCAGACACCGCCACTGCTGCGTCAGCCACTTCCCACGTGTGACTGGCAACTGTTGCAGGAGGACGAGCGAAGGCAGGAAGGCCGCGCTAAAAATACCCAGGGGCCGCCGCACCTTTAAAGCGCGGGGGCCCGTCTGCGCGGAGCCACGGGGACATCGCCTCAGTCAGCTCCCCTCGAAAAGAAACGGCGAGATGATTATTGAACCCAGATCAAACGTCAGCCCGCACATCTTTGAACAGGCAGCCAAAAATAGGCGAGCGCTCTAACCCTCGCACAAGTTTGTTTTTCAGTGCCTGTGTTGTGGTTTTAGCTGGGGTGGGCGAGCCGTGCCTCCCCAGCCCCAAATCCCCCGCGCCTGGATCCAATAAGGCCCGCTTTGGGAGTGCGGTGGCTTCAGTCTACCTACCGTTCCTCTTCATGTGGTCCATAGGTGCTTTGGCTCGCTCTCTCTCGACTGTCTTTCATTGAAGACTTAATTCGCAACAAATGTGGCAACAAACTCTGGTAGAGGTAGCACTTGTGGTATGTGCTTCGTAGTCTTCTCTTGGATTGTTTAGACCTGGTTAGTCCTGGTTTTGTTATGCAGTTAGAAGGTATTGTGACTGGGAAGAACTGAAGAACTATAACCAAAAGATCCACTAATCAAATCAGTTCAACCAGTGAAAAAATCAGTAAACACTGTTAAAAAAAAATAAAAAAAAACTCCACATATCAACTTTTTTGGTCCTTCATTATTGGTAGTTCTGCCTTCAGTCTACATGTGTCAACCTATGTTTTAAAATGTATTAGTGTAGTAACAATCACTTTATTAGTCGATATAATCCCTTATGCATCCAGCAACAGTTCATGGTAGAAAATGTGTCAAAGATAGTCATCTGGGGTCTCATTTATAAAAAGAAAATGTATATACAGGGAAAAAATGTAAACTTTCGCAAACCTCTGCCCACTTTTCATCAAATCTGCTCACTTTTCATCTCGCTAAACAAAGATCGCCCTTTTTCTCATCTCTGAAAGCACCAACACACAAAGTTCAGCATTTTTTGACTGGAGCACTCATTTCCACGTTAAGATGTCTTTTTGGAGATCATAAACTTATCTGTGAAAAGTCATGTACATAAGATTTTTGCTTTATAAATTAGATCCCTGGACACTGTTTTTGAGCTTGCAGAAGACTTCCAGATCACAGTCAAAACGTCAAACAAGACCATCACAATGACATAATTGTGTATTGTTCTCTATGGTCAGCTGGGAGCTCATAGTCCATTCCTAAATATCCACTGTCTGATTATACCACATGTGCGACGGTAGCACAGCAGTTAGAGTTCCCACTTTACTGCAAGGAGATCCTGGGTTCGACTCCAGGGCGGCCTGGGGCTTTTCTGTGTGGAGTTTGCGTGTTCTCCCAGTGTCTAGGTTTCCTCTAAGTGCTCCAGTTTCCCCTTCGACTAAAAATATGTACAATAGGTTCTTCCCTCTGGGGCCAGGACTCCCCAGAAAAAACGATTGTTAATCTCAGTGGGTCTGTCCTGGTTAAATAAAGGTCAATAAAATAAAAGTAAAATATTGCTAACCTTCAAGGAAAGCTCAAAATTCCAAACAAGTTTCAAGGGATCTTTAATGAATGTTGCAAAACAGATCAGAGGTCTGAAGTGTGTGTACAAAAAAATGTTACGTACACAACTTTCCATGTTATGTTTGCGATCTATAAAAAGACAACTTTTTGTAGAAATGGGCGGTCCAGTCCAAACACTCAGAACTTTGCGCAACAGGGGTTTCAGAGCTTATCTGTGAGAGATGAGAAAGGAGCAAGTTGTGTTTTTGTCTGTACGAGCACTTTTAAGTTAAGTTTTAGAAATGAGACCCATGGACACAAACATGTTACGTGCGGGACTTTCCACGTTATGTTTGTGATCTTTAAAAGGACAACTTTATGTAGAAAGTTGTCCTTTTTATGGACTGTGCTCAAAAAGATGAGAAAGGAGCGAGTCTGTGTTTTGTCTGCGCAAACACTTTTCAGTTAAGCTTTAGAAATGAAACCCCTGGACACATGCTTTTCCAAGTCAGAGTGTTGACAGTCCTTGCTACAATGTCCTTTGTTCTTGCAGGTAAACAGCAGCCTGCCCCAAAAACCTTTGTTGACTCAAGTCGTCTTAATTTCAGCCTTTTGGTTCCATGTTCACAATTTCCCGAGCTGAAGACGCCTGTAGAGCGAATGGAGCCGATAGAGTTCAAACAGGTTCTGAAGGCTTGTTGAGGTTAGACATGAATGCAAGCCGCTGGATCCTGGCTAAGTCCAAACCAGAGTCATCATTTGATCAAACACACACGCTCTGCTCCCTGCCTTTTGTCATCACTCCCTCTCTCCACCTCCCAGGTTTGCTACACATTTATTTGCTCACACGGATGGAGAGAGAGCGAGAGAGGGCGGGAGAGCACGGGGAAGACAGATCCAAACAGTGCGGTTGGGGCAACAAAACCTCCAGGGGTTTATGAAAACGTTGAAAAGTGGGATTAGATTGCTCGTGTCATGGAAAATGCCTGTAAGTGTAATTGGGGCTGTTTTAGGTACCTGTGCTCAGAGTTTCCACGCGGTAATAAGGGCAGAACTCAGCGACCCCCCTGGACCAGCACAAGAGGGTTACAGACAGGGATGTTGTCACAGCCCTTACAACTCTTTGTAGTCATGCAGGTTCGTTAAAGAGCCACAGACATTTCGGAAATAATTTGAACCTTCTCAAAGTCTTTAATGTTTTGTTGAGTTTTGGGCAGCCGCATGAATTAAAACAATCAGCTATTTTTAGTTGGGTTTTTGTGAAAAGGTGAAATCAAGAATCAAGTCTCTAACACAATATTGGTTAGTTTGAAATGTTTATGTATTAGATATTATTTGCGCCTCAAAACTCATGTAAGTTTTGAGTACAGCCATGTACGTTCGGATGGATACATGAATATTTTGTTGAAATACTTTGCAAATTAAGGTTTATCCATGCATCTGAGTATTTTTTTTTCTAAATGTTTTTACTGAGAGTGATAGACTATTCATAGGCTATACATAACCTGTCAGCAAAACATCAAACGTTTAAAATCTAGGTTGATTCAGCGCCAATTTCAAGAACTGGCACAGAATGTCACTCTTTCCCCAGATGCACTTCCAAGGTCAAGACTTCGCACGGCTTTGGACTTTGGCTGTTCGACCCGGGAAAACCTTAAACACCAGCGCTGGTTTTAGAGGTTATTTTTGCTTTTGACTTCGAAGCGGGATGACACTATACGAGCACGTAAACACACACCTTCAGCGCAGAGACGGGATGTCCGCCGCGCCAGTCTCTGGTTGAGGACTGCCATTTACGGACATGGGACAAACGCATGAAAGCCCACTTCTATCAACAGCTGCTGTGAAACGCTCCGGTTCAATGGGAGACTTGTGTGAGTCAGGCCCAAAGTGTCACAGGTAAGAGTATGCATTTTATCTTATTGTTCATATATAATCTAGTTGTAAGGGGGGCATTTGTAATCATTTAAAATCACAATCAAATGTCATTGTTGTTTACAAATTAAAGCAATGTTCCAGTGTAAAAAGTTTCCTGTCTTTCCACCTTACAATATTTTCGACTGTAATAGAGTTTCAGGTCTTGTAGTTGTGATATTGACCTTATTCTGCCCTGCCCACTTTTGCCATTTTTTGCACTTTTGTTGTAAACGCACTTCTGTTTGACGAGAGCTAATGACGAACGAGGGAAAAGTCTCGCCGCTAAAATGTTACATAAAGTAGGTTGATTTGTGTAAAATGTCTTTTTCTTTTTAGTCCGTGTAGAACTTATTTTCTGTTGAGCTCGTCTGCTCCATGTAAACGAATACAACAGGAACAAGATGGCGGCGCGTAAGGCAACTTCTGGAATAAGGTGAATATCTGGCAACACCTGCTAAACAACTTCATTAGCATTCATTGTCAGAATACATCCCATTCAGTTACATATTGAAGCAAAAACTGTGCTGCGTCTAATTTAACATCAATATGAAATACAAATGTCAACTGCGTCAAAGATTTTTAGCACGGTTATCTGTTTTGCAGTCTGAAAGCAAAAAAATCAAACCAGCAGGGGTGCTGGGGTGCACGGTGGCAGAGCGGTTAGAGCTTCTGCCTCCCAATAAGGAGATCGTGGGTTCGAATCCTGGACCAGACCAACATCACACGATCTCTCTGGGTGGAGTCTGCATGTCCTCCCCGTGTTACCGTGGGTTCTCTCCGGGTTCTCCGGCTTCCTCCCACCGTCCAAAGACATGACTGTGTAGGTTAATTGACAACTCTAAATTGCCCGTAGTGGATGAATGTGAGAGTGAATGGTTGTTTGTCCTTGTCTGTCTGTGTGTGAATGAATGAGAGTGAATGCGGGACAACAGATGGAAATTAGCCCAAGGCTACAATCTGGTGTGTTTACAGCATGTATATCATGTATGTTCATTAACATGCACTGTCCCGACCAAAAAATAAATAAATAAATAAATAAAAAGCAGGGGGTCATTTCAGATTAGAATCAGGACAGTGGAGTTAGAGGTATTTACCCCACAGCAGTTACTAACTCATTTTGGGTTTTGAAGTAATATATGCAAATTCCAATTAAAAATGTCAGTAAGGTGCCAGTAATGCCACAGTGTATTAAATGCATTGGAGAGGCCTGATGGCGGGAAAGGCTAGCGTTATGTCCAAGTTGAACAGAATGTGACACAATGTATACTTGGATGAACTGAATCAGAGTGAGATGCCAAAATGCAAATTCAGCACCAAAAAGTCGAGTTTGATCATTTTGTGTGTGTTAGACAAGCGTTTGGACAAAGAGAGAATGGCAGAAGTCACCGCCCCGAGCTGTTTTTTTAAAGCTATAAACTTTACTGCACTTTAAACTTTAATACAAAAGTAATAGAAATATACACCGTCTTATGTTGGGTCCAATGATAAAGAACTAATACTTTACTCCAGAAAAAGCTAAAAGTTATAATATTTACGCTTATTCTGAACCTTTTGGAATAAACACCATTGAGCATCTTACAACTGGTTTTACATTGTCTAATTTAATGCTGTTTGTTTTGAAAGTGAAAGCAATATAATCTTGAATACAGTGCACTGAAAATAAAAGTTAAAGCAATAGCCTCTATGTCAATGTTGATTCTATGTCTAGATGTTTTGTTGAGTGATGAGATAATACATTTAAATGGAAAGCTGAAGACGACTTATGGACTTTAAAAGCGCAGAGGTATGGTATACATCTCCGTTCATAATTCTAATTACAGAATACTGAAGTGTATTTTGTAACATAATCTGTTTAATGGCCCAATCAGAGTACTGTATTCTGGATACTTGGGATATTTTCGCACCGTCATATTATATTATAGTGTAAAAACAGCTTTGTTCTGCATTTATTTATCACTAATTAGAGAAGGAAAGAGACACTTTGACTACAAGAGCTGTGTTTTCTCCTCATTAATAATGTGCAGCTTCAAGTCTAAATTACTTGATCAAATACTATATACTTTTTTTTTTTTTACCAATAGGCTTTATTTGACAGGACAGTGTAACGTGAAACAAGGACAAATCTGGGAATGAGATGCAGCAAACTGTTGAGAGACGGACGTTGCCCCACACGGCAGGCATATGTGCTATCCTCTCAACCACGAGCGGCACCACAACATACTTCTTTCACTGTAGCAAAGTAACTGTTTTCTTTTTTTTCTTTTTTATTTATATTTTAGTTTTAGGTGCACATAGTAGACAAGACATACACTACAAAACGAAACAAAAATACATAACACAAACTAAAATACCTGTATATGTATATGTGCATACGCATGCACATATTCACATACGTATGCACACCTACATACACACATGCACGTGTACACAAAAGTAACTGTTTTCTGAATACTACCAAATGAATGGGTAACTGTACCAGAATACAGACACTGAAAATGTATATTTTTGCTCATGTAATTATTTATTTCCCAACATACACATAATATGACATATAATTAAAGGGGATATTTGTGTAAAATTAACTTTAATGAGCTTTTACCCTTGTTACGACGGTGTTTCTTCATCATTAGTTTACTCAGAGTTCTATTTTGATTGATTTCTGCATGTTTGAATAATCCTGTACTGTCCTGCAACTCAAGCTCAAGTGCTCAGAAAATTCCTCTTTTCACCTACCCCCTATCCCCGCCCACATCCCTGTACAGAGTGGTGATTATCTGAAAAAGAAAGACTCCAAGTGACATGTAGGGTTCACTTTTCAACAATAAAACATGTAAATGACAATATGCTGTGAAATGTCATTATGAAGAGGCGGGGCCACTGATCTGCAGTTTTGAACAGGAAGCCAGTGCAACTGTTTCTATTACTGCACCATTTTAGATCAATATTGCGGTTTACAATTAACAAAATGTAAAACGATGATCTATTTATGTAATACTTCAACAGTAAAAAGCATGAAAAACTTGAAAAAAGCATGATACGTCTCCTTTAAGTTTAATTGAATTTACAAAACAACACAATGAGAGACAAATGCCAAACTGCACAGAAAAACAACTTAATTCTCTGGATGTTTTTATGTCCCTTCACTCCCCTCTGCTCCTTGCTCTCGTCCTCTTTCCTCTCGTCCTCATCCTCTTCTTCGTTGGTGAGCTGGTCCCGGAGCAGATCTGACCCTGATAATGCTCCGCCCGGGGGCCAGTGGCATCGTCCCGTCGAGCCGCCCTCGGAAAAATGAAACGCTAATTAATTACCATTGGCATCTTTAGCCGTGCGTGTCAACTCGGATTTGGACTATCAATCTGGTGCGGGGCTGGGCCGAGGCGTGCGGGGCCTGACTGGTTCTCCCCTGGTCCTCTGGAGGTGAGGGAGGGACGGGCGGACGGAGAGAGGGGCAGCAGCCTGGGGTCACGATCCGTCTGACCCGCTGCCTCTCCACCCAGAAGAAGAAGACGACGCTAATGATGGATTAAAGTGCACCAAAGAGCTGTCAGAAGAGTTTGGTAGTTAGGAGTGTAGAGGAGGATAGATTAAAGATTAAATGGGGTTATTATTGGGTTATTATGTAGTTATGATTCTCGTCTGCATGCAGATTCAACAGTGTGTAAAAAAAGTGTGCATTAAACTTTTAAAATGCAGTGTCAGAATGTTCAAAATTCCTGAGTAGAGGAGACTCACTCAGGAATTCTCAATCGTCTTCAAATTAATGAAGACGATTAACGCAATCTCCCGGATTATCTGATATCTGATCGAATTTTTTGAGATTTAAAAGTCTTCAGAACAGAAAATAAGGAACTATTTAAAATTTCCAGAGTTGAAATGTCTAATTAATTTGCTGTTCTGTGACAAATGATAAAAAACACTATTTTCTGGTATCAATAACATGTCAGCAATAACATATCACTTTTTTAAGCCTGAATAAAGCATTAGTAAATCCTCCAATAATCATTTGTAAATCATTTGTAAAGTGTTACTTATTAATTATGAGCACATTGACAAAGATTCAGTTTTTGATTATCACATATCATATACTATCAACCTTTATTAAACATTAGTCAAATGCTTAATGTCTTGTTTAATGTATTTGTTTAGTTATTTAGGCACATTAATTAACACATTTATGGCAGCAACTTCAGGTATTTCCCTTTTATTTATCTACAAGTAATTCTTAAAACATTTAAAAAAAAAAAGTTGCTTGCATCTGTTATCAATTCATATTTTATTACCCATTAAAACTCTCAAAAACCGTTAACAAACTAAACTGAGTAGTTATAAAGCATTTAGCATGAACATAGCTAAAGTATGGGCTAATTAAATAAGTATTGCATAATTGTAAATTGAATATAACTTTTTAAATTATGTGTAATTTCTTTCTTTTTCATTTAGCTACTCATGTTATTGCTTGACAATTTGACAGGATTTTTTATTCTAGAGTACAGCATACAGTCGGGGTTGGAATCAAACTCGCCACCCTCCTGTTCAGAGGCAAATCCCACTACACCACCACTAACCTCATTTCAAACATCAGTGCAGCTAATAGTTTGTGCGAATCAATTCTATCTACTACAGTCCACCCAAACAAAGGGCCCGGATCTTTCCCGTTTGCTCTTCTATTCCTCAGGTGAGTTGATCGGGAGCAGAGGCAGTCGAGTCATTAACATCCCATAATAAGCCCCGGGTCAGGAGAGGGGAGGCTGCGGAGGGGAGAGGCTGCCGCTCCTACTGTTCGGTCACACTCAGCCAAGTTGTGTTCAAGAGCGGCGCACGTTCATCAGCGCGTTAATTGCCACTCGCCTGGAAGTGTTGGGGGAATAAGGCCAATTTCCGCAGTCCCTTCAGCAGGATGCACGCAGGTTTTTGGAAAGGAAGAGCTCGCTTAGTTCACTGTCACTCCGGGGACCGCGAAACTAATGTGCAAGCTACACAGTGTACTATAGCATAATCAGACTGAGCCGGCTAGAAAAATATAAGGTGGATGGTGACCTTTTTGACCTTTTCACCACATCATCAACAAATATATCCGGAATTGAATTTAGCTTCATTCATGCTTCTTTGATGAAACACATTTTTTGTCTGAGCCTCAAAACATTCCATTTTGAATTTTCCCGATCTGTCAGAGAGCTCTTCTGCACCTTTTCATGTCCATAAATCATCCTCAGACCCGTTCTGAACATTTCTGCCTTAAATCATGTTCAGTACACTGTTGGCTGCATTAGCATGTCAGAGGCAAGCTAGCTTTTGCTTATCTCACCTGTGTAATTCCCTTTGCAGCCAGTAGTTAGAGCGCTAACTCAAGTCCAGATGCGAGAAACACGTGGATGAGTCGTTTCGGGTTGTTTTGTTTTTGCAAACAATATTTTTTAGTTTTAAAATATGACTTGCCAAAGTAAAGATACAAATAACAAAACAAATAACACATAATACATGTCTGATAAATATTAAGTGGAATCTTAAATCCACATGAACTGATACGAGTGTCAATCAGGTTTCAGTTTTCAGTTACATGCATTTAAAGGTGTTCTATGTAACTATTCTGATAGGGGTCAAGAGTTTTTGTTAAGAATACTTTAAAAATGTATTAAGTTACAGAATACTGAATACATTAAAATGTATTTCTGTGTGAAAAAAATACCAACATTGCTTTGATTTGATTTTAGGATCGTAACTGTATTCTGAATACCTTCAATTGAATTCAAAATCCATGTTCTCGATAAATATTTATGGTCGATGTATCTAGTTACTTGAGAAAACTGGGGGTTAACCGCCCGCTTGTCTCTGTGGAAATATAACTGATTTGTCTGAATTATTCCACAGTATGGCATGATCTGGTCCATTCCATTTATTAATTTACAGATTTTTTCATTGTTAAATACTAGGTTTAACATAACGGCAAAACTCGCTCTCGTCTCTGAAAGTTGTAAAAAGTGTTTATAAACTGTGAATATTTAGGAGGCTCTGAAGGCATTAGGAAAGTGAGCGAAACATATGGACCACTGCAGAAAGTTAACTAGTTCTATATTTCAAATTCGAGACAGTAAAAATCTAAGTACAGAACACAGAAACGTTCACAGCATTGGCGCCTTGAAAGCAGGAGGATAACGATTACTCAAAAATGCATGAATCAAACAAAATACAACTCGGACAGGGTAAATAGAAAGGGGTATATCTCATTTAAGGTACATTTTCTGTCAGTACAGTACGTTAAATACCCTATAATCAGGTTCCTTGCTAAAAATACGTAAACAAAACTAATTTAGATCTTGCGAAAGCAGGCAACCAAATGAAATCTGTTAAATAAAATATACATTATAAGCTACAACGCATGGCCCTGTATCATAATGGTTCATTTTACACTTGCATTTGAATATGTAGCCCAAACAATACTAATAAAAACATGCATAAAACAAACCGAAACAATATGTAATACAATAACAGCATAATGTAATTTTCAAATCACGTTTACATCACAAATTTGCTCGTAGCCCATTACCTGTGATGGATGAGGAAGCCGCGTCTTTAGCACCCGGTTTTACCTGAATTACGTACTGTTATATTCCACTTGTTTTGTAGAACGCGCGGCCATTTGTTCACCGTAAATAGTTCCATAAAAGAATCCCCATTTCCTATTTATCAGCATTAGCCAAACTTTGTCCGCGCTGTCATGCTAACCCAGCATTCCCACTGGGTTAGCATCTCCTAATATTATTGCATTATCCGGCGGGGCAAACGGTGCATCTTTCTAATAACTCCACGTCAATGTGATTAATGAACATTGCTTAATACATTTCCTGTAATTAAGTGTCCACCTGCAGCTCGCCTGGAATCAATTACCTTTTTGTTTATGCAATTTCCTTGAGGTACATGGTTTGTGCTCCTGTTATAGAGTCGTAAGATAATATCTGCTTGTTTTGCTAATTCCGCGCTACCTCGTGACACGCGGGGTTAAAGGCCCGTGGCTACGCTTGCTGTGGAGCAGATGGATGGCGCGGTGCACTCGGCTGCTCCTGGATTCATGCGCCGCGCAGCTGATGTGCACATTTAACAGTGTTTGTGGTTTAATCCAAGCAAATGACAAACTGTTTAACACGCAAAGACCTACGGCGCGAGCGTTTCAAGAGTTGGCAAACTTTGAACGATTGTGAAAGCAGATACACTTATTTGGTAAGAGATTTGAGCTTTTTTTTTTTTCCTTTATTTAAGGGGAGACACTATAGGTGAATCGGAAAAAGTCTTAAATTTAAAAATTTATCAATTTGAAACTTCTCGTGTAGTTTACTCACAGAAATAGAAGAAAACAAAATACAAGTTTTTCATCATGTAATGTTTTCATGTATAAATGAACCATTTTATTTGTAAAATATATTTGCACATATTTGCGACATAACTGAAAAATGGACAGAACAAAGTTTAAATTTCTTCATTTTGTACACAAGTTAGTTACCAAAAATTTACAGAGATGATTCTGGATTTCTTATTTACTTTTTAAGTAAACTTGATTGGACTGAAAATTATCCTTAAAATTCAAATTTAGCATATTTTTTTTAACTTAAAACTTCAATAAAACAGTTTTTTTTTCTGTACATTTTGTTGGTGCCACTTTATAACACTTTAATTAGCCATAACAATGCATGAAGAGATACTTAATTTACAATGAACATACAGTTTATTAAGCATGATTCAGGCTCAGTAACGACTTAATTAAGCTTTGGGTCAGGGTTAGGAATTAGGGTTAGAGTATTAGTTAAGTAGTTAGAAACACTGAATCATTCTTAAACTATGAATGACTTCACTATGAATTAAGTCTTTGTTCATGCTTTATTATGGCAGGAATAAGTGTAGTTATTATATAGTGTTACCAAGATATCCAAAGAAAATTAAGGCATAGTCAGTCCAATATAGTGTAGGCGTCCCATTTTGTCCAAGGTGACATCCAAATTTACAGTCCCAAACTAATCACACGTTTTATCAGGAGAACACGTGGTCACTGTGCATTGTCGTCTCTGCCATTATTTATGACTTTCTTGAAAATGTTATATCTTCACATTTTCAATTTGAATATATTTTTTTCTCCATACAAACAAATCATATTTGCTTTAGTATTTATTACATGATCATGCACACTTTTAATCTGTACCAGTTCACACAGATTTACTAAAATTGTATTCATCTAATATCTGAAATCAGCATCAAACAACTTTTTTTTGTATTATTATCAGAAGATTGTATTATTTGGATTGGATTATTATTTATTGGAGTATTTGAAATGATTGGAATTTGTTTCAATGAAAAAAATTATAAATCGCATAGGCCCGCGTTGACTTCAACAACATCTCCATTTTTACCGTCGGCAGAAATATACTGTGGACATTCCTCATTCGAATTAACACCGATTTTGTGGTTTGCTTTGCCAGTTTCAGCTCCTGGTTCTTGGGAAGAGACTTGAAACCAGTTTGACCAGCTCGTCAACCCCAAACTGTGGAATGGAACAACCACTTTCAATATTTCGACAGTCACTATGGATATGAGGGTCTCTGACAACAATGTACACAACAAACAACAAGAACCTTGTATACTCACACTTAATCATTATGAATAACACACATATTTAGAGGTCTGCCTTTATGAAACATTTTGGATTCAGATGGTTCATTAGAAGAGCGGAGGTGACCTTTTCAAAAACCGTGACAAGTGGAACGTCTGAGCCCTGCAAGCATGTCAGTCAAACCTCTCTGTGTCACCTCTCTGTCACGAACAGACCACATTATACCAGACTGCGCTGCGGACCACACCTTTGTAAATGTGTGGGAGCCCAGAATCGGGGCCCGGCGAGAACGAGATGTCTGTTCCATCAGGTTTGAACGGTAGATGTATGTAGGGTAGGTGCATCATGGAAGTGCGCTTTTGTTATAGGTATAAGCCGATTGTTAGTTTGATGTAGAATAGATGGGAAGGAAAATCTGGATAAGTCTTTGCGTCCTTTGCGTCCAAGACATCGTATGTATGTGTTGGTGGTGTTCAGAGAAAGACATGCGATCGGAAAAACAGGAAACTAAGACGTTATTCAACGGCGAGCCACGGCGAGACCATTTGAGATATCCGGAAAAAGTGTATAACTATTGAATTTCAATCCGTGTAGATCGACTACGTGTATGCCAGACCCATGTCAATAATTTTGGTGCAGAATTGCAGTTGTAGCTCTGTCCGTCACCCCAAAGGCAGCAGTGCCTACAATAGTTGATATACTCAAAGGTATTTCTTTAGAAGGACACTGGTGAGTCAATTTTGAGATTACAGACAAGACAAACCCTCAAAACCTTCAACATACTTTCCGCGAGCTTTTTACAGAGGGACTATACCATCATATTTCTTGAAAACTCCGCAGTGTTTGGTAGATCTGTGTGTATTCTTACCCAAAAGTGCACTATGTAACTTTTCTGGAGCAGAGTCTGCCACCTGCAAACATGTCATTGCTTTGCGCAGATTGTTCCACATAGGACTGGGCGATATGGTGATAAGAAATGTTAATCTCATCCCTATGACGATCTACTTGTTTGGTGATATCGTAATTTCGTGATTCACTATTTCTCTATTTAATTCAGCTTTCTGCACAAAACCAAACCCATTTCACCCATAGTTTGTGTTCGCACATCATAGCATTCCAACGTCTGTATTGTAAAACTGAGCTGGAAGTCAGGTTAGAATTCTAATGTGGAATTTTCTGGTGTCAGATTGCAGATATGTTGATATCTCCGTAATTACTGGGCTTTATATGAAACACAGTGGCACAAAGTTCGAAAACTAAACAAAAGTGAAATAATTTTTTCCACAATTGCCTGAAAAAGTGGCAACATTATTCAAACCCATAGACACAATTGATGGACTTTAAGCCATAAGAATAATATTGTAGGTTTGTCAAGCCAATCCCAACCAATGACTGATATAGTTCAACGTTTGTAGATTTCTAATGTCCTTCAAAAACAGTTAGTATCCCATAGAGATACATAGGCCCTTGCCCACCCCCCTGAGATTATGACATCTTCAAATTCTAGAACACAACGCTCTGAGTGAGTGACGGCTGGATTTAATCAATTAGCGTGAAATGTGAACTTTCAAAAGAGGCAATAGAAAAGTAGACAGTTCCACATTATAGCATTTAACTTACTCATCCCCATGGAGTCAAGCAGGTCACTGTGAAGAGAAAATGGATGGATGGATGGTTTTCATGCATAAAATTAAATACAGACTTCCATGCTGAAATAAATGCAATAGATAAGTTTCATGTCATACTGTAGAACATTCCAGGCAAAGCAATAGCACCTTGACGAAGACATGCAGTTGGCGATCTCTCCACCAGAAAAGTTCCATAGTGCACCTTTAGTAAAGCAGATAGCAAAGTTCTCTTGGTGAACCCGCAGCGTGACAACTTATCCTCACGCGTCTTTCTGATAAAATGCCACATCTCCACTTCAGAGTTATTTTTCTGCTGACGAGAATTTGTTTCCCTAAGCCCCCACAGGTACAAACAGCCAGTTTAGCTTTGACAACCCCATTCTCTGCTCCGTCAAGAGGCACCAGGTCTGGATTACCGCCCCAGCGCACCACTCATCAACGGACTCATCAAAAGTTAAGTGAAGGTGTTAGATTTGAAATTGTGTTTGCGGCTCTTTTCTGAAGCATTACCGGCTTTCGTGCCCCTACAAGACGGCGTTGTGGGCAGGAAATCAGTTTACAAATGACGGTCGGAGGGATAAGCAACGTGAATGACAAATGTGTGTGAGTGTGCATTTCAGCGGCCAATCACTTCAACAGGCCTCTCCAGGAGCTCGGGACATGAGTGCTTGGTAATTGGAGGCCTTTTCTGTTAAAATATGTGTACGGGTGAAAGGAAGGTGCGCTGGAGAAGCTGAGATTGGATAAATAAGACAGGGTGAGCACTTCAAGCTGTGGACGAACAGAAAAAAACAAGTGGTAATGATGATGAGAGGTGTGAGGGCTATGGATGTGAAGGTACAGAAGCACGAGAGTACAAGAAATTACAAGAACATATAGATTGTAAAAGAACAGTAAACAGGAGAAAAATACAGGAAAGGTCAACCCCATGCTTTCGTAATGGTACTTTTCACCATCTACATCGTTGGTTCCATAATCAGGCTCTACTGGCAGCTGAACAACAAAGTCCGAGGTTCAAATATAAGACTACTGCTGTGTTAATGTTGTCATCAAAAACTCGGGGAAACTCGCACAAGTTGGAGAAACAATTCCGGTCAAAAGCTGCTGCTACTGCTGTGTGGAGACAGACCAAAATCAGCTCATTTATCAATTAATCTTAAACATTTGAGCTTTTTTGCTAAATCTCACTACATTTGGAGGTTTGTTGTATTGTAAGCAGGGCAGTTAACAGAAATTTGGTGGCCCGGGGCAGTAAGCTTCACAAGGGCTCCACCTCATAATAGACATTAATGGGAAGAGGGTCCAATTCTGGGCCCCCAATACCCAGTGGCCCAGGACGACTTGACTCCTTTGTCCTCCCGTCTACTCCCCTGATTGCAATAACTTCAGATTTGCACAGTAAAACCCAAAATTGCTGATGTAACGCTAACCAAGGCAAAGGTAATAGGAGTTTTTCAAAACAAATAATGTTAACATGCTAAGAGCTACAAAAAAATCTTACTGGTTTGCTCTATAAATTCTGTTTAGTAGTGGATTTTTAGCATTGGTGACATCCAAATCAGAAAACCCTTATTAAAAATGTTGTTTGGCCATTATACTAAGGCTTTGAGAATTGGTAATAGGTTGCATTCACATTCTAGACTTTGATGATTTCATAATCTTAGATGGAGGGCAAAGGCCTATTATCTCTGTGGGATGTCCTAAATAGAAATGCACATACTGTATATTAACCTTTATCATCATTTGTTTAGGATTGGCTCCACAAACTTGTTATATTAACCTCTGTCTCTAAGTTCTTTCAACTGACAACAATCACATATTTGGTGTTGAATAATGGCACATCTTTCTGAAGCAATTGTGAAAACATAACTTCACTTTTGTTTATTGCTGCTCAGGGAGACGACGTTGAACATTGTGCTAATTTTTGTTTCATGTAGACTGGCCCAGTAATTACAGAGATATGACCCATTAACCCTGTTAGCGAATCTACTAACAGTTAAAGTGCTTATGACAGGTGAACTACACACACTATTTTCCACCAGTTTGACCATTTTGATGACGGTTATAATGTTACTTCCTGGTTGGACATGAGCAGCAGAACAGAACAGGTAGAGGTTATCTTGCAACCATATTGCTAACAAGAGCCAAAATAAACAATAGGTATGATTTGACAAATAATTAGATCTGATAAGATCTTTATTTTGTTAAATGATTGATAAAACAGTGTCAGTTGCGTGTAAATTGTCCCTGCATTTTGGATGGAATGTCGCATATTGATGACATCACAGAGGGATTCTGTTTTACAGATCTGTACTACTTCCAGTAATTTAAAACTTTTCTTCATAAGCTGCAACTTGACCAATGCAAAACCATGACAAATACTGTATGTACCACAGGTTGGATCCCACCAAACAAAGCCATAATTACAAAAACGTGAGAACCTGTCGTATGCACTTTAAACAACAAATTCCACCATAGAAGTGTGTCCTGTCTCCAGCTACATTTTAAACTCCTCCTAAATCCTTCTAAAAT
Organism: Rhinogobius similis; assembly: GCA_019453435.1. Lineage (NCBI taxonomy): Eukaryota > Metazoa > Chordata > Actinopteri > Gobiiformes > Gobiidae > Rhinogobius > Rhinogobius similis. The sequence continues at coordinate 47,247,392 of CM033620.1, forward strand.
CCCTGTTTAGTCAGTCACATCTATATTCATAATGATCAAATTGTCTATTAATCCTCAATTAAATCTCCTCTCTTTGTTTCACTTTTCACTTTATTGAAACTTTATCTGACTGATTAATATAATCTGACTGCAAGTTTAAATTTCAAAAGTAAATGTCGTTTGCATGTCAAAAATTGTTGTAAAGTTATTGGCTTGTCACTTAACACAACTCACAATTTAATCAAAAAAGCATGCGGCCCTCAGCGATGATGGCGGCGCCTGATTGGTTGATTATTGTCGGAACAGAAGATTACATAAGAGAGACAGAGTTAGTTCTAGGTCAGTGGGCTGATCTCAAACACTCCAAATGAGACCGTTCTTTTCAACAGGCAGCAGCCCCCAGCTTCACACAAATGTGGATACGCAACTCATTAGAATATTTAAGAAGCTGAAGGCTGGTAGGGCTGTAATAACACGCCAAATATGTCTATAACTGTTTGACGTTATCAAAATCACTCGGCGTTTGTGCTTGATATAATAGTTGCAGAAGTCACGCTGATCAAATAACAAAGTTTGAGTTGCTTGACTTCAGAATTTGAGCTTGATTGTAGCCTATATTTGGACTAGTCACTTGCCTGTAGGATGTGAATATTTTGAAAATCAAAACAGGTATTTTTAAGGTGGAACTTTTAACTTCTCTGGATTATGATCTGCCACCTTAAAAAAAATCTGAAATGTAATAAAATTGTCACATCATTAACCAAAAGCACATTTTGTAGAGATGTATTGCCTCGTAAAAAAAACGGCTAGAGCTTCTGCCTCCCGATAAGGAGGTCGTGGGTTCGAATCCCGGACCACCCCAACATCACCCGATCTCTCTGGGTGGAGTCTGCCTGTCCTCCCCGTGTTATCGTGGGTTCTCTCCGGGTTCTCCGGCTCCTCCCACCGTCCAAAGACATGACTGTGTTGGTTAATTGGAAACTCTAAATTGCTCCTAGTGTATGAATGTGAGAGTGAATGGTTGTCTGTTAACGTCTCTGTCTCTGTGTTAACCCTGTGACGAGTTGGCCACTGACCAGGGTGTACCCCACCTAAGGCCCAAAGTCACTGGGAGGGGCTTCTGTCACCCGCGACCCCGGAAACGTGAATAAGCGGTAGAAAATGAATGAATGAATGTAATAAATGAGAAAATGGCTTGTACTTTACAGAAGTGAGCAGTAACAGCATAACAAGGGATCAATGCATTTACAAAAACAATCCTGTTTTCATTCAAAACTTGACTCATTTGATACACGCTCGTACAATCTTCATTCTAGGTCAGGGCTAAAGTTAAGATTTATCACTGAACAAGAAAACGTCCTGTAATTACCATGTAACAACCATTAAGCACTAAACATCATTACATTATTCTTAGCAACCACACCGTTTCCATCCTGTCACCATGACATCACCGCACTCTCAGATAAAGTCACATTTATACAGTGCATAAAAAGTCTTCACTGGATCGGATCAAATTCTACACTTTTGGGTTAATGGGCACATGATCTACCACTGAGCCACTGCTTATCATTTTAATATTTTTTGCTACATGATTACATTTTGGTGAATGGGAAAAAAATGCATTAATCACCCACGTTTTCTAATAATTTTTTTCCAAAATGTTCTGTTTATTCCATGATGAAGTGACAGCGACATCAAGCAGCGTTATACATAATGCTTTGCCTGCAATGTTCCTCGGTTATATACATTATACTTCTCTATCAAAATGGAAACAAGCAGGTAACACCACCAGGCCAGGTTACAGGTCAGCTCTATGGATAGACGAGCCTTTGTGTACTCAAAGTTTCTAAGTTTTTCAAGGTTTTATTTTGGCAAGTACGTGTAAAACAGATACATATTTAGCCAGACTGTTTAACCTTTCCTGGCAAAGCAGTGACACACGGCGGTAACGGAATATCCACCAGAAAAGTTGCACCGTGCACCTTTAACTGAAACACATCTCGCTCCATACATATATTTCTCCTATTCAAATCATCATCCATTCTCTTCAACCAGGCACTAACATCATGAGCGCCTATCGCATGGTAACAAATGTCTGCGTGTGTCCTGTTCTGACTCATTGGGTGGAGTGGCTTCATTATCTCCGTAGTGTTGGCTGGTTCCTGGGAGGTTCCTCAGACATGTCAGACACCGAATTTGATGATTGATGAGTGAATGTGACAGGGATGTTGGATTTCCAGTGTAGTGTCCTCAGCTCGTCAGTGTCTGCTGATGAGAAAAGCAGCTCCACTAATGAGGGGTCTTCAGGTATCGACTGTAATTGTATGCATCAATCTCCTTAAGTCCAGAGTAAAAATGTGAATAAATGGTGATGTTAAAGGGTAGGTTAAGGTCTTATTAAAGAAAATTGCTTTCTTTAAAGGGGTCATAATATGCGTTTTTTCCCAGGATCTTAGTATTGCACTAAAACATAAGTGGTAAACCGCAATACTGATCTAAAACGGCTCAAATAGAAACAGGTTCATTGGCTTCCTGTTCAAAACAACAGAACAGAACTATACATGTGTTACTCGGAGTCTTCATTTTTCAAATAATCTCAGGGGTTGTCATCCGGACGCTGTTTGAAGATCGAATCGTCGATCTTCAAACAGCGTCCGGATGACAACCCCTGAAACCCTTTCTACGATGGACCACACCTGGACGAATGAGGGTTTACATCGACGAATTATGTACAGGGATGTGGGCGGGGATAGGGGGTAGGTGAAAACAGGAATTGTCTGAGCACTCAAGCCTCAGTTGCAAGCCAATACAGAATTACTCAAACATGCAGGAACCAATCAATTAAAATACAACTTTGAGTAAACTAATGATGAGCATACAAGGTTAAAAGCTCAGTGTATTTGCGTAATACGTCCCCTTTTAAAACTGTTTCTGTAAATGCTTTTTCCAAGTATTAAACTATAACACAAAAATCATTGTCTTACATTTTGTTCATTGTAATTCGCAATATTGACCTAAAACGGGTTAATAACAAACAAGTCCGTTGACTTCCTGTTCAAAAATGCAGAACATTTTGTGACATTTCACTGTAACAAGCAGCAGATTGTTAGTAGGCGGGGATAGGGGGTAGGTAAAAAATGTTACTTTCTGTGCACTTGAGCCTCTATTGCAGAACAATAGAGGATTAACTCAAACATGGAGGAATGTTACAACTTTGAGTAAACATGGTTATAACATGGTGATAAACTCATTGAGATTGATTTTACACAACATCCCCTTTAAGTTCCTCCTTTAAGGAAAACTCTAGTTCTTTTTTTTACCTATTGCTACATCAATTATATTCAGCTGTTTTGGTTTGAGCTGAAAAAGTTTTCAATACATTTTCAACCTTTATTTATAGAGGACTCAAAGTGACAAAAGTGCTTTTTCCAATAAAAATGAAGGCAATACAAAATTGGTAAAATTGCAATATTTTACAGTTGAATGTTTTGTCCTGGAAATGGTCAGTGATTGAACAGTTCAAACTGAAACAAACATGTCTAAGAAATTATATCAAAACATAACATTTATTGTGCACTACGCCAAAACTCTTTGCACAAACTCATAGATTTCCCACAATTTTGCGCACATATGTTTTGCGCCTTCTGCTCGTTTCAAATTGTTTTAAAATTCCTCCAAAATAAATCTAAATATCTGCGAAAAAATGTGAATTGTCAGCTGGCAGCGTGCGCACATTCAGACCGAGACCCGGGCCCAATTATAAAAAAGACTGTTTATCATTTATTTATCCATCAGAAAACAATTGGACGTTATGATTGCAATTTGCTTGATTAATGAGTTGATTAAGACTGTTAAATGTTTACAAAGGGGTTGAAACACGCTCTGCAAATATTTTCAGAAAACAGGCCGTCGTGTCCCATCACAGCCTTGGTAAACTTTAATTAAGCCCCCCCCCCCCCCCCCTCCCCCTCCCGCAACCTCCTGGGATTCATTATTCCACCTAAATCTGCATTTTTAATTATTTCATTTCAGATAACATTTTTTTTTTCTCCGGTGCTAATTATTTATTTCTTTTTTTACAAAATCACAAAGCGCTAGAAATCAAAGTGCGTTTCATAAAAAGGTGCGCCGCGGCTGAGGTGGGCTGAGGATGAAGGCAATTTGCGCAATTATAAAGGAAAAAAAAATGCAGATATATTAACGAGGCCGCGTGATTGTAAAGGCGGTATAAGCGAGCGCGAATCAAACTGGGAGGAGGACGACTCTTTATTATCATAATAAACAAGCTCTCATCAAAGGCGTAATTACTGTCGGCGCGCGTTAGCCATCTCCCAGCGCTTAGACAGTCAAGGCTCAAAACGGTTATGATGAAGATAAATGGCCTCACCTGGATTCAGATGTTCCAACAACACCATGGTTTATAGTTTATCATATGAAGTTAGCATGTTAGCATCGGATCGCGTTGCATTTTAGCATGTTAGCATCTGATTGTGTTTTAAATGATGTAGTTTTAGCATCTGATTGGATATGCTTTTTGGCTTCCTGCTACTGAAGAGTGCAGACGCTTTTCCTTGCTGCTCCTGCTTGCTACAGCTGTTTTCTTATTTATTTTGCTTTTAAATCAATTTTTTTCCTCTATAAATCTTGGATTATGACTTTTCGAAGGAAACCAAGGATTTTAAGATAATTTCTTCCATTTTTAACAAACTATCTGACGAGCCAGCGACATGTCCGGGGAGAGAAGTCAAACAAACTCTTGTGAACGCTGTCGGAAATATCAACATGAAATAATTGAGCTACAAGCACGGATATTCGCTCTAGAATCTGAAAAAGGACTTCACGATACAATTCCAGTGTCACCGAGGGGTAAGAAGTCTACATATCTTTCAAGAAAAGCTACTTTCAACTTAAACCGGAGCGACTCTGTGTCTTTCCCAAAACTGGGTAAAGACCAGCCGGCTGCATCTTGGGTCAAACTCGGTGCAAAACCAAAACGATACAAAGCTAATGTAAAGTCGCCTGCTATACAGCTTACAAACAGATTTTTGCCACTATCAGAGGCTGAATTTACAGAAGGAGAAAACTGTAGCCACCATGATGTTGATAAAAAGCAGCAGAAAGACAGACAGTCTGTGCCAAACGTCAAGGACAGTGACACACTCTTGATAGGAGACGGTGCTATCAGTGGAGTTGTACATGGAAGAATGAAAACATGCAGCTTCCCCAGTGGCACAGTTTCTGAGATTACGTCACTGCTTCCCAGAGTACTGTCCACACACAGAGGAGTTAAACAGCTGATTGTACACGTGGGTGCAGTGGACATTCGAAAGGAGCAGACTGAAGTTTTGAAAAAAGACTTCATGAAGTTATTTGAGGAGCTTGATAAAGTAGAAATCAAGACATTCATCAGTGGACCTCTTCCAAATATTGACAGGAAGATCAACAAGTTTAGCCGGCTGCTACAATTGAACACTTGGCTGTCCAAAGAGTGTGCACCTAGAGGATTGCACTACATTGAGAACTTCTATCTGTTCTGGAAACGAGAGGACCTGTTCAAGGGAAGGGGCAACATCTGTGCAGAGGTGGAGTGAGGGCGCTGACAGAAAACCTCCTCCACGCTCTCAGGCATCAGAATGGCCGTGGACAGGGTCGTGAACAGATAGTTCGAGAAGAGAGGAATGAGAGAAGAACTCCGGATCAATCAGCCAGAGACCAAGTCAATGCTTCAACATCAGCAGTAACAAAACAGCCAACTCCACAAAAGGATTTATCAACAGCAGCTCCACCAGGCCCAGCAAAGGATTCAGCTCCAGCTGCTCCAAAATCACCTACACTGCCTCCAGTAAAGAGCTCATCAGCTGCAGCACCACAACGATCTCCAACGCCCCCAGTGAAGGGTTCAAGCTCAACATCCGTCCCCCCTCCCTCGGGGTCCTCATCACAGGCAATGGACCGGTCAGTGACAGGCCCAGCAGCTGCCCTGTCACCACCCCTACCCTCAGACCAGTCCTGGGTCCCCCCTGCAACATCTACTCCCACTCAATCATCACTCTCCTTTTCATCTCCACCTTCACCCAGGGACCTCCCCAACCATCTTGAAAGTCTGATCAAATCAGGAGTAAAGATGGTTCCACTCACACCTAATTTAGCAAGATCAAGAGTTCTGATGTCAACAATGATGAACTCTTCCCCGTACAAATCTGTGCCCCGCATACCACCCAGGAGCTTCAACTCTCCTGCTTCACCAAAAAAACGACCTGCACCTCCACCCCCTCGCCTTTCACCTGGTCCATCACCCAAAGCCCTCCCAGCTCTCCCCACTCAGCCTTTGCCCAAACCTCCTCCAGGTCTCCCCCTTCGCCGCCTCCCCACCTCCCCAGAACTGTTATCTCCCATAGCTAGGATGTAGTGGGTCTCAGCGTTGCCGGGACTTATGGTCATGAAAATGGTCAAACAAACCCGGGGCCCTGTGTTATATCTGTAGTCACGTCACACAGACTGGAGAACAGAAGGACAGTTAGACTGTCCAATCTTAGAAATTTAATTCATATTCCCTGTGAAAAGATAATGTCCAGTCACATTGAAACCAATCTGAAACTTGCTGTGCTTAATGTCAGATCATTATGTAACAAATCACTTTTAATTAATAATTTTATATCTTCTTATAATCTTGATTTTATGTTTTTAACTGAAACATGGCTTGACAAAAACACGGGGAATGTAGTTCTAATAGAAGCGACTCCACCGAGCTTCAAGTTTGAATCTGAAACACGCGACAACAAAAAGGGTGGAGGTGTCTGTGCAGTTTTTAGAGATAAAATAGTTACCCAGAGGTTGTCTTTTGGGGTGTTTTCATCATTTGAGTATTTATCTTTTAAAATGGAGCTAAAACAGTCTCCCTCCATACTCTACATTGTCCTGTACAAGCCTCCCCAGCACTGCCAAGGTTTTATTGATGATTTTACTGAGATGCTTTCAGTTGTATGCACAGACTTTGACGGTTTGGTCATTACAGGTGATTTCAATGTTCACGTGGATAATGTTTGCGACAGAAACGCTAAAGAGCTTGATGCTGTCCTTGAAACCTTTGGTTTTACTCAGCATGTGAGTGGCCCCACTCACAGCAGAGGACACACTCTGGACCTGCTAATTACTGAAGGGGTTAATATTTCAAACGTCAGTGTGGTCGATGTGGCACTGTCTGATCATTTCTGTGTTTTCTTTGACCTGTCTGTTATTCCCAAATCACCGACTCCTGCAGTTGTTCGGAGGAGACACATAAATGACAGCACAAGTGCGCTCTTCATTGAAATGATAAACTTTGAAAATCCTTCATGTTCAAATGTTGACGACTTTTTAAATTCTGTTACATCTAATATCTTGAATGTTCTGGACACCATTGCTCCTATGAAGGTTAAAATGGTTAAAAATAAGCAGAAGGCGCCATGGAGGAATAATGAGACAGTCAGGGCACAAAAAAGGGAGTGCCGCAGGGCTGAGCGAAAATGGCACAAGTCAAAGCTCCAGATTCATAAAGAGATTTATAGAGAAAGGTTGTACATGTACAACCTCATTTTATGTAAAACAAGGGAAGGATTTTTTTCTGAAATAATTGGAAATTGCAGTAATAACTCGCGTGCTCTGTTTGCAACAGTAAACAGACTAACAAACCCTCCAATTCTGCTGCCATTAGAACTAATTTCCACAGCTAAGTGCAATGAGTTTGCAGTATTCTTTAATGACAAGGTTCAGGGCATTAAAAATGCCATAAGTTCCACAGTGCAAATAATAACTTTAAAACCACCTACACATTTAGAGCTGACTCAGTTTGCACCTGTAACTGACAAAACTGTCCAAGAGATCATCACCAGTCTGAGTTCTTCTACATGCTGCCTCGATGTGTTACCCACCAGATTTCTAAAGTCTGTTCTGAGCACTTTGTTAACACCACTCACTCACATAGTTAACATGTCGCTTCAATCTGGAACATTCCCAAGGGCCTTGAAAACTGCGGTCATTAAGCCTCTCCTAAAGAAGAGCAGTGTTGATGCCTCAGAACTGAAAAATTATCGGCCCATCTCAAATCTGCCATTTTTAGGCAAAGTCCTCGAAAAGGTTGTTTACCAACAGCTCACTGACTTCCTCTTAATAAACAACTCATTTGATGTTTTCCAGTCAGGTTTTAGACCTCATCACAGCACTGAGACTGCTCTTATCAAGGTG